>OU862925.1:22058974-22658974 GCA_917880885.1 Limnephilus marmoratus
ATACGCCCTGCGTAGCGATATACGCAAGCGTACGGTCGGTCCTGCACTGAACGATTTATGAATTTTCATACAAATGACAAGCGCGACCGACGTACGCACTGACCGTCGGTCGAGCACTGTAACCGGCCTTAAGGATTTTTACGTTAGTTTGTTATTATCAGGAAAAATAAAATAAAAAGGTACACAGTTAATTACATATATGTATAAAGAAGTAAGTAGATACTATGAAAGTAGTTACAGAGCAATGGGTATTAAATTTGTTACTTTTAACAATCTGGAACAATCTGGAAAGAGAGGCAAGAGACACAGGGGATATAATTAGAGATACAAATGATAAATAATACATATAATTAGCAAAACATATTTTTCAGCAATAGCAGAACATTTTTTTCTGAATCCATATAGATTATCGACAAAAATATCTAATTATATAGTCTACACATTTGGGTCAGAGGGCTAAATAGGCGATATTATTTTTAAATGTATTCAAGTGAAATACATGATGGCCGTCTTAAACAATGGGAATTAGAAACATTTATTTCAATATTGGTAAGACATATTGTAGTACCAAGATGGCCGTGAATTATTTTAAGTAAACATATTAGATCAGTGATCCTTCTGATTTTAAGTGTACTAATTTTGAAGTATTAAAGTCGCACGGCGTATGATCTAAGATGTTCATGTAATCCACATTTGAAAGATAACAGTCTTAGCATTTTTTTAACCGATTCTACAGTGTTTTCATATATGCCGTAATGTGGATTCTGAATAGTGCTTCCATATTCAAGTTTACTTCTAATTAAAGCATTGTAAAGGGTTAGAATTGGTAGAGGATCTTTGAAAGGTTTACGTATTCTGTGAATAAATCCCATCAATTTAAGTGATTTGCACTTAATGTCGTTCATGAACGTGACTCTTGTGCAACGGGCGGTCCGTTTGATAGATTCCCCTACCTTAACAAGCGGATTGCAATCTTTAGAGTACAGGCGTTAGGTAAGTATGCTGTCCATTACATTAATTACATTAGGCCGTTATACATTAATATAATGGCATTACAGTTTCATTGATCTCTTCGGCACCGGTGAGTAGTATTTTGACTTCACGACAGGGCCGGATCTACGAAATCTGGCGCCCTGTGCAGTAGATACCGATGGCGCCCCCCCCCTCCCTACATTTTTATTTTGATTAAAAATTCGTTCACCCCAATTTTTTTATTTTTTTTTTATTATTTTTTTTTTTACACTAATTTATCAAATAAAATCAAGACATATAAAGGGTGTAACTTTTCCAAGTGACCTGGCGGTAGCTCTCACACTCGTTTTTTTTTAAGAGAGGATCGCCAGGAGCCCTATACTCTCTGAATCTATTGGGTAAACATAAATTATGGTGCTATTTTAATTATTTTAGGAAAAACTCTTTGCAAGTTATGCTTTAAAATAATACAACGAATTGTTTGTGCCCGTACCATGATTTAAAATATAGGTTACGAGATAATGCGGGTGGTTTCGCTGAACTAGGTCCATTAGACATTCTTGAGATTTACTGCGTTTATGTACCTATATACCCAACGCGAATATTAGAAAAGCAAGTACAAATACGTTCTCATGGCAACGTACAACACAAGAATAGTATCTACAGCTTCTGACTAGCAACAGGCAGTCCCGATGAAAGACAGTGAGCAGTGATAATAAGAATATAACCTCAAATTTGTACCTTGCATTTCCCCTGTGTTGAGCGAACAAACACTAAACACTGACGTATGGTATCAACGGCTTACGAACAAAAATACCGCGCTGTGATTGGTTATTGAATTTGGATCGCACCTATTTGTCGTAAAAGACGGTAAAAGATATATGGAAAAATAGATCTTACGTTTAAACTAAATATATGGAATTTGTAAAAAACTTCTGTAACTGAATATAAATTCGTAAGCCGTTGATACCAACCTGATGCGTGCGCATTCTGTTTCTTTGGAAAGTGTTGCTAGAGCGTAATAATTATTTCGTACTATGGGTAATTTTTAAACGATTCAGGGAATATTATAACAAAATTTTAATACAATATTTATTTTCTCACGGCGCCCCTTCGGAGTTGGCGCCAGGTTTTTGCACGTTTTTGAACGTATGGCACATCCGGCGCTGACTTCACGGGATACTAATGCATACATTTTACCGTGTATGACTTCACGGGACAATATTGCATACATTTCACCAATGTTCTCAAAGAAAGCTCATAACTACGTCATTTTTGGAGATATCTAAAAATTACTTTTACTGTCGTTAATAACACTTTAAATGTAACTAATATATATTTATTCTAAAAAATAGGACACGACCTCGTTGCTTGCATAGTCAACTCTTTACAGGAAGCCCTGAGGAAAAATATCACACTGGGTACATTTCTAATTTTTGGGGAAACTGTACGCAAGCTTTTTGTAGGAAAAGGAAGGAAAGATAGTTCCGGAAAGGAAAAAATGCGTGAGGGATAGGTAGGAATCTGGGAGTCAATGGTTCAGGAGTGATGAATATATGAATCCATTCCTCTCACTGCGGTGCAAACGCGCTGGCCGCTAAGACTTAGACAAACCTCACCCCATGAACGCGAGAACCCCTGCTAAGACACCAAACGGTTGGATTGGTGTCTTAGAAGGGGGTTGGTTATCCAATAAATGGTTCCCGGGTGGTGTTACCCATTCCCGCTACCCAAATTGCCGTTGTCTGAGGCAACCAACTGAAGGTTTTCCCCCTTGGAATTGCTGACAGGATTTTATTTGACGGCTTTCGTGGTCGAGGAGTCAAGCTTTCGACTGGCCATCGGAAGGCCGCCGGTTCAAATCCCGGCGTGCACACTTACATTTTATTTGATTAATTTGTGTCATTTCATAATTAATTAATTAAAAACCATAAGTACGTAGGTAAGTTACAGAATGGAAGATATTCTCACTATCGCCCTGGTATAACAGCATTATTCAGAATTGAAACGTTTCTTGAAATGGTTTTAGACGTGTTTGGTGATCAGATCTTAATAGCCAGGTACTTCCCTACCTTCCGTTTCCTGTCCTTCATCACTACCTTCAGCCTGACAACATACCCCAACAAGGGACGCCACAGTCCCACTGGCTCCCAGTTGGGACTCTAAAATATAATATTTGAATATTTCTCAAGATCACGAGTGAAGTGTGTCGAGAGAGATGATGTCGGCCCGCCCTCTTCTGAGTAATTGACCTCTGATGGGGCGCGGAGTCAATAGCTGGGAAGGGCGGGGCGGGGGCGGGGGCGGTGGGTGGAGGCCGCGGGCCGATAGCTTCCAAGGGGTTACCAGATAAGTTAGGAGTGCGCCCGCGGTTATTGGTATTTGCTATTTGCGGCTTCTATCCTGTGTAATCTTCTCCCTTCTCTAAAAAAATAACCGATCGGAAGATTGTTTCTGGAGCAAATAACAAATAACAGTAATACTGTCTGCGATGTGCAGTTTGCGGGAAACATTGAGAAATTCAATTCGGAGAAAGTAGATTGCTATTGAAAGGGTAGTCTCTCTGTACACATATTATTACCTTATCTTATTCTTTGTTAAACTTTTTGATATTCTTTAATTTTCATCTAAAACGTTTATTTAAATTTTTAATTTATTTCTCTATATTATCCGACAACATATATATTTATTATATATACAAGGGTAGGCTGAGAAGCACACATGCTTGTAGAACACGAACAAAAACAAAGAGCAAGATCGGGCAATAAGTACATTAAAATACAATTCTTAAGCTTCAAAACCATGTATTTATTTTTCAACATAGTCACCGTTAAGGCTAACAGATTTATCCCAACCTGTAACAAGTTTTTACATTCCCTCACTGAAAAATTCTCCCGAATTTTCTCGGATACAGGTCTTGATAGCTGCCTTCACCTCAAAAAAAAAAAAGAAGGTTCAAGATCGGGGGAGTAAGAAGGGTGTGGAATCGGTTTAAGCTTCAAGTTTCGCAAAAGTAGCTTGCAGCATTCTAATCGACCCTGTTTGTTCTCGTCTGTGAGACAGCGTGGTATCCATCGTGCTCGAATTTTACGGTAGGTATATCAATTGTTCATTAATGAAACCGACATGTTCCTTGGCTTTGAATGATTCGCCGGACATTTTGAATCAAATCGTCAACGAGTTTGCGATGTTTATCGTCGGTGGCAGTGTTCGGACATCCACTGGGTGTTTCATCAACAATTATGGCTTTTCCAGGCTCACAATCACGAAATTTTATTATCCATCGATTAACATTAGACCTATAAACATCCTTCAAACAACTATGAATCACTTAGTAGAAGTCACTTTTTCAGCAATAAAAATTCGATAACAACACGCTGTTTAACTTGCGATGACGAATGTAGCACTGAACACGTCTCCATACTTCTGCTTCGCAAAATGTACTGAATGAATTCAACAACCTCAAACCTGCGCATGCGTGTAGTGGGGGAATGTCACTTCCACATTTCACCTGGCGCGCTTCTGAAGGTAATTTTGTTCGCGCCGCACAAGCTTGTGTGCATTATTTTTCAGTCCATACATTTATTAATGATACTAGTGAAGTGCCTAAAGTACCGATAAAGCCGATAGTAATTTTATACAATATGTATAGCAAATATTATTGAAGATACAAATAATATTGTCAAAAAAAACAAAGTGAATTTCATGAAGTATCTAAACGGTTAAACATAAATAAACTGTAATTAAATTTAACTACAAGTAAATACAAGGGAAAAAGAAAAAGAATTTATTACCCCAATTAAAGAGAATCAAAATATTGTGGAAATAGAAGAAATTAAATTCTAAGGAATCATAATCGATAACAAGTTAAAACTGAACACAAAATTCGGAATTTTAATTTAAAAATTTGCAAAAAGGGTCAACATCTTAAGTAGGATAAAAGAAAAATTAAAACTTAAAACAAGGAAATCGGTCTACATCACACACCAGAATTACTGCAAAGACGTAATTATTTTGAGCAATTAAATACAAGTTACAGAATGGAAATGGAAATACAACTTTAATAACGCCATTATAGTATATATCAACCTTTTACGTAACATTAAACCAATAAACGATATATTCAAAATTAAAATTATTACTAGAAACATTTAAAAAAATATATATTCGTACACGTAAATTAAACATCTCTGTTTATTTATTTGCATATAATTTCATATGTAATTGTTGGGTTTTATAGTATAACATGTATTAGCTGGAAGAAATAGGATGTACCTATATGTTATAACTTTTGTACTTTCTGTATTTTTGTGCAATAAATGTTTTTTAAATTTTGAAATAATTCAAAACAGTATAAACTAGGATAAAATCGAACTATGCAACATGCACATATGCAAGGCCAACTGAATATCTTAAGTGTGTGGCAACGATCAGTTTATAATATTCTAGTACTTATGTATATGTATAAGTTAAAAAACAAAATGTTATCAGATTATAATACTGTTGAATGATGTTAGTACTAATAGTACAGTTCATTGCCCTCCTAGAGACACTGCAACGGGTAAGGGCTCCCTAAAATAAATTTATCGGGAACACAAAATAATGTTTATAATAGTTTTAAAATGTTCAATGGACTGCCTGTAAATGTTAAGAACGCTTAAAGTCTTGCTAAGTCCAAATTTTAGTACGTATTAATATAATATTATTACAGTAGTTTTAAAATAGATATATACTAGATATAAGATGTAAAAAAAAATTATAACTCATAAAATATACTTTAAAAAATATGTATCTACTCTTGAAAATAATTACTTTGTAATTTGCTTAATTTTTCATGCGTTCTACATTACCAAAACATGTACATTTAATTTAATATATAGCGGTTAGCTAATTGTTTAGTTACCTTGCGAAAAATACTAACAGAGTTAACCCATTAATTTCATTAATCATAAAACACTTTCACCGCAAAATATTATACGACAAAGCAAATAATACATCACATCACACGAAAGTAATTTATTATCGAGTGCTTGAAGAATACCAGAATAATACGAGAGTGGTACATTTTAAATGATAACTCTTTATAATATAATACAAGTCGTGTTCGGGTGCAAAGCAGTCGAGAAATAACACAAACGATTCTTCTTTTCACATAAATGCGATCCATCTCAAGTAGAGGAATAAATATGCTAAGGTTTCCAAATTCCTCGGAATCTTCAGGAAAGGAATAAACATTTTTTCCACCCCGGCGGTTACCCTTGTGTATCTGGGGGAGGGAAATTCAATTGAAAACGTAGTATTGGGAAAAGGATTTGTGGAGAAGGAGGATTTGTTGGAGGGAAATCTCGCTGCGCGCATTAATAAATTATTCAGCTATACAAATGTTGTCCTTTCCAAAAGAAAATCAGGTTACAAAGCGACTGATTTTCGGTCTTGTCTGAAATATGGTTGCTGAAATGGGGGTGGAATAACATTTCCGCGAAATTCATCTGCCAGTTGTTGTCGGTATTTATTCAAAAAGGTCAAAGGGAGGGGGTGGGGAGGGATCGGGGTTCGGTGCACATATAAAATGTACTGTGATCGATAACGCAGATTACCCTAATAAATCAGCGTAATTTTTTTGCGATTTTCTGAAATAAAAGTCACCGCCATATTTCACGGATTTTTTGAAAGTTTTATTTTGAAGTATAAACCGTAAATAATACATATTTTGTTGACTTATGTAGGGCTTGGTCTTGAATGAGTTCAGTCCCAGCCATTAGCAGCATCCTGGCTCTAGTAACCCGGTGTCTAATCAGGCCGACGAATCCATTCAGTCCTACTTCCGTTAATATTGTATCTTAAACAACTGTACTTTCTGTATCCAAATATAGTTCTGTAGGCGTTATTATATTGGATCCGGAGTCATTTCATTGAGCTGATTTGGTAGTGACATACGTATATAGGCTTAAAATGCATTGAACAATGTTTTTTTGAACATTGTTGCTGCTTTGGAAGAATCTTATGGCAATCATCTTAGACAGTATACTAATAAATCTTTTTTGTCGTTCAATATCACCATTGATATTGAACAAAGTAAAGATGTAAAAGTAAAGATTTTTTTATTATTGACAAAGTAAAGATGTTCCCCAAGTATATTAAGTATTTAGATGCATTAATGTTTTCCTCGTTGGAGCATCTTCTCGAGATTTTTTTCGCAGTGTAATTCGATTATTTCCATCTTCCTGGGGTTGCATATAAGTTGTGGTCTTTTGCATATTCTTTCCAGATATTTAATTATATTCTCAACCCCTTGATCAACGGAGCTAGAAGATTCATGTCTTCTGCATAGCTTATGCGATTTAGGCATTAATTATTAACACGAAAGCCCGCTCTGATGTCCAGGCGATTTGATAACTCGTCCATGTTTTTTTTAATCAATGTGAAAGATGATTTTTTCCGTATTTTTCCGTCGAATTCCAGTGCACCTAAACATTTGATCATCTTATTAGTATTTATGTTTTCTTCTTCGGATAGATGTCGCTTTATTTTGTGTTTTCTTTGCCTGTTCATTTTGAAGTGGTTTGATGATTGGATATTGATTTACAAAAAAAAATATTTTTTTTTTTGATGATTTCGTTGGATCCGATCCTTGGTCCGCTGAATGTTAGTCAGGCGCTTCATACTGCTAGACCAAAGGAGGCTGGCGTGGGACCGTGGATTAATCGTATTATATTGGAACTGAGTAAAATAAATAAATATTTTATTGCTATCTCATTATCTCGCAGGCTAAATCCTATAGATGTACGCGATTGTCTCTTTTTAGTGTCACTCGCTTCTGTTTCATCGAGTTTCAAATCACAACGGTGCTAAAGAAGTTTACACTTAAAAAATTAAATTTTTAATAATGTAGTTTTTTAACATTTCTATTTTAAATTAGAAGTTGTCCGATATCATACACTGATGGTAGAAAAGGGCCACACGAACATAAATAATTGTTTTGAAATTCATCACGAATGTTGTTAATGCAAAGTTTAATGGGATGGGTGGGTAATACGTAAATACGGTCTGTCTCCACGGTAGAGATACAGTTTGGGCGTATAGACTTTGGGAGAAGTTGGCTGCTCCGGTCATGACTGTTCTCAAATGCTAAGAGTTAGGTATAACTAAACCGCAGGGCAATATTATACAGTCGAACTGAACCAGGTAAAGAGATATCCTTCTACTAAGGCCAAATCCGACGCTTCCTGCTAATTATTATTTACAGGCAGTCTATACCAAACAGAGTTTACTTCCATATTATGTGCTATTATATTATCGGCGTTGAAACGTTGAAGGGCAATGATTGTGCGAGAAAAGCTTCCATTTTTACCGGGCTCCTGCTCTCTCCTTCAGTTATTTGTTTATTTGTATTAATGCGATAATTTATATATTTTGATAACTAACACTCCTGCCATAGGTCACCCCGAGTAGTTCGCCACGTTTGGTGATTTAGCAGGGGTGCCCGTGTTCACGTTGTTCACCCATGTTTCGTGGGTTGAGATTTGTGTAAGTTTTGATGGGGAATGCGTTTGTCCACCTCCTGCGTGGCGGGCCGGTTCGGGAGAGACTAATTAAAAGAGAGCTAAGCTTAGACCTCTCCAGCCAGACTCTCTCGACCCATCGGCTTGCATTGCACTGAGAAAGATGGGTTCGTATGTCCGTCACTCCTGGACACATTGACCCCCCAGATTCCTGCTCATCCCTCAACTTTTTTCCTTCCCAGAATTTCCTCTCTTCATTTCCTCAAAAATACCCTTCACACAGCAACCCCAAAGATTAGTTAGGCCCTGTCGGATATTTTCCTCTGAAAAAATTATGCCCATATATGTAATATAAATATTAATTATAATATAGAACCCATGCATAAGAATAGTAGATATAATATCTACATTGGTTATTATTATCGAGGTATGTTATTATAGCCTGTTTATTACTATATATGAACATACCTACTGTTATTTAGACTTCACGTGGGTGTAGGCGTGTTGTGTGATCTTGTAGATCTTAAATGATAGACGCGTGGTCGAGATGAACATTTATTTGTACAATATAAGCTACAAGCTTCGTGCTAGCTAACGGAGCTGTCTGTAGGTAAGGAGAGCGAGCAGGAACATTCATCACCTTTTATACTCTCGTTCCGACGTTTCACTCTTGCATAATTAAAAAGGCAGGCGTGCCACTAAAACCATTCTCACACCTACTAATTCTAAGAAAGTATTGCATGCAATCTAGGTACAAGCGAGTAATAAATGACTCTCTCCTGATATTGTTGTTGCATTTTTTTTTACATTAGCTCCACACAGGAGGCCCTGTGGAAAATAATTTCCCTCAGGGCCTATGTCATCTGAGATGCTGTGTGGAGGGTTTTTTGAGGAAGGAATGAACATTGGTCTTGAAAAGACGAAGGAAGAAACACAGAAGCTGGCAAATCGTTCTACAGCCGAGCTGTTGAACACAAGTTCTCATGTGACAAATGTCAAATGTTGGGTACACGTTTTGTCCTTTCCCGCCCACGTTCCCCCCCGCGTTCCCTTTTCCGCCCCCTTTCCTTCTCCTTCCATCTTCCCCCTCTTCCAACTTTTGTCTTCGCTTCTTCCTTCACTTGCCGTAAAACTATATGAAATACACCCATTTTTCAAACTCGCGCGACACCTATTGCAAAACTTGTATATAAATTTCATAACGCCAGAGCTCACTAGTTTATACAGAAACCTTCGCGGGCGTGCCCAAAACAACTCTCAACAGTTTCATCGCAATCGGATGAATAGTATCTATGGGAAATAATTTCATCTTGCCAGAGCTCACCTTTATCTTTATATATAGAAACCATCGCGGGCATGCGCTCATCAAATCACCAAAGTTTCATCGTATTCGGATGAATAATTTGGGTTGCGCACAAAGGACAAACAAAGAAACATTCATTTTCAGATATAAGATCAAAAAAATTTCTTCCGTCACTTAACGTCAACAATTTAAATAATTGTAATAAAAAAATCATAATCCATTGATTATAAAGGAATTTCAAATATAAAATCAAGTGCAGTTTACACGCGGTAGAAGCGAAACTTTACCAAAACAATCACAACCAATACTTCAAAAGTGAGATCATAATCAAAGCGACCAATGAGCGAAGACCTTGCGTCATTTCCGTTTCATATCTCAAACAATAGGAACCTTTAAATGTGACATTATAATCAAAGCGGCCAATAAGCGCATTTGATGGGTCGCAAGGGCAGTTACCATCATTTCCGTTTCATCCGAAATAGACGGCTAAAGAAGTTTCACTTCAAAATGAATACAGCTCTAAAATTTACGTTGGACTCTTTCAATGACATTAATGTGATAATTAAAGTTTAAAATTTGTATTGTCAGGTTATTCGCAGGTACGCTGGGAATGTTTGCCTTTATTTAATTTGCAACCATATTGTTTTACACAAGTATACGTTTTTCCATAGACAACGTTAGTCGTTTATTAAAAAAAACAGTTCGCCATTTTTCCGCTTCCGATGAAAAAAATATATTCATACATACATGTTCGATTAAGAGCTTATCGCTTTATGAAAATTTTAACAATGTATTTGCAGAACGGACTCGATACACGCCCGTTCGCATACGTGAAAAGTGTTCGGTGCATTTGTAAACAAATCCGTACTACTATGGAGTAGAGAAGGGGTAAAAAGGTAGGTACTTGTACAGAGTTGAACCTACAGTTCTGCCTGGGTTTGAAGCTCGAATTGATTCGGTGTACGAGGCTTTTAAAACTACGTCGGTAGGTGCCGTTACCGGGGGTGGTTGTGTTATTTCTCACCGACGAAATTGATTACGAGAACATGTTACATTCGTAAAATATTCGTAGCTAAAATTGTTTGTTTAAAAAAATACGTTTCTATTAGGAAGTTTGTAGCAGTTAGCTGCCTGCTCCAGAATATTAATAGTTTCTACCCGAATTTAAGAAAGAAGAAAATCATGGTTGCTACGCAGTTCCTGAGAAAATTCTAGCCGCTCGTTACATTTTGGGAGCTCGGATCGTTGGCTTGCGCCTTATTTCAGTGAGAAACGGGCTAAGGGAAGAGCTATGTACATCTGTCAAGAGGAACGAAGCACGTGACATGGCTTCAACACAACGAATAACTTATTTTTTCTATTACATTACCCATTGGATTACTTAATAACTTATGTAAACGTACTTGTCGATTACGTAGTAATTATTATTTCATCGAAATCAACTGGCGCCTGTAAAATAACTTAAATCATCCAAAATAGCTTCATTATTTTATTTAACATGTGATAAAAATAACTTGACTGGATTCTTCGAGTAGTCACTACAACCTGAGCTTTAATTAATATAATTGTAGAGTCATAGACAATCATACCTAATCTTATTTATTTTGTAATTTGAAATGATTAAAATCACATTCCTAAAACAGGTGTTTCATTTCAGATTTATTATGGTTGTCTTTATCATGCCTACCTTTGCACTGAGCTTAGCAAAATTTTTAATTATTAATTCTAACACGAATTATTATTTTTAATTTATAAACTAACGTTTTTAAGACAAGATTTTTATGCATAGCACGAAGGAAAAATTCGCCAACTTTTCGGACAGCGTTACATGATGATAGACGTTGGCTAAAGACAGAGATAGCGCACCTCGGCATATTACCCCAAAATAAATGACGATACTTATTTTGACCGTGAAAATCTAAAATCACATCTATTCAAAAATGAATTCATATTTGGATTCGTGCGCCTTAGAAACCTTAAAAAATAAAAAAAAATTGTTTGCAGTTCACATGCGGTACAAGTGAAGCCTGAGAAAACTAAAGTAGACAAGAGTGGGGAGTCTACGAAGCACCGCACAAAGAGGAGAATGATTATACTACCTCATTCTCTGAGATACAAAGATGTCCGTTTTGTCTATTTTTGGTGTCGCTATTTATCGTTTCATCGAGTTTCAAATCACAACAGTGCTAAATATAATGCTTATTTTAGTATACAAAATAATAGCACTCCGTGAGACCTGTTGAACATGTTTCCTTGTTTATTTTGACTCCTCCCAACTCAAAATCTTCTACCTCACTCCCAGTCCTCACTTAATAACTAATAACGTCTAATCATTTCTGTGCTTGTCTAATATTCAAGTTAGAACAGCTAGTGTGTGACACGGATTTGTCAAAACCGTTTATAAATGAATAAAATTAAGTAACAAATGCACATTGTGAATAAAACTCTAAAAAAATTAAAATAGAAATTGTTTCATATCCCAAGAAATACAAAAAAAAATGGAATCAAATTAGATATAGGTAATATAAGTAAACAATTTTAATTTGGTGTGAACCATTACGACGAAGCTTGGATTATAATTAGTCTCATTCGGAAAAGTAAAAATCTTCATTACTAGATATTTTCATAGTTGTGCAGAATCCTCTACATTTCTTAATTTTAATATTATTTGTACTTCAGCGATATTTATTTTTTCATGCTGCCAACACAGGAAAGCGCCGCGGGCTTGCGATTGGCGGGAAGCATGGTAAAAAACGCGGCAAAACGGAGCTGCACGATTCATAGTCAGAATTCCATGTTGATTTGAAAACATACCATACCTATAATTCAGTATATAGGCTGTGGAGTGTCGAAAGATAGATGGAGTTTTCGTTTCCATCGAAGCCTGGAAAGCGTTTTTTAAAGCATTTTTAAGCTACATATACGCTCGATGATTTATCAGAGTACAAGCGTTAAATTATGATTGGTGTATTTCAAATTCCTTCGCGTTTGGTCATCATCAAATCGACTAACTGCGCCATGTTGAATTTTTGGCATTTAAATGGTTGATTTCAGCTTTGATATAATAAAAATTATATCAACAAAGTCTTTTTTTTACATTATCTCCACACAGGAAGCCTAGAGGAAAACAAATCCATCAGGGTCTCTACGTCTGATTATTTTATTTCTATTTTTGGAGATGTTGTGTGGAGGGTTCTTTTTAGGTAAAGGAAGGAGAGGGACGGAAAAAAATTTGAGGGGTGGGTAATAATCTGGGGGTCAATGTGTACATTGACCCCCAGATACAAAGGTACAAACACGGTACAAAGCGATGGGTCGGGAGAGTCTGGCTGCAGAGGTCTAGGTTAGGTCTCTCTCAAAAAGTTTCCCCCAATCCGGCCCGCCACGCAGTAGGTGGGCAAACGCATTCGCTATTAAGACCTAGAAAAATCTCACTTTATTAACCCGGGTAGCACTGCTATGTCACCAAATGTAGCAAACCACTATGGGTGGTGACCTATGGCGGACGATTGGTTATCTAAAAAATGGTTCCCGGGGCGGCGGTACCTGTATCCGAAATGTCCGTGCTTGACGATCCATCACAGTTTGATCAAAACGGGCCGAAAATCAGTGTACCGCAATGTCAAAAACGAAAAATGGCGCTGATCCTGGATTTGAGGGTATTCAAATGTGATGGAGTTTGATACAACCTAACCCGATGATCAGCGCCATTTTGAGTTTTTGATATTTGCAAGGTCGCGGTACACTGATTCTCGGCCCGTTAAAGCTTTACGTCAAAGTGTCAAGCATGAAGGTTTTGTCGTTATAATTTTAAATAATAAAAGCTTAAATCGGCAATCATTCAAAAGTCTAATATTCAACATGACGCAGATCGTCGATTTGATTATCTTCAAATGTGACGAAATTTGAAATTATGAAAACAACCCCGATTTAAAAATAAATCACGATAAAATTTTTTGGGTTATTACGCCGTGGTTGGCCAACCTCCGTCTAGCTTCTTTAGTCAACGTTACGGACATCTGCCTAATTTACACATCTGCCCTGATGATGGACACTGTGGATAATGCTGTCCGAAATGTTGGATAAAGAAGGAAATAGCGCAATACGCCATAACAAATCACTATAATCTCAAATCACATATTTCTTTGAAACCACTTTATTTGATTTATACAAGTCGACCGTTCTCAACCTTCATCATTTTAACCAATATCAAATAAAGTGGTTTTAAACAAAGACTTTTTCATTTGTATAAAGTCAAGCGACAAAATGTTTGCTTTCTTCGATAGTATTGATCTTTGTTCACCATTTTTACTAGTCGGCTTTGCCCGTGATTTGCATGCGTCTATGTTGAAGTTATTATTTTTGCATTCCCTTGTTTATCATGTTATCATCGTAATAAAACTGAAAAGCAATGTTTTTGCCTGTAAGTAAATTATATCATCCTTTGTTCTTATACGATTTTAGATTTTCAAGGCAAAAAATTATTTTGTTATTAGTTTTTGGGGTATTATGCCGTGTTATTTTTATTTATTAATTTTATTTTAGTAATTTGTACATTTAAGTTTACAAATTTCTAATTAATTATAATATTTCATATTGCAAACTAAATTTTATATAATTTTATGTAGCTCCTACAATACGTCTTGAACTTTTCAATTGGTGTGGACTTCAAAGTCTCTGGTAGCTTATTATACAACTTCATCCCCTTGTACAGCAAACTGTTCTGCGTATTCGCCTTATCCTTTTTTTGAAGCCTGATTTCTTTGCATGTTCTTGTGTTATGTCTGTGAATGTCCTTGTTGAATACAATTTTATTTGAAAAGTACGCTACCTCCTTCTTATTCAACGTTTCGGACAGCGTTGCAGTGTCTATCATCAGGGCAGATGTGTAATAGTTAGGGGTGATGTTTGTACTTATCTACTTAGGAGCGATACCGTGTCGCCAGCTCCACTCCTCTACGAGCTGGCGCTACAATATATTTCAACATGTTTTTTTGGGTTTAGCCTTGATGTAACCGTCAATTACTGGATACCAAGAACTATTGAGTTTAGCTCCGTCGTCTCTATTAATATTTATAGGATTTTTGTGAATTTCAATTGCCTCCGTAATCAGGCGCGCTCTATGAGTTTTGGGTCTTCCCAGGACCTTAGGGACAAATCCAAAGTAATGGCCGGTTTCGATTAAGTGCTCGGCGATTGCCGATTTGTTAGGGTGGCCAAGTTTACAGGCACGGAAGTGTTCTGATATCCTTTGAAGATCGTCCGCTCTGTTTGGCCTACATAAACCTTGTCACATCCAGAACAGCTGAGTTTGTATACTCCATCTGTTTCCAGAGGAAACTTGGTCTTTGCAGGCCTCAAAAAGTCTCGTATTTTTGTCGTGGTTCCTTTGTTCTTGTTCAAGAAATCCTTTGTTCTTGTTCAAGAAATGAAAAGGTTATATAATAATCTGGAATTAGTTTTAGAGGACTATTTTAAAGCCGATAATTTATTAAGACCGATAATTTCCGGACATAAAAAGTTCATTGGAAAATGAAAGAAATTTTTGCCAGAACGTTCGGATTATCGTTGTGATGTGACCTTCAACAGGTTATCACTGAGAAAACGAAATTCCGTCGCTTGGAATTCTTAGAAAGTACAGGTTTTTACAAAATACTTACTTCTGTCTTATACATTTTAAAGTGACAAGTATACTCCTAATAACTAGCTAAAAATAAAAAAAAGCCTCAAAAAATAATAAAAGATATAAAGGCTCAAAAAAAAAAAAAAAAATTAACATACCCGATAGTTACATCGCTCGACTTTTTTCCCATGTCCTATTCTGGTGGGGGCTAATCGCCTCAACAAGGTGCCTCCTGGCGTCCCTTCTGAAGTTGCTTCTCTCAACTAGTTACACAATAAAAATAATAATTGTTTTTAACTCCTCAGCTTCGGTTTTCGGAACAACTCATATAGGTCTCATAGAAATCGTTGTGTCTTCTTTACTACATGGTTAGAGTTAGAAATATGATCTAAACGGTATTAGAAAGAGAAAATACCACGCTTTATATTCAAATCAAAAATTCGGTAAAATAATTAAAATTAAAATGTAACTTTTGTGAATCCGAAGTTTCAAAATAATGAAACTTTGTGAATTTTTTAATAATTATTTTTGCATACAAAAAAGTAAGTTGACGATAACCAACTAACTGACATCGCTGAAATATTTAACTTAAATTTCGATTTATTTAAAGCTAAATTAGTCCACCATTTATTAGATGTAAATAATGAATAAGCAATCAATTTATTTTAGTTCGATTTTCTTTCGTTTGTTGTTTTTTTATTGTTCGTATTCTAAATGCATACAACTAGTCATTAAGTAAAAAATTACGTATTTTGATTTTTTTTAAATGTTTTTATGCTCGTAGGTATATGAATTATACCTAAGAGTTCTCTTAAGTCAATCAATCTGGAATTAGCATTTGATATATTCTTATTTGTTATATTGAGTTTATGCTTTATTTGTAAATTTTGTAATCTTTTAATTTGTGCTATGCTGTTGTAATAAATGTAATTTGTATTTAATATGTAAATGCCCAATAGGGCGTCAATAAATAAATGAATAAATGGCATATTTGCCTAATAAAATACGTGTGTTTTTATTTTTTCATTATCAGTAATTTTAGCTGGAAAAAATAAGGTGAGCCTTTTTTAAAACTCGCTAAAATAGCTCACCTTAAAATAAAATAAAATAAAATAAAATAGAATTATAAAATAAAATAGCTCACTTTAAAAAAGTTATTTATATGTTTATTTTGAATCATAAAATTTGAAAGCGTATTTTATCACCTTTCAAAAACAATTTTTTGAGTTTTGTGATGCTTTCGCAAATATTTAATTTATTTGGAAAATGTGATAATTGACAGAAGATAGATGAATTCATTGACTGTACAGTAATCAGTTTGTATGTCTCCATATTAAAATTCGGAGGTTTAATGTGGGCGGAAAATATTCAAAATAATCTCGACCAATCAGAGAAAAAAAGTTTTAAATTGCGCTGTCGCTTCAGTGGTTAAATAGGTAACCGAAGAGTTCATCGAAAATCAATTCATCGAAAGCAAATTCATCGAAAACCAATTCATTGAAAACCAATTCATCGAATGATCAATTCATCGATTCGCCAATTCATCGAAAAAAGTTAGGTTAGGTTAGGTTAGGTTAGTCTCCTGGTCCAAAGTTTTATTATCAATTTTTTTATATATAAATTTTTTGTCAACTTTTATTGACCAATGTTTTTTTAACTTCCCGGTTCGCTCGGCATTTCTCTCAAATATCCACAAAATAATTTTTTTCGATGAATTGGCGATTCGCTAAATTGATCATTCGATGAATTGGTTTTCGATGAATTGGTTTTCGATGAATTGATTTTCAATGAATTGGTTTTCGATTAATTGATTTTCGATGAACTCGCCGTGAACCGGTTAAATGTTATACGGTTGTTGTGATTTTTAAATAAGAGTGGAATTTTGTTGTAGAAATTAGTACCTTAGTAAATATAAGAAGATTTTTAGCCCAAATGTTGGATTTGTAGTTACTGTTTGATATGCTTTTAGCGCTGAGATTATGTTTCTGCTGTGAGTGTTCGTTATTATTTCTCGTGTTTTGTATTTACGAATGTAAAGGCATATTGTTTTAGAATGGTGTAGTTTGTTTAACCGACATGATGTTAATATTGTTGAAAGTTCTATTCACTGCTAGTGCGTCTAACAGGGATTTTCATTATAATTTTCATTGTGGCTTTTTGGGATCTAATTAGTAACATTTTACCCACACAATAGTTACATAATATCCTGTTAGTTATAGTTACATAAAATACTGTTTTAAAAAGTGTGTGCAATTCACTAACTGAATGATATTATGATTGTGTAGAGTGGATTGATATGTTTGTGTAAAAAATGACTGGCAAAGGACCTTGATTTTGTGTTACTATCACTGCCTGAAATGATAAAATACATGTGGCATAGAAAGGAAAAGACTCACCGAAAAGGGTAAAAGAACTTGTAGGGTGGCAATGCACTTGTCTGCTTCCTCTCCCATCCAACAGGCACAAACAGCAATAGGCGTGAGTTGGTTTATTTTATAGTACACGGCGCAGTTATTTTTAATGGCGATTCACCGATAGCGGAGCACAATGGCTATGTTGCGGCGGGAGTTTATTACAGACTGACTGTGGGTAAGCTTGACGGGTAGGCAATTGGGATAGGTAGGAAAAAGGAACTTGCAACAATAATTAATACCAATCCCAAGCAGTGACAGTATGTATGCGTGCTATGTAGGTATGTGTATGTGTAGGTATGTGTATGGGCGTAACCACTAACACAGGTAAATCATTTAATTTAAAGATTATTTATAGTGTAGTTTAAATATATCTATTGTTTTAGAAATTTTATTAAAAAGCACCATTCCTCTTGCCATGTTACGATTAGCTAGAACATCTGTTATGCAGTGTGGTATCTTGTACTGTGAGAGTCTATTCACAAGGAATTATTAAAAAAAGTAATATCTCACTAAAATCTCGTTTATTATTAATTTTCTTTGCTGGCAAATCAGGCGTTTATTATTTTTTGGTATGTACATACCATCCACATCTGTAAACAAAGTCTGCTCTGAAATAGGAACACCAATATTTATTTTATTATCTTACAAGATCGATCATATTTTTATGAGTGAGCGCTTTATAAATTAAATATAATAATACTGCATATCACAAATTATTTTTACCATTAAAGAAGAAGATACTAATAATGAATCTAAACGAACATATGAAAATAAAAAGACTTTGAAAAAAATAAAAAGGTAATGGTAATTTTTTTCACGACCGAAACTATTGTTGTGGTTTATTTTTGATTTATTATGTCGTGTTGCGCTACCTCCTTCATTAGACAACGTTCCTGACAGAAGTGTCGATCTTAAGGGCAGATGTGTAATTCGGGCAGATCTCCGAAACATTTGCTTAAGAAGAAGGTAGCGCAACACGGCATGATAACTAAAAAATAAACCACGATAAAATTTATTAACTATTAGTTATTAGTTATTTTTTTGTTAAGTTATTAAAAGTTATTAAGTTATTTTGTTTTTTGTTAAACAAGAGCTATTCCAATAAAAAAAAATTTATTTTAATATTTACTCGTAAAGGTATCTAATTAATTAGGAAGAAAAACGAATTTTGATACAAGGGGTTTTTGAAAATGTATATATATATTTTACATTAACTCCACACAGGAGGCCCTGAGGAAAATAATTTCCCTCAGGTCCTATGTCATTTGGGATGCTGTGTGGAGGTTCCAATTAATTTTATAATGGGATCCTTACATATGAAATTGGCGTTTTGCAGTATTGGCAACTTTGGTCTCAAATATCTTCTCTTTGGTAAGGAATTCCAAATTCAAATTTATACAGCTATTTACTCATGTACTTGTGTTTCGAAAATTATAATTCATTTGTTTTTTCCTTAATTGTTTTTTTTATTTGCGTCACTTAGTTTACAAAATGGAACACTTGAAATATCACGTTATTTACGAGTACGATTTCCACCGTGGCACCAGTGCTGCAGAAACGGCTCGAAGGATCAATGATGTGTATGGCGACGGTGCCGCAAAAGAAAACACAGTGCGTTTTTGGTTTCAACGTTTTCGTTCTGGAAATTTCGACCTGCAGAACAAGCCCCGTGGACGGCCGGAGACCAAAGTTGATAATGAAGAATTGAAGGCTATTGTGGAAGCGGATCCATCGCAAACCACGTCCGAGTTTGCTGCAGGCTGCGGTGTTAGTGATAAAACTGTTTTAATCAACTTGAATCAAATTGGGAAGGTGAAAACGCTTGAAAGGTGGGTACCACACGAATTGAGTGAAGCAAATCAACAAACGCGCGTTAGAACGCTAGACCACACACTGCACAACAGACGGCTACCAAATTAGAGGAGCTTCAATTGGAATGTCTAAGACATCCACCGTACTCTCCGGACCTTGCCCCAACAAATTACCATTTTTTTCGAAATTTGGATAACTTCTTGCAAGGGAAAAAATTCAACTCCGATGGGGCAGTCCAAACCGCCTTCAAAGATTTTATTGATTCCCGTCCGAATGTTTTTTTTAGTAAAGGGATCGATGAACTACATATGAGATGGCAAAAGTGCATAGATAGCAATGGTACATACTTTGATTAAATAAATATATTATATTAAAAAAAATCGACTTTATCTTCCTCCCATACAAAACGCCAATTTCATATGTAAGGACCTATTTTATAAAGGCGAAAGTTTGTATGGATGTTTGTTACTCTTTCACACAAAAACTACTGAATGGACTTTAAAAATTCTTTATTCGGGATATGATGCACATCTAGCGGAGATCTAAAATCGACTGCCAGTGCGGGCGTGACAGATACACACAAGAGCGGAAAGGAATACGATTAGGAATATGTAACAATATTAACTGAGTTAGCGGTTCATGAAATGACGTATACCCATAGACATCCAAATTCAATAGACCAGAAATAACAGGTGAGGGGAAAAATCAACTATGGCGGTACGAAGAGGGGAAGATGACTGTCATTGGTTGAAAAATTAATCTGACAGTATATAGGCATCTCGCATTATAATATCATCATTTAGTTCTTAAAAGCAAAATCTGCTTTGAATGAATAGACCTTTTTACATGGGAGCGCGAATTGCTTGCCACGATAATAAAATATTTGCGTAGGCCAAATGTACACCCCAAAAAGATTCGCCCGTTTTCACATAGCAATATTTTTTTGCCGTGTTTAGTTAAGACACTTTTACAAATGTTTCATAATTTACTTACCCCTGTAACCAGCGACGAGCACACTAAGGAACCGCCCACATTTATGTGCACACTGATATGTAGGTATGTTGTATAGCACAAGCTACTGTTTTGGCGTGTTATTTTTTCGTTAAATGTATAGATGTTAGCTTCGCGCTGCCCACGGCAAGAATGATGACGTCACACATTTTAGATTCAAGCGATTCTCTATCCCCTCCACATGGGGCGAACTGGCGCCAAGGAGGAGCTCCAGCCGGTTCCATGGCGAGGGGGAAATAATACGTTTTTATCACTTAGGGCAGGTCCAGATATATTCATATGTCCGTGCGTATACCCAAATGTAGTTACCTATGTGTAGAATGAGAGGTGTATTGTGTAAATAGCTCAACTAATTATTAAATGAAAAAACAAAGATATTGAAAATATTTAAATATGTTTGGAAAGAACAAACTTTTTCTCCACCACTATCTTATATAATATAAAAATGAATCGCTGAATGTGTTGCTAAGCGCATAACTTTCCAATGACTGCACCATATGGGATAATTCTTTTTTTTGTGTGTTCGTTATTGTCAGGAAAAGATTTTTATAAAACTTCCGGTGAGCTATGGAATTATGAAATTTGTATAAAAAATTGATATTGGTGGCACGCGTGGTTTGAAAACTGATGTATGGAAAGCGGGAGGGAGGGAGAGATGGAGGAGGGGGGGAAGGGGGGGGGGAGGGGGGAGAGGGGATTGGGGAGGGGGGAGGGAGGGCGGTGAGAGGGGGAGGGGGGGGGGGAGGTGGAGGAGGCGGAGTGGGAACCCCCCTTACACCATGCGAGCGAAGCCGCGGGAAAAAGCTAGTTTTTAATAAAATTTATTAACATCTTTTAAAAGCAAAGTTTTCTTAATCATGATACAAAGTGTACCGTAAATGTAGAAACCTTTGGTTTTGAAACATGTTTTTATTAGAAATTGTAGTGTAAACACTGTTGGTTATTTTCATTTAGTTTAAAATGAAGCCACAAAGTAATATTGCAATAATTATTGAAGAAGTTAACAATTATTATTAATTACCAAAAGCTCTCAAGGAACTGGTATTCCAGGAACATGAAATTTTATCCAAGTTAAATAATATAATTACCACAAAGTTTATTAATCTAAATGGATTCAAGGAGTAATTCAAGTAAGCATTAGTCGGTATGCTTTTAAGATCTATTGGTTTTATTATTTGGGGTAGATATTTTGCGGAAAGCTTGTGAGTTGGCTATTCCTGAGTTATATTTACGATTAAACTTTCTGTGTTTATGAAGTACAATCCACTCCGGTTTCTCTGGAAACACGAGATAGTACCAACCCCGGGGAGATTATTTGGGAAAAGTTCCAGAATAAAGAAACAGCGGGTTGGCTAAGTTTAAAAATTCAAAAATCAAGGCAACGAATACCTGTATTAATTTTGAGGAAGTATACCTACTCGTGTACCAAAACAGCTCTGGCACAAACTCTGATATTATATATGTACATATTTTGATACGCATTAATAAAAAATAATAAGAAAGTCATTCCACGGTGACTTTAATGTGTTTTTTTAAACACTAGCTGGTTCCCGGCATGCGTTGCTATGCCATTTAATAAAGAAATTGTTTCTCCCTGCGTGTCCTTTCTCATTCATCCCGTTCCCGTTCCCCTTCCTCCACCACTTCCTCTCCCGCGTCCCTTTTGCGTTTTCCTTTTCCCTTTTGCGTTCATACTCCGACTCCTCCACCTTTCCTCTCCCCACTCCACTCTCTCCCTTCCCCCGTCCCGCGAACCCCCCTCCCCCTCCTAACTCCCGCGTTCCATACAGTCCCGGTACATTCAGTTTTCAAACAGCTCGCGTGCCACCTATTGCAATTTTTTTATACATTTCATAATACCAGAGCTTACCGGTAGTTTGATACAAACCTTGTCCTGGCAATAACGAACACACAATAAAAAGAATTATCCAATTTGGTGCAGTCGTTCGGAAGTTATGCGCGTACATACATTTCGGCGATTCATTTTTATTTATATAGAAGAAGAAGATAGATAGATAGATAGATATATAGAAGATAGAAGAGAAGATAGATTAGCGTCTCACCAAAGGCCCCGTGGAAAATAACTTCTTTCAGGTTCTGTGCCATATTTGGGGATGCTGTAATGGGGTCTTTATAAGGAAAGGAAGGTTATGAAGTACTGGGAAGAAAAGAGGTACGAGGGGTGGGTAGGGATCTGGGGGTCAATGTGGAATGATGGACGGATGAATCTCTACGGTGCAAGGCGATGGGTCTAGATCTATAGAGTCCGGCTGGATAGTTCAAAAGTTTTGCCACATCCTGTCTTCCGATCCGGACTGCCACACAGTTGATGGACAGACACATCTGCCCCCAAGTCTTGCGCACCTCTGCTAAGGACCTAAACGTAGCGGGTGACCCATGGCGGAGGTGTTGGTTATTGAGGGAACTGTTAACGGGACACTGCTATCTCAGGAGGTACATGCAGCTGATGGGAATGGAAAACACCAATGGATGCAGAAAGTGTGAAGAGGTTGTGATTGTCCTATTTCAAATATTTGACTTCATTTATTTATTGTTATTAAGTTTATTTTGTAGAACTCCATTTTAATTTTTTATTAATTTTATATATTTAATAATATTATTATTCAATGTATAAAAACAGTTTATTATAAACAAGTTCTGCTTCTACTTCGTTTTTTTTTTTTTTTTTTTACGCACCAGATTTAAATGTCCGGGTTAAATTTTCCCCCCAAAAAAAAAAAAAAAAAAAAAAAAAAAAAAAAAAAAAAAAAAAAAAAAAAAAAAAAAAAAAAAAAAAAAAAAAAAAAAAAAAAAAAAAAAAAGAAGGAAAAACTAAACCCTTTCATACACTTCCCCAAATGATCATCTCGTGAATCCACGTTATGCAATTGCACTATATAAATACAAAACAATACAAGAACAACATGTCAACCCACTAGAGACCAAATGGGAATATAATTCACCGACTCCAGATATTTTCATATCAGAGGGTTCGGCTCTGTGGCATTTCTAATTGAACCTATAAATCCTACTGATCCCTCAATATAAATATTTAAAAAATCTTTTGTAATCCTACATGTATTTAAAATTACTGCTTTTTGCATTTTTATATACAAATTCTTTGACAAATCTAATATGCTTAAATTTTGAATCAGATTCCTAGGTATTATGCCAGTGGCCGAAATAACAAATGGTAATATTTTTATAGTCCGAGAATGCCAAATTCTTTTAATCTCATTTCCTAAATCTGTGTATTTTCTAATTTTTTCAGAAACAGTTTTTTGAATATTACAGGAATTTGGAATAGCTACATCAATGATATAAGTTATTTTTTTAATTTTGTCATGTAAAACTATATCAGGTCTATTATGACTAATTGTTCTGTCTGTTAGTATAGTTTTATCATAATATATTTTATAAAATTCATTTTCTATAAATGAATTTGGTTCATATTCATAATATGGTACTACATTACGGCAATCAATCAAGTTATGTTTAATTACCAAACTTTGGTGAATTATTTTTAAAACCTGATTGTGCCTAAATGTATACTCGGAAGGCGCTAATATAGAACATCCCGATATAATATGTTCTATAGTTTCGGGAAAAGCCAAACATTTTCTACATAAATCATCAATTTGATTTATATCTTTGATTATATGTTTTCTATAATTTTTAGTATTAATGACTCTATCTTGAATGGCAAGCATA
Source organism: Limnephilus marmoratus (assembly GCA_917880885.1). Lineage (NCBI taxonomy): Eukaryota > Metazoa > Arthropoda > Insecta > Trichoptera > Limnephilidae > Limnephilus > Limnephilus marmoratus. The sequence goes on from OU862925.1 coordinate 22,083,323, forward strand.
AATCCTTCTATTTCTGCGCTCAACTCTCCAATACTCAACCATTTGTTTGACGAAAGTTTGTCAACATACGTTTGGTTGAGATAATTGAAGTGTTTTGCGTGAATAATTTTATTTGACCAGGAATCTAATAATTCCTGGTTAGTATTTATAAGAATGTTGGCATTCTCGTCATATAAATTTAAAGGTGTAATATTTCTATCTGCCTTGCAAATTATTTTGTGCATTTCTGAGCTATTAGCTTTCCTATGGAAAAAATTTCTAAGCATTTCTACCTGATTGTGTTTCAAAGATGTTATTTTGACAACACCTCTACCTCCTAAATTTCTAGGTAAATTAATTCGTTCTATAGCTGAATTTGGATGATGGCAATTAAATTTTGTTAACGTAGTTCTAATTAATCGTTCTAAACTATCTAAATCTGTATTGGACCATTTAATTATGCCAAATGAGTACGTTAGTAGAGGTATTGCCTTTTATTAATTATTATTATTATTATTAAAAGCTATTCATTTTGTCATCATAAGTACCTGTCTAGAAATGACATAAATACATCGTCTGTAGGTGGTAACAACCACAGTTTGATAATGCCTTCAGAGGGCGAAACAGCTGTAACTCATAATAATAATTACGAAGCAGAAGCAGAACTTGTTTATAATAAACTGTTTTTATACATTGAATAATAATATTATTAAATATATAAAATTAATAAAAAAAAATATATTTAACTTCATTTTGCACTGAGCACTTCTCATTTTATCATTTTGCTTAATCCCGATGTGTAGAGAGTCCTTTACTCATACTCGTAACTTTCGCGTCTATGTTACCCTTTATGAAATATTTCAATACATTTTTAGTCTATTAGCAGTATCAGCACTCTTTGTCTGTGGATCCGTAAACTTTTTCTTTTGGTCTATAAATAAGCATGTTGCTTATGGCAATGTAATTTTTTATACTTTTTACAATTATTTATTTTTATTTATTTATTTATTTTATTTTAAATGCACATTTACAGTTACATAACCAATAATAAACATACATTTTATTTTATTAAGTAATAATAGCGTTTTTGAATTGATCAATATTTAGTTTAAAAATATCTATATCAGGGGGCAGGAAATTTAGCAAAATAATCATTTTTCCGAGCGGCATTACTAATGGTAAGTTAGTTCTGCATCTCGGAACAACAAAAGTTCTGTGTCTGCGTGCTCTTGTGAAGTTGTCGGGGACATAAAACTCAAATTTTTGTAATATATCGGGAATACAGATGTTACCGTTTAAAAGTTTATATGCTGTTGTCAGCAAAGCAATTTTCCTTCTTTCGGCGAGGCTATTAATACCCAGCATGCCGGACAAAAAGGCTGATGGATATAACCAGGGATAATATCCGAAGTCTCTAAGATACAAATATCTCAGAAACTTCTTTTGCACTTTCTCAATCATTTGAGAGTATGTTAAATCCACTGGTCCCCATATTACTGAACCACTTTCCAAAATGCTACGTACTAAGCTCCAATTAACAACTCCAGTTCTCAGAATAGAATCGAAACTCTGTTCAACTTAATATTCATCTGAATAAACCAAAGTTTCACAACAATATTCCCATTACAAAACAAGTGTTTTTACTTAAACAAGGGATAACCTCTCTCACTGTACGGTTTCCTGGGTTTGCAAACGAAAGAAGTCAACGAAGCCGCTCACCTTACACCTGACGGTAGACTGTTCGGAGACCAGACCCTGGGAACCTACGCTGATAGTACTATTCAACTATAATGCCAACGTCCAGCTCTGAATACGACTCAGCTACCTGGGAAGACACGTTGTGGAACCTGGAGATAGTCGAAACCAATGACAACCGTGGTGAACTTTATCAAAATGCCGGATTACTGCCAATGAATGAGGTACACTAGGAGATAACACAATGGGCCAGAGTGTTCACGGGAATTATATAAACTATTTCCGTTTTACTAAAATGGAGTGCAGTTTACACGTGGTAGAAGCGAAACTTTACCAAAACAGTCTCAACAAATATTTGAAAAGTGAGGTCATAATCAAAGCGACCAATGAGCGCAGACCTAGCTTAATTTCCGTTACATATCTTTTTTTTTTTTTTTTTTTTAACTTTATTTATTTCCATTTCTTTGTACATATAATGTATAATAGCAAATAGTATATAATAACATAATATATAATAACAAATAGTATGAACAAGGAATGAAAACCCACTAAGGCACTGCCTGAGTGTGGGTAATATTAAAACAAAATACTATATTTCTAAGTACGCAAAGTATAAAATAGACTTAAAAAACAAATAAAATATAAAGTTAGTATAAAAAGTTAGTATTACATATGTAGAATAAGTGAGAAAGGTTTTTTTTTAGCTTTTATAAAAATAAAATAAAAATATGGAGAAAAACAGTGATTTTTCATTTTTTTTTTTTTTTTTGGTTATTACAAAAAAATAAACAGAAAAACATATTGTACTTCAGTTTAGAAAGTTACAGAAAGTGAGTTGTAGAAGGAAGGACAAGTTTATAGAAAAAGCGTTTCAATATCTACATTATTCAACCATAATTTTACCTCTTTTACATATTTTATCATTTTATTTATCATTTGAGTTTGTAGTGGTAGAAGGTTAAATGTGCGAGGACCAATGAAACTGCTATGTGTCTGCAATAATTTAGTATTGGTTTGTGGGGTGTAAAATATATTATTTATTCTTTTGCTCATTCTGTTTTCATTTATTTCGAAATTATTTTTGTTTTTAAATACATATTTCAAAGTTTGTAATATAAATAATTTACGTATATTAAATATTTTAGTTTCTTTGTATAATAAGTTGGTCGAGAATGTTTTATTTTTGTTATATATGACTTTAATTATGTGTTTTTGAATTATTTGTAGAGGCTTAATAAATGTATCAAGTGCACCACCCCATCCTATAATGCCATAAGTGATTGATGATTGCACCATCTCAACCAATAGGAGCCTTTAAAAGTGACATCATAATCAAAGCGGCCAATGAGCGCAGTTGATGCGTTGCAGTAATCGTCATTTCCGTTTCATCCGAAATCCAAATCACTATAGAAGCGACTATAGAAGTTTGATTACAAAAATAAAACAAGCAGTTTGTTATTTGATACCTTGAGCCGAGCCGCCCAGATTTCGAAGGCTGTTTCACCAGCAATACCGACTGAGCGCACACCCTGATCTCGTCCATTAGCCGCGTTGTCTAACTTTTCTTAGGAATACTTTGCATAGTCACCGTGACAATAATTAACGATTTCGCTCGGCTTTCACCAGAAACACAGGTATTCTGGCCTACGATAATTAATAAACACAAAGATACAATAATTTTCGATGTTGGCTCGCAGAGAAAGGCAGCGTGAACTTACAGACATTTTTCCTTAGAAGATAATTTTTCCAAGTAGATACCTATTCCTTGAAGACTGCGGTATTTTGAGACTTTTTAATGAAATAATAATTAAATGATTGAAAACTTTTAATTTTTATTTAATTTGACTAGTGTCTATCTACTTAACTGTTCATTATATATTTTTTTATCGAATTTTAAATAAACTGTGTAATTTAAATAATGATGTATTTCCGTTGAAAATGTACGGAATATTTAAAGATCATTTTTCTGATTTTAATCATCCTACTAAAAATGTTTGTTTTATATTGATTCAAATTATAAAAGAAAAAGAAAAGTATCAATTTATAACTGAAAACCGTACTAGACATAAATATATTTGTTCATGCCCAAAATTAAACACTTTCTTCGCACAAAATTATTATACTTATCAAGGAAGACTTATTTTCAACCGATTACCGGATGAAATTAGAAAAATTAATGATAAAATCCAATTAATAAACACTGTTAAAAAATATTTTAAAGATAATCTCAAAAAAAAAAAAAAAGTTTCCGACTAATCTAATCTCAAGAATAACTACTTATACTCCGTTCTTCAAATAAGTTAAATTTTGTATTGTTTTTAGCAACTAATTACAATAATTCTAGATACATTATCCAAACAGTAAAATTGTTTTGATAGTAGATACATACTTGTAATTACATATCACCGAACTTACAACTTATTGTTTTTTACATTCACATTGTAATTTAAGAACTTAAATATAGCATTAAAAAATGTACACTACTCTTCCAGACACAAGCTAACGCTTCCATGGAAGAGTGGTATTAACATATTTGAATATGAACATGTAAGCAAATTAATACATCATCTAAATGTACATTATATTTTATATGCTAAAAATTAATAAAAAAAAATTATATATATATATTTTTTTTCATTCAATATTATGGATTTTAAAAACGGTCTAAAACTGACAAAATCAAAACGGCTCATGGTTCGAAAATCGGAATGTGACGTCACAAGCGTCGCTCAGCTGGGCCAGCATAAATGAACACTCTCAGTTGAGCGTCCACGCTCATGACGTCACACGGTAGCACCGCCCCAAAATATCGTTTTAGCGGTAATTAAAAATGGAAAACAATATTCGTCAACATAAAAAATAAATAATAATACTATAATCATCGTAATTTTCTGCTTAATTTTTAAAACAATAAAAAAACGTGGTGTGCGGTAATAACCGACTTACTTTAGAAAAAGTGTTAAAAAATGATGTTGGGAAGTACCTAAAAGGTTATTTAAATATATTTTTTAAACATAGCTAAAGCCACTTCAAATAAAGTCTTCATTGTGAAAAGTAGTAGTACCCAAGCCATAAATGTGTATATTTTACCTCTTAAGTCGGTTCGTCATTGCTGAAGATCGTGACCCCTACTCCAACTTTCATGATGGACAAGGCTCCTCCATTCCTCCCGATTCTGCACTGCGTGGAGAGCCAAGGACACCGACGTATCGGATGCCAGTGATACTTGGTCACTTCAGTGCATTGGTGACCTTCCTCTGCTTCTTCCGCCTTCCACTTTGCCAGTGACTATGAGTTTCTCCAAGTTGGAGTTCTCAATTTAGCGAGCGAGGTGTTCAGAGTATCTCAAAATACGGTGTAAGCTAATACGGTGTCACAAAATACGGTGTAATAGCTGAAGGCCTTTTGTGGATGCCAGCTCTTCGAGAATGGATACATTTATGCATCTGGCTGTCAATGGAATCCTGAGCATTTTTCACCAGCACCACATTTCGCTGGCTCTACATCCTTAGTGTGTTTTGTATCATCACGAATATAATGGGTGTAGGGTATCTAAAATCTTCCTGCTTACTCACATAGATGGCAGTATTAAGAACTGTCCTAAGACTCCGCTAGATGGCAGCTATCTTAGTACAGGCTTTGGGCAACAGAGGGTCCAACAGCACAGAGGCAGTCTTCAGAAGATCTCTCACCTCAGATTTCAATTAGCCAGTTTCTAGATAGATCGACTATCGTGGTCAATACTGTATTCGCGAAGTATCAATAAACCAGATTTATACAAAAAGAACATTATTCTACCCAATGAAGTGAGTTGGAGGACTGTTGATGAAACACCACAATAGACAATAGGCATAACAACAACTAGACATTCGTCCAGAGTCCAGAAATAGTCGATAGCGCAAAGTGGTATTTATATATTTTGTGAATAATTTTATAAAAAAGAAAAAAATCAAACAATGGAAACTGTCACAGATGATCTTATCCATAAGGTGAAATTTCGTAAAAGTTGTTTTACGTTATCTTTTTTATTTGCCTTCACAATATTCTAATGAAAAAATACAATATTTAGTGGTTTACGATTACATTTTTAATAAATTAATAAACAATTTTATTTTAATTGTACTCAAGCGAAACGAAAAGCTTCAATTTATCTTTCCCTCCAATCCATCAGTCAATAACTTCTGACCTGAAAGCAACATTTTCCGCATACTGTGGTGGTAGTAGGAGATTTTCAATTATTGACAGGTTATTCTTAACCCGGGAATGTTTGTCTTTCTTATAAAAAAAAGTTTTCAAAAAGAAGAAGAACATGGTCTGAAAGGGAGATGTATGTATGTAAATATGAATGTCAGAGAGAGCACTCTAATACTAAAAAACGATAATAATTAAGCTAAAATTGTGAAAATATTTAATAAAACGCGACTCGTTTAAAATAGTGCCAAAAACTCTCGAAAATCGACCCTTCCTACAAACCTAATTAAAAAAAAAGGTTCCACCTGTCGCAGTGACGTCAATCGATAATGAACTATAAAGTAGTTTACTGTAAATTTCATTATCGCATGACGTTATCGCGACAGATGGACCCTTGTTATTCCAAAGGGTCGAAATGCCTCACTTGTACGAGTATATATAGATACACTGCGATTTTGCGTTCAAGAGAAATCTTCTATCTTCGATATATAAAATGTATTTAACCGCATAACTTCCGAACGGCTGCACCAAATTTGATAATTCTTTTTTTTTTGTGTTCGTTATTGTCAGGACAAGGTTTGTATAAAACTACTGGTGAGCTCTGGCATTATGAATTTTGTATAAAAAAATTAGTAAGTGGCACGCGAGCTGTTTGAAAACTGAATGTAGGTCGCTTCTTCGACTCGTTCTTGTGTTCAACAGCTCGGCGGTGGAATGATTTATCGGCCTCTGTGTTTCCTCCTTCCTACAACACGAGTCTCTTCAAGACCAATGTTTATTCCTTCCTCTCCTCAAAAAGACCCTCCACACAGCATCACATAAATTATTTTCCTCAAGGCCTCCAGTGTGGAGTTAATGTAAAAAAAACGCATGCCGGGAACCAGCTAGCATGTTATAAATTGGTAGAAATTCGGAATGCGGGGGCTTAAAGTTCCACACAAATTTTATATTCCCGAAGGATTTTTGCTAAATTATCAGAGGCTGATCTTCAATAATAAAATAACATACCTGTTGGAATATTGCTGTTCGGAACTTTTCTCGTACAAAACTTTCTCAAGGAAGTATTAATCCGGCTTTGATAAAAACGCTCTTCGCTTGCCCGATAATTCTGAAATCTGTCTACGAATCACGAGAACTGAATAATTTTTATTTAATTCTCGTGAACGGTATTATTATAATTGGCATTAAACACCATACATTTGACGGCCTCCGTAGTCCAGTGGGTAAGACTCTTGACTCACAGTCCGGAGGTCGCGGGTTCAAACCCGGCATGCGCAAATAAATTTTATTTGATTAATTTGTGTTATTTCACAATTAATTCATTTAAAATAATATATAGTATATTTGCGGCATGTTCCAGAGTGGAAGATACTATCAGTATCGACCTGGTGTAAGACCACCATTCAGAATTGAAACGTTGCTTGAAAATGGCTTTAGCCATGTTTGGTGACCAGATCTGAATAGCCAGGTACTTCCCAACCTTCCTCTTCCCCACCTCCTTCCCCTCCCCACTACCTTCAGCCTCACAACATACCCCAAATGGGGATGCCATAGTCTCACTGGCTCCAGACGGGAGCAGTTGAGATTCTTGTGCGGTTATTCACTGTAAAAAAAAAAATACATAAAAGATGTTCAATTAAGCGAGGCTAGCAGTCTATAATGGAGCGCTGATTCCAACCATGGTGTATGGTGAGGGATGGAACTGGCAGAGGAAGGATAAACATAGATTAAATGCTGTACAAATGAGATCTGTGAGGCGTGTGCGTGGTAAACATTATACGACTGTGTAACATTCGATGGAGAGACGTGGAACATGGAGAGACGAGGAACAAAGAGAAAGACTTCGAACATGGAGATACGAGGAACAAAGAGAATGGTGATGCGAATCAAGATAGAATTTTTTAATTTTTTATGAACAATACACAATTTGGGAGGCGGGTATGCGTACCGCCGCTCCGGGAATTATTTATTGGATAACCAACACCTCTGCCGTAGGTCACCCCAAGTGGTTCGCTACGTTTGGTGACTTTGCAGGGGTGCCCGGGTTGCGTATTTACAAAACCTATACCGATTCAGTCGCGGTAACGACAGTTTACATTTTAAATATACCTCTATATTGGTTATTTTTATCACATTGCAAAAACAACAATTGTTCTTAAATCTAGATAAAATAATTTTTCTGATGTGTGTATTAGAAATTAATAATTTTATTTCTAAATATTTAAATTTTGATATTCAAAATTTAAAATGACTGAAACGCGGTAGGGATTATAAATACGCGCCCGGGTTCGTGGGAGGTTTGTCCGGACCTTGGTGGCGGATGCGTCTGCCCACCTGCTGCGTGGCAGGCGGGATCGAGAGGAATGATTGAAGGAGGTCTTTTGACCTTTCCAGCCAGACTCTCTCGATGCATTGTCTTGCACTGCAGTTGGATTCATACGTCCGTCACTCCTGGACGATCTGACCCCCTCATTCCTACCCACCTCTCATACCCTTTCCATCCCAGAACTTCCTCTACTTCCTTTCCCTAAAAAAATCGTCCACACAGCATCCCCAAAGATGACATAGGCCCTGAGGGATTTTTTCCTTCAGGGCCTCCTGTGTGGAGCGAATGTTCACAGAAGGCGCCAAGGATTATGATTTCTCTCAGGGCCTATGTCTTTTTTGGCGATGCTCTATGAAGAATTTTTTATAAGTAAAGGAAGGAGAGGAAGTTCTGGGAAGAAAAATAAGAAAGGTGGTAGAAATCTGGGGGTCAATGTGTTCAGGAGTAAAGTATGATTTCATTCCTCTCACTGTAGGGCAAGGCATTGGGTCGAGAGAGTCCGGCTGGAGAGGTCAAAGGGTCTCCCTCAACTGGCCTCTCTTGACCTGGACCTGGATAAACAACGCGATATGAACCTGGGCACCTCTGCTAACTCACTGAAAGTATACAATCAGCGGCAGTGATCTACGGCGGTGTTGGTTATGCAATAAATAAATCCCGCCTCCCAAATGAGATAGAGGGCATACATTAAACCCGCCCCCCTCTGGTGAGATAAATTTTGGTCACTTCCTATATTATTTTCAAGTAACGAGAGATTTTGCTGGACCCCCTCCTTTTGAGCTCACGTAATTAATGTATGCCCCCATATGGTACGATCATATTAATCAAAAATATTGAGACAGTTTATGTCAAAAGACAGAACACAAGAAGCGTATGTATTAGAGGATGTGGGAATGTGAATGAATCAAGGAGTGTGCGTCAAGACATAGTTGAGCGGTAGTCAATCCGTTCTGCCTCGCCCTGCGGGGAATTGCGCATTTCCCAGGTGTAGTTCTCTCAAGATAGCTGCAGTCAGGTTGTAAGGCTGAGCTGCCCTTGGTAACTTCCTTCTGTTCCACACCAAGGAACCGTACAATGAGATGATAGAGTTTGAGGTATTTTGAGGTTATCCTTTGTGTAGTAAAAAATACTTGTGTTTGGTACTGGATGTTTGTTCTGTTTAATCTGATGAATAATTTTTACAGAGAGGTTTGGTCTGAGCACTTGGCTGACAACAATAATTTAGACTAATTAAGTTACAGAAGTGAAAGACGGTTTGCTAAACAAGCAGAGTTTAGACGAGGATAATAACAATAGAGAGAGACTGTTTGTAAGATTGAGAATGACAAGCGAAATCAAAACACGCCATTTTATAGACACAAAAAGAGAAAGTTTTATGCGCCACAGACAAAGGAGATTTTAGACAAGACATTTTATGGCGATATTTTAAGATAAAGGGCTCTACACATCGAGATTAAAATAAATGATAAGGAAATGTTCAGTGCTACATGAATTTAAATAGAAAATAGGACAATCACAACACACAACATCCAACAATAATAAATATCTTTTTGTTACGCATAAGTTACCGACCAAGAGATAATTAAATTTGTTCGTATTACATAGTAAATCCGCGAAAGGATTTTATGCATAATATCTAGAAAATAGTTTTCTTTTCTTTGCGAAACCAAATTGATTAATTAACTGGAAATTCTGTTGAAAGTAAACATCAGTTGAAGGTTAAATCAAATTAAATCTAATTTTTCTGACGCGAAGGCTTTAAGAGCGTCTAACCAGCCAGCGGCCGAAAATCCACATTTCGTCGAAAGTTGTTCTTACGATCGTGCAGGGCGGTTACAACGAGAAAGATTAATTATTCTCCGTACCAGCTTTTTAAAATTATAACTCAATATCGATTTTATTTCATTCCAAATTTGCTTTAATTTATACCTACATCCAAAAATGATGAAAGGCGTAATGATAAAACTATTAAAATAGTGTACTTTTTGTAGTTATTTTTTGATTATAAGTATTTATCTTTTTTCAATAATGTCTAAGTTAAATAAGAATGTAAAAAAAAACTGAAATATATTAGTTTATAAGTGCGCAAATAAATACACAAACGGACCAATTTTCGTCAAGAAATACATGTACGTATATATTTTTAATGGTTTTATTTAAAATAAGATTAAAATTCTAAAATATGCGATAGCCAGATAATATATTGATTTATTTTACTGCATGATTATATGATTTGAAATGGGTGTGGTATAATACAAAATCTTTTTTGAAAATTTAAAAAATCTGCCAACGCCCTGTGGTATAACCTTATTATACTAAAAATAATTTTTTTTTTCTCAAAATTTGAAACATACAAATGCTAGATAAAAGAACAATATTTCGAATTCCATTTATAATTTTTTTATGGAAAAGAGTCAATACGTCTAAAATCTGATTTAAAAATGACATATTTCTGGTTTTCTCTAGTAATATCCTCTTAAGGTTTTTCGTGGGACATTCGAAAACAATAATTAAAATGTCAGAGATAAGGAAAATTTCAAAGGGCCTTGAGTTTAGCGAGAAAGTATCTTAGAAAAAGTTGCAAGGACATGTTGAATGTCTGTTGTGGATGCCTAGCTCTTCCAGAAAGGACACATTTGTGCGTCCGGCTGTACATGGAAGCATTTTTCTCCAGCACAACATGTTTCCACACCCTAAAGAAATATGGGGAAAATCAGTGGCCAGACGAGTCTCATCTTGGTGGTCTTCGTTATGCCTCTGTCACTCAATATCTTTTGCATTTTAAAATTTCTATTTTTGAGAGTGATATTTCATGGTGGAATTCCATTATAATATATTATAATAAAACTAATATAAAACTTTATTCCACTTAATTTTATTAGACCGTAACCGGTTTCAGCTCGTCAAAGCCATCTTCAGACTGGTACAAATATTTCCTTGTCTAGTGTATATAAACCGTAGACTAGGAAATATTTGTACCAGTCTGAAGATGGCTTTGACGAGCTGAAACCGGTTACGGTTGAATAAAATTAAGTGGAATAAAGTTTTATATTAGTTTTATTATAATATACTTTTGCATTTTGCTCATGGCGTCTTTTGTCATGAATATCATTTAACTATTAAGAGCCATTAGTCAGCGGCCGAGAATTTAAATTTCGTCGAATGATGATCTTGCGATCGTACCCTTGCATCTGTACAGGGTGGTTTCGGTGAAAAAGATAAATTATTCTCCATACCAGCATTTTAAAATAATAACTCAATGCCGATTTTATTTCATTCAAAATTTGCTTTGGTAAACACCTACATTCAAAAATGCTCAAACTCGTGATGATAAAATTATGTCCTTTTTGTAATTATTTTTTGATCGTAAGTATTTATAATTTTTCAATAATATCTAAGCAAAATAATATTGTATTTTTTTAAAAATACATTAAGTAAGCCCATAAATAAATAGACAACTGAAGTACTTTTGTTACAAAACAGGGGCCCGGATTTTTTTTAATGATTTTATTTGAACTAAAATTAAAATTCTTAATTAAGTAGCTTTCCCAAATAATTTATTGATTTATTTTACTGCGTGATTTGAAATGTATGTTGTATAATACAAAATTTTGTTTGAAAATTTAACAAATCTGCCAACGACCTACGGTAAAATCTTATTGCATTAAAAATAAACATATTTTCTCAAAATTTAAAACATAGCTTTACTAGATAAAATAACAGTCTTTCGAAATCAATTTATAATTTTTTGTGGAAAAGGTCAAATTTTAGACGTATTACGACCAAAATTTGATTTAAAATGACATATTTACGGTTTTGTCTGGTTATTCCCTCTTAATCCCTTTTAAATGTTCAAACCAATCGATTTTTCCTTGCTATTACTTACCTGTCTAAGATTTCCCACTACGTACTTCCATGCCTCAATGTACGCTTTTATTATTTCCATGACGATTCACGGTTACGGTACCGTGACGATAAAAAGGCAATAAGCATACTTTGCTTATCGCCGTAATGCCGCAGCTCTTTCAAAAGATGAGATACACAATGTGCGAAGGTCTGTTTCCTCCAAATGAAAAAGTGATAATTTTCTTGCATCTCTTAGACACCGCACCGTGACATCTCCGTAGATTCCTACAATATTACTAGCCGTGACGATAATTTTGAATGTATAGAGTACATGCAGTTAAAAGGATGATATTGTAGTGTGAGTGAATTAAAAAAAAATAAAAAAGGTCACATGTCCCTGCGCTGATGCTGCAGTTCTTTTTAACACACTCAATAACAACAGTAGAAAATAAGACAAACGGTCAACTCTGCACCCCCCCAAAGGAAATATACAATAATTATCATACATCTCCCTCACACGCATAAAGAAAATTAATGGCAAGGAAAAAGTAGTGCTTGGTACTTGAAAGATAGAGTGTTCCGACAAAACGCGTGCTTTGCATCCTCTAACTTTTTCAAATTAAAGACTACTTCATTTTTTCACCCCAATTTATAAATTCCAGGAGTTGAAAGTGATAAATTTGTCGTGGAAACCTTTCACTTTCTACTTTTTGTTGTTTTTTAAGTAAAAACTTATTTAGCACCGTTGTGATTTGAAACTCGATGAAACGGAAACGACACTAAAAAGAGACAAACACATACATCTATAGGATTTAGCCTGCGAGAGAATGAGATAGCAATAAAATATTTATTTAATTCAAGAGTACTCGGTTCCAATATATGATAAAATCACAGTCCAACACAAGCCTCCTTTGGTGTAGTAGTATAAATGACGAATCTTAGCGGCCAGATATTCAGCAGACCAAGGATCGAATCTTCAAACCACTCTAAAATGAACACGCAAAAGAAAACACAAAAAAGCGACGTCTAGCGACTTCGAAGAACAAAACACAAATATACTAATAAGATGACCAAACGTACAGGAAAAGGTACATTGAAATTCGACGACAAAAATACGGAAAGAATCATCCTTCACATTGATAAAAAAAATCTTCGTAGTCTCCTCACTCTTGTCTACTTTAGTTTTCTGAAGGTTTCACTTCTACCGAGTGTGAATTACACTCTCTGATTTTTCATTATTACTCAAAATAAACACCTTGTAATCCCCACCTTGTGCTTTTGTTATTAACGAATTCAGTGTTTTAACATAGGCATATTTCTTAGAAAAGCATAATTATTTATTATCCTAAGAATGGAACATTTTCCGAGAATGCTCCTTAATATTGGGCTCATAAATTATGACGACTAAAGAAGCCTACAATAATTGAATGTTTGAAAATTAATTAAAAGCAATGTCTTCATATTTCAGACCAAAAATTAAAAAAAAAAAAACTTCAAAGACGATCGGCCGCACGTGGCAACAAAACGATTATAATTAAATGTTTTCTCGGCCACGTGTCGACATTTCAGTTGACACCCAAACTCCCCTCTCCCTGGCACATTATTTTGTCGTTTAATATGTAATAATATTTTTTCATTCTCATTTTGCTGGTCATTTAATGAATTTTAATTCTGATGAGAGAAATTATTTTGTTTGAAATGAGTGAGGCATACAACTTTTTTTTTTTTTTTACATTAACTCCACACAGGAGGCCCTGAGGAAAATAATTTCCCTCAGGGTCTATGTCATCTGGGATGCTGTGTGGAGGGTCTTTTTGAGGAGAGGAAGGAATGAACATTGGTCTTGAAGAGACCCATGTTCCCTTTCCCTAGGCTCTGAGGGAGTTTTTATTCCTCAGGGCCTCTTGTGTGGAGCTATTGTAAAAATAATATTGGAAGCATTGCAGTTGCAATGCAAATTAAAGATGGCCCGAAGCCCGCACGCCTAAAAGGCATTTTTTATTTATTTCTGAAATATATGCATCAAAACAGTCGTTATTTTAGATATTACAAATCTAAATTCAAAATAAATGATCTAGTTACTTGTTTTCTATTGTTTTTTAAATCAAACTCGAATTAGAAATTTTAGTATAATGACCAAATTTCAAACACAAATTTAGTGTTGCTCTAGTTATTAATTTTAGAACAAATGGGCCGTTTTCAGAGATTCCTCCTGTCATAAATTTGGTTGTGATATCTATGCAATTCCATGAAATATGGACTGTCATTGCGATTCATTGTTTCCCGCCTATGGGCACTTTTTTCGATTGATTGATGATTTATGCTTCAAAAGTAAAATGAACTAAATAAAAATAATACAAAACTGTCTGAAATAATTATCTCTTACATAATATTGACACATGCATCAATATCCAATGACAATTTAACCGTTCTATGTAAAATGTTACTATTTTTATTCTTTGCCATTTTCAAAGAAATAATTTGTTTCTCCCTGCATGTCCTTTCCCGCGCGTCCCCGTTCCCCTCCTGCATCCCCTTCCCCTCACACGTAGCCCTTCCTCCTTCCCCGCCTACCTTCTCCCTCTACCGCTCCCCGTCCCGCCAACCGCCCTCCCGCGTTCCATATACTGATTCTGTGAGCCTAGAAACTAGAAGGAAAGCAAATCTTGCTATTCTGTCTTTCAAAATTTGGAACAATTTCATCAATAGCCCATTTCTCTTGGGATGCTATGATTTATATGTACAAGGTGGAGCAAAAGTAATCATCCGATGTTTTTTTGCTGTAATTTTTTTATTAAATGAAAAACTTTGGTTCTGGTTGTGAAATTTGTTAATTTAATCCATTAGAATTTATTCCATCATATCGAAAAAATGATATCGGCCAAGTGACCGCCGCCAGAGTTGATGACCATACTGGCCCGTTTTATGGCATTTTGCATCACTCTTGCCAGAACTTTGGGCAACAGGTTCTCGAATTCTTGGCGAATATTCTCCTTAAGGGCTTCAAGTGTCTGAGACTTGATGACGTAAACCCGCGACTTAAAAAAAACCATAAAAAGAAGTCTGGAACGGTTAAATAGGGTGATCTGGCCGGCCAGTGCAAATCACCAAAACGAGAGATTAGGCGACCCGGAAATTCTTCCTTCAGAATATCGGTTGTGGCTCGAGCAGTGTACGCCGTTGCACCGTCCTGTTGTAACCACATGTTCTCCAGTCCCAAACCATCCAATTGAGGAAGAAAAAAAATCGGTAATCATGGCTCTATAGCGCGCGCCGTCCACAGTCGTCGTTTGGCCCGCGGCGTTTGGCCCGATGACTCCTCCAGCGTAAACAACACACCACGCAGTAACTTTGAGCGGGTGTAATGGCTCTTCGTGGGTGATACTCGGATTTTTGGTGCCTCGGAAATGATTATTTTGTGTATTCACGTAACCGCTATTATGGAAATGAGTTTCATCGTTCATGACAATTTTCGATGAAAAATCGTCCACCTTTTCGTTGAGATTCAGGATGACTTGAGGGTAGGTTATCCGCGTTTGGCGGTCAACAACTAACAGCTGATGCACTATGTTAGCATTGCCGCTTATACGGCCATCTGCTAAACCAAAACCTGGAAAGGACACGCAATACATAGGCCAACAGAACTAGCTCAGAGCCGGCAGCAAGCAAGGTTCCTCTTAAAACCAAGGCGAGTATTGTGGTTCGCTTGTGAATTCCTCCTCCTTCTTTCCTCACAATCTCCAGGTCTCTTTCCTCAATCAGAACACAGTTTTGCACGTAAAGGGTTTGTTCATTTAGAAGGAGACAGGGTTTTACAATTGCCAGCCTCGGTAAACTACACATGGGTACTTGCTAGGTATAGAATTCTAACGTGGCGGGGAACTTCTCTCTACTCTACTCTCAATACGTATTAGTGAATTTAAACGCAGGATGTAGCACACAAAAGGAGGCAAAGGTTCATTTTACTCACAAAGCAGGAAATGAGGTAGCTGTCCGACAGGCTACCGTTGGGCTGGAGCCTTCTCGTACACAATACACATTATAGAAAAAATCACGAGTTTTTAGGTTCTCGAACAGCGCACTAGCGCAATCACTGTTGTCAAGCCCGCGACCAGCCGGGGAATGAATGCCGGGTGCCGTTCGGCACTGGGGCCACGGACCTCCGCGTGCGGAGAGGGGGGCGGAGAGGGGCGGTACGGCGAGCTGTGCACTGGGGGCCAATTCACTAGCTCCTCGCAACAGGAATAAGGGGGTCTATTCTTTATCTTTTGTAACGTAACAACTGTCTGCACTTTTTAAAGGAACATCTTCAAACCTTTCACCAAAATTCTGCGTAGGGACCGCCGGCTAATGCCCAATTGCGTGGCACGTCGTCTGGTCGATGTTCTGGACTCATGTTCGACATCTTGGGCAACAGAAGCGATATTCTCAGCAGAACGGCTGCTCTGGGGCATGCCAGCCTTGGGACATCTCGTGTTGTCCCAGTCTCTTCAAGACGAGTGGCCAAACGCCGCAGTGTTTGTCCAGCTAGTTTCGGACGGCTAGGAAATCTGCGACGAAATTCACGCTGTGCCAACACAACCGACGAATTGTTGCGCAAAATATGGGACCAATTATTCCGCGTTCTTGCGGAGTAAACCGATTCATGACTTGCCGATTTGTATTTTGCGTTTGTTTACTTCACAAATGTCAAAACCCAATTGACATTTGTCGCCATTTGCAAAAGTTATAGCGGTTTTAAATAGGATGATTACTTTTGCCCCACCTTGTACCAGACCACTACAGCCGAAGTCGACATCATGACTTATTTAAAGTACCGAACGGCAGAACAGACGTCTTGGCAAAGCATAGCATGACGAGGGGAGTGGTGCTGTTAAATGAAATTGCAAACCATTTGGATGTAAGTGACTGTTCTTTATATGCCTTAAAAACATTATTAAAGAGTCACTTGCCTAAATGCTGATAGGGTAACTAAATTGTACTGTAATTGGAATTATTCTGTTGTACAATAATAATAAAAAAAAAATAAAAAAAATTCAGTCCCAGTACATTCAGTTTTCAAACAGCTCGCGTGCCACTATTACAAGTTTTTTTATTAAAATTTTCATTTTTCATGTATTAAAAATATTCATTTTTGTACGTTATAAGAACAATCAATCAAATTTGGTACCTACTTAAAATATCTATAATTTAAAAACTTCATAGACAATTCTTTTGTTACAAAAAAAACCGCTGCCTGCTAAATTCACATTCATCAAACGCGCAACTGTCAAACGTGCGAAGTTAAAAAAAGTCGTTAAGTTTTCTGAAATTATCCAATTTTCTTAATTTTTCTTTCCGTAAGAACCTTCTACAAAGTATTAGAAAACTTTATAAAAAAGATGAATGAATTAGGTAAAGTCGTTTTGAAGTTATAGCGCGACCAAGAGAAATAGGTATTCATTTTTATATATATTTGTAGATATTGACTATTCAACTTTTGAGAAAAATTACAACGGCGAATAGTTACTTAAATCATCTAAGGTTATCCACTTCAAACGTTTGATGGAATTAATCCTTTTTTCCAATCCATATATTACAAACAAATCTTTCTAACAAATCGTTCAAATCTGGGAAACAAATGTTGATCCCTATTATTACACATTGGAATACTACACGAATTGTTATGATATTATTTTATTGCGAACTCCTGCAAATCATAAACTCATACCCACAGCAACAACACGGCAAAATACACTTTTCTACTGCTAAGCGGAACTATATTGTCCACTCTCCAATACAACGATTTCACGCTATGGGAAATCAGTACTTAATGATGATGATATTTAATATCAACTTGGCGAGTTTTGTGGAGTATGTGAAATATTTATTCCAACACTATTCCTAAACACATCTTGTATTTTTGTAAACCTATCAAATCGCCATATTTTTCAGTCTTTGTTTCTTGTATTTTTACGACTTATGTGCATTTTATATCTAATATTTATTATTTTTGTCGCGTAAGAGAAAACGTTTCCACTGAGGTTTTGTTTATAATATCGTCTACATACAAGATGATAAAAAGTAATGGACCTAATAAAGTACCTTGTGGTATTCCAAAATCACAAGTTTCAAAATTATTCGTCATGTATTGTACCACAAATCATGTAATACCCTCTGGGAGTTAAATAAATAAATTAAAATTATGACAAAAACTTTAAATTGTCTTAAATGGCATTGAAATCGCATGAGATTTGACAGTTTTATCAATCTAATGAACAAGCTTTTTGAATAGGCTAGCGGCATACATTAAATAAAACCAACGTGTACAAATCATTATCATTGTAAAATCTATTACAAAGGCAACATATAAAAATAATGGTAAAAAAAACATCAAAAATTATAATTTTACTCTCCAATATCTACAAGTTTTTTGTAAATTTTCGAATGTGATTAATGTTTCCCTTTGTCCGATTTTATTCTTATGATTGTTTGTTTTTAAACAATCAGAAACTACATTAGTTCTTACCAAAAATCACTTTATCATCATTTTGTTTCAGATAAATAAAAGCGCCAGCGCCCTCCTCCAGTCAGAATGTTAATTCAGACACTAACGAGTGTTAATACAACGAGAGGGGAGGCTGAAGGCTTCTAAGAAAAACACTACATTGATGAGATTGGCGGGAAACGGCAACGTAGCGGCAAAATGGCCGACCGGAACTTCCTGCGGAGGAGGTTGTTTTTCTTGTTCGGTAAGTTGTTTATTTTTTCTACGTTTTCGTATTTTTTCCTCCACCGTTTTGGTCTCGGGCAGATGCCAGCATTATTGAATTTGAGTGTCGGTTGAAATGTTTTTTAATTTTCAGGAGAGTTCATGGTAATTATTTTATTTTTTTGATTGTGTTACTATTTGATAACTATATTCAAACTATTGTGTTAAAATATAGATACAATAAAAAAAAATATCGATAATAAGTATACAATAGAAGAGACTCACTTATACGTGAACAGGCCTTTTATGAAATATCTGGTGAAAGATTATAGATACAGGTTGTTAAGGGACGTGTTTGATTTAGTTTATCAAGTGATTCCTGACAATATTTAGAGTAAACATGTTAACGAAATTTTTGTTTATAAATCACCTTATTATAATAAAAATAACACATTTTTTCAAATTTAAAACATAACTTTACTAGGTAAAAAAACAATCTTTCGAAATCATGTATTAATCGAAATATATCAGGTCCTTGCATATGTAATTGGCGTTTTGCTGTACTGGCAAATTTGATCTCAAATATCTTCTCTTTGGTAAGGAATTCCAAATTCAAATTATTTACTCATGTATTTGTGTTTCGAAAATTATAATTTCTTTTGTTTTTTTCTTAATTGTTTTTTTTCTTTGCGTCACTTAGTTTATAAAATGGAAAACTTGAAATATCGCGTTATTTACGAGTACGATTTCCACCGTGGCACCAGTGCTGCAGAAACGGCTCGAAGGATTATTGATGTGTATGGCGACGGTGCTGCAAAAGAAAACACAGTGCGTTTTTGGTTCCAACGTTTTCGTTCTGGAAATTTCGACCTGCAGAACAAGCCCCGTGGACGGCCGGAGACCAAAGTTGATAAAGAAGAATTGAAGGCTATTGTGGAAGCGGATCCATCGCAAACTACGTCCGAGTTAGCTGCAGGCTGCGGTGTTAGTGATAAAACTGTTTTCATCCACTTGAAGTAAATTGGGAAGGTGAAAGAGCTTGAAAGGTGGGTACCTCACGAATTGAGTGAAGCAAATCAACAAACGCGCGTTAGAACGCTAGACCACACACTGCACAACAGACGGCTACCAAATTAGAGGAGCTTCAATTGGAATGTCTATGACATCCTCCGTACTCTCCAGACCTTGCCCCAACAACCATTTTTTTCGAAATTTGGATAACTTCTCGCAAGGGAAAAAATTCAACTCCGATGGGGCTGTCTAAACCGCCTTCAAAGATTTTATTGATTCCCGTTCGAATGGTTTTTTTAGTAAAGGGATCGATGAACCACCTATGAGATGGCAAAAGTGCATAGATAGCAATGGTACATACTTTGATTAAATAAATATATTATAAAAAAAAAGACTTTATGTTCCTCCCATACAAAACGCCAATTTCATATGTAAGGACCTAGTATAAAATTATATTCTTTTTTTGTTGAAAAGAGTCGATACGTCGATAATTTGATTTAAAAATTACATATCTTATCTTTTGTCTGGTTATTCCCTGTTAACATCTGATTTTTTTAATAAATCAGACTACCCCATTTGGATATTATATTTAGATGAGACACTAAGCGAAACACTTGGTTCCACTCTTTTACCTCCAGATAGTTCAATATAATCTTCCAGAAACCAGACCACTGCTACTCGCGTGATAATAGTGCAACCTTTTTCGACGAAAAATTAGCGCCTCCATGGCTATCGAGTGATCGTTTACGTAAATACCTACTTATCTACTTAATTAAAAAACCCAATATGGTTTGATAACAACGTATAATAATCACTTGCCTATATTCCAGTAGAAATTAAAAAATATATATCAACCGTTTGGAATTGCTAAATAAGATACAATATAACGTACTTGCGCGCTCCACACGCTCTTCTGAGCTATTCAAAATGGATCAATGCAAAACAAACTGTAAACAAAATTCTTGCTTGAACAGATTACGCAATAATTAAAATAACATGATATCAAAGATAGACATTTTCAATTGTGAGCTGAATAAATATAAAATGATCACGAAATGTGTTTTTCTGATATTTTCTTGCGAGTAACTTTTTTGTTATAATTCTGTTTTGAATTTAATTTGTTATATGTACATTTTATCTTCTTACCAGCTGGTCCCGGTATGCGTTGCTATGCCATTTAATAAAGAAATTGTTTCTCCCTGAGTGTCCTTTCCCATTCGTCCCGTTTCCCTTCCGCCTTCCCTTTTTCTCCAGCGTCCTCTTCCCCTCTCGCGTTCCCACTCCGTCACCTCCACCTTCCCACTCCCCGCTCCACCCCTCCCCTTCCCCGTCCCGCGAACCTTCCTACCGAGTTCCCCTTCCCCCTCACACGTCCCCTTCCCCTCCCGCGTTCCATATATTCAATCCCAGTACACTCAGTTTTTAAACAGCCCGTGTGCCACCTTTTATAATTTTTATTCAAATATCCATTTTTCATGTATATTAAATTTGGTACCTAACCTATTTAAAATATCTAAAATTCTTGATTCGATTCAAACTATTAGGGGGGTAGCTACTTTAAATAAATTTATCAACTTAAAGATTTTCAAAAATAGAATTTAACAATCATTGTTTTGCAAAATGTCATTCTCAAACACGCGAACTGTCCAACGCGATAGTCGTTAGGTTTTCTGAAATTATCCAATTTTCTGCGCAATTTTCTTAATTTTTCTCCCCGGAAGAACCATCCTAGTACTTCAAGGAATATTCTAAAAAAGAATTAGCGAAATCGGTTCAGCTGCGCTCGAAATTTGCGCTTAGCAACACATTCAGCGATTCATTTTTATATATAAGAAAGATACATTTTAATATCATGGTTTTTTGTTTTAATAATTCTGTTCTTTTAATTTGCTCAACGGCTGCGCGTCCTTTTTCATATATATTCTTTAATTTGGATTTAAGGCCAAAATACTAGACCAAACTGAATAATTATTAATTATTATAAGCAATAATTATTAGCCTAAAACACTCATCTACGTTGAAAAAATCTCCCGAGAAAAGATACATGCCGCCGACGGGACTCGAATCCGAGTCCTTCTGATATCCGGTCAGTTGCTCTTTAACCACTGAGCTACGTCGGAAGAGCAGCTGACCGGATATCAGAAGGACGCGGGTTCGAGTCCCGTCGGCGGCATGTATCTTTTCTTGGGAGATTTTTTCAAAGTAGATGAGTGTTTTAGGCTAATAATTATTGCTTGTAATAATTGTTACCCTTTTTTTTACATTAACTCCACACAGGAGGCCCTGAGGAAAATGATTTCCCTCAGGGCCTGTGTCATCTGGGATGCTGTGTGGAGGGTCTTTTTGAGGAGAGGAAGGAATGAACATTGGTCTTGAAGAGACCCATGTTGTAGGAAGGAGGAAACACAGAGGCCGGCAAATCATTTCACAGCCGAGCTGTTGAACACAAGAATGTTCTCATGTGACAAATGTCAACCGTGTACAAATGTTGGGCACGCATTTGGCGTGTTTCCCGACTACGCACCGGTGCTGAAGGGATCAATGATGCTAGTTCCTCGGAGCATCTTCCATTTTAATACCGGTAGAACAAAGATAGCATTCCCACCCGACGCACGTTTGTGCTCTAAAGATTGCAATGTAATGCATAAAAATCTTGTCTAAAACATTAGTTTATCAATTAAAAAATAATAATGAATAATAATTATTTATTTAATCAAAAGGCATAGCAACTATTTAGTACGGAAATGTGCTACTATATTTATTTACGTTTCAATTTATAAAATATTAGCCATCGTAGAATTAAACACTTCACAAATTTATAAGCAATTTTGACAAAATTTTGTTAGTTAATTAGTTAATGGTGATTTTATTATAAAAATAATCTTGCCCAACCTACTATGTTAATATAATGAAATATAAAATAAAAAACTTTAAACATAGTAAAAAACAACATTTTTTGGGTCTAAACTTTAAATTTCTCTACAAAAATTAGCATTGCAACGTAAATCGATCGTTTGTAATTAAAATTTAAGCCCATCAAATTGTTTTTTTTAATCATTTATATTTTTATTTTGCAAATCATTATATTTAAACAGAAGCTAAGCAATATATTTTTTTAAAAAATATATTCCAAAATTGCCTCTAAAGTCGTGAAAAATGAATTTCCAACCCCTCCGCAACGTAAGCAGATATATGCGTTAAAAATACAACAGCAGTCAAGTACAATAAGCGTGTTTACACGTCAGCGCGTGTGTCTCCATAGAAACCGTTATAACTCCGTTATTGTTTTAGTTACATCCGTAAAATAAAAAGTGAAATATCGATAGTGAATCATGCCGCACATCTCTATTCAAGTTGTCCATAGAAATACATAAAAAGAACATTCTGTCAGACGCGCAGTCTGACACATAATTTATCCCGCCAAATTTATCCCGACCTTGTTAATTTTTATTAAATATTTTTATATGAAATGATAAAAAAGTGAGGTGACAAAGTGTTAATTACACATATATACAATAGAATAAGTATTATTGTTTACACAATCTGTGATTTTAGTACCGTTTTCACATAAATACATCACGTGAGTCATTTTCACATTTTTTTAATGTTTGCATTCTAAATTTTAATATTTACAAATATTAATATTTATTTGTAATATAATAATTCGAAAGCTTATTTTGTAACCTGTCTAAAACAGTTTTTACTATTCGGCTATGTTCAGAAATGTTTCATTTATAGAGCTTTATTTGTGAAGCGGTAATAATACAAAGTTTTCGTAAAATGTCATTTCGTTAAAGATATTAAAAGTGCATATTGGCGATTTTCTGAGGGGTTTGGCCCATATTATTTAATTTGGAACACACACTAATAAAGTAAGACATACGCGTTCAAAACATTTGCTACACCATTTCATTAACGAATAACTATTCTGTTAAGTTGGGTATTTTATCCTCAATTCCAAATCTAAGTGTTCTCTGAAAAAGGCTGCGCAGCCTTTCCTATAAACACAGGAAGCAAATTGATAATTTGTTTTATTTTTGGTTTATTATGATATATGTAAAAAAAATGATAAAATTTTAATTGGAGATTTCCCAAAGATAAATACATAATTAAAATATGCAATTTAATATTATTTTTTTCGGTGAAAGACAGATAGTTCAAGATAGACTCAAGTTAAATTGAAGAAAACGGAGTTTAAATCCTTAGGAGAGAATAGAAGATTATTATTCGTCTCACGGAGGCACTTGAGTGTTTCTGAAGTGGAAAAATAGTTGTAAAAGGCGCAATCAAAATACAGAAGCGTCTTCAGAAGACGTTATTTTTATTTAACCTTTTCTCTCGAATAAACTTAACGGTGTTTTAACATAGGGGACGGTTTAGTAGGAGACGGAAATAAAACGCATCATAAACTGTTACGATGGTATTTATACATTTATACACGCAACACGAATCATGTGTTTTTGGTTTGAAAATTAGATCGCCTAGAAATATTTTAGATGCTTTTATTAAATACTGGGGATTTTTTTATATGTCTTTTTATAAGCCCCAAAATTAAGTATCTGACCTATAAAAATTGAATTAAAGTTCAAAATCTACTTATAAACCATTTTTCGGTTATAAGTTTATTAAATGGTTCCCGGGATGGCGGTAGCCGTACTCGTCTCCCAAATTGGAAAAATTGTTAAGAAAATGATAAATAAGGCGTCAAACTTATTTATTAAAATTTTGACTAATTTAATGATAATAATAACTTCATAATATTTGATGAAATGTCAATTTTACAAATCGTATACCATATCTTGAAAATATAAGAGTTTAACTCGTTTAGTCACAGGATACCATATTTGTCCCAGCTCACGTACGTCTGATAGAAATCGTTGGGTCTCCCTTACTATTATATTGAGAAATGTGATCTAAATCTAAACGGTATTGGAAAGAAAAAACAACACGCTATACATTAAAATCTAAAAGTTAATCAAACAAAATAATTAAAATGTACAACTTTATGAAACCAAAGTTTCCGTCCGCAATTTCAAACATTGTGAATTTTTTAGAATTATTTTTACATGAAATGACAAAAAAGTGAGTTGACAATGACGTTTATAAATCAGTTGTCTAATAAAATATTTGTGTAATTTAAAGTTTGTATTAAAAATTTACGTACTTATTTCAAAAATTACACGCTTATTTCTATATGATATTTATTTATTTGTAAGTACATGTTACTTAATTAATACATTTACTTGAGAAGATACATTAGATCACCATACTAGGCAGCTGCCTGCTTCATGGTGACCAACGGAGGATAGTTATTTTGAAATGAAGTCTAAGTGAAAATATATTTAAGTAAAATTATAAAAAAAATAGGAAATTGGTAGAAATATTTCCAATAACTACAAATTGCCAAAGTTGCCTCGAAAATAAACACAAATAAATAAGGTAGCTGTTACGTATGTATATAAATACACATACATACATACATGCACACATACATATATATGTATATAAACTTACATGCAAAATTTGATAGCGTATTTCATCACCTTTTAAATACAGTGTTTAGTTTACGGATACATTCACAAACATTCCATTTATTTGGATTTTATTGCGAAGCGGAAATATTTTTACCTTCTGGCAAAATACGCCCAATTTTTGAAGGGTTCACTAAGAACAAAAAAGATATTACTTTCTTGTGTCTTTTTGTGAACACTTGAACCGAGTCCTGTTTATTAAAGTACACAATGTTATGAAATATTTTCAACTTTTTGGCGACAAGAGCCTTTGAAAAGTTTGGCCATACACTGCCAGCAAGCTTTTAACGACTGGTGAACGATGTGAGCTTTTTCATAAATCCACCGCCGAAAGAAGTTGGCAAGTTTAAAACTTTTACTCAGTGTCAGCCATAAATGTCCAACTTCGATATTAAAGGTTAATATTCTAAGACACTTCTGAGAGTTTTTATGTTTTGGAGGGCTCCGAAAATATATCGGCGGACCTGTTACCGCACTTAATATTAGCCTTTTAAAGGTTAAACTTTTGAGGAGTTATTAGAAAGCCTAGATATATTTTGCTTGACACGTGATAACCAAATCGTAAAATGGATATGTTATGATCTTTACGAGATGTCATTAAAACTTAGGCTTTTAATATTTTGGGATTATTTTTGTTACCTACTCAATTTTCGTTTAGATGTGTTGAAAATAACTGTGGTGTGATGTACTTTGATTTTCTCCAACAATAACACCTAACAAAGAAAAAAAAAATTCCATGGACTAAAACAAGAGCTGATTCTGACAGCTCCAAAATTTAAACTAAAATTAGTGATATTAGTAATAAATTAAAGTAACAAATCATTGTCTTTAAAAGTCACAAACAATTTATCGTTTTTTTTGTGATTATATTGTCGTGGACAAATTAATACATTTATTTTTACGGTGAAAAAGGGTATTTCTGAATAAATAGTAGAAACACTACTCACGAATTAAAAATAACTGAAAACGGAAAAATAATCGTGGTTAGGGAGTTAATATTGAAAACGAGGAAAAATTTGACATGGATAAAAACAGATTATTTATCGAAAAAAATTGAATCCATGAAAAAAGAAATTATAGCAAAAATTGATAAGCAAACTTAGGACACCCAAAAAATCAATGATTTCATGAGAAGTCAATATAAACATGGTTAGCAGCAAATAGAAATAGTCGTTAAAAGAGTTGCGGAGGCTGGTTTGGAAATCTAATATAACGAAATGATTGAGGTAAAAAGGGTTTCAGATAGAAGAAACTATGCACTACCTAAACTGCTTGTGCAATTTGGAGATAAATCAATTATAGACAATCTTATCTCAAAAAGAAGAAAAAAACATTATTTGTGCATCCATAAAAGATATTTCCACAGAAAGAACTACATTGCGGATGAAATGAGCCCCTACCACAAAGAACTACTCTGGAAGACGAAAAAAATTGTTAAAGAAAACAAGTATTCTTTCGTTTGGTTCATAGATGGAAGAATTATAGGACGAAAAGTTTCAAATGAAAAAATAATTTACCTTAGACAACTAGATGACTTCGTTAAATTAATCTAACAAAACACTTAAGGGGTCGTCCATTAATCACGTGATGTTTTTTAGCAACTTTTTAACCCCCCCCCTGGTGATGGTTTTAGACTAACCCCCCCCCCCCCCCCCGAAAATCACGAGTATTTTTTTTAGTACAAAGCATTTTGAATTTTTCAGAATATTATCACGGAAAATAAATACACGTGATATCTCATTATACCCCCCCCCCGTCGTGATATTTCGTGATTTTTTCCGAACCCCCCCCCCCCTTTCGAGCCTCACGTGATTAATGGACGACCCCTAAGGCGGTACTCAACCCTAATAATTTTTGTTTGCTCAAAACTCACATTTTAATCATTCCCGGCGATTTTGAAACTATAATAACTTTTTTATTAAAACAAAACAATGGGATATAAGATCTTTATACAAGGTGTCCGGAAACTCGTAGTACAAGCGGGAAACTGGAGAATCCACATCACATTTGGAGTCGATTTTGTGGTTTAACTTTTTTTGATTTGAGCTTTCGTTTTCGAGTAAATCGGGTCCGAAGTTGGAATTTTTTTGGTTAAATTTGAAAAATTTTTTCACTAGGGGGTTGATTTCAGCTGTGTAATGTCTTATAAAATGCAACGAAGGGTAAACCGGGCTCAAAATTTTTTTAACCCCTTAGTTGCCGAAAAAATGGAAAAATAGAAAAAAATATATTAAAATCGAAATGCTTAGATCGAAAAAAATAAGTTTTTTGGGTTCTCTACGTGATGCATATTCACCAGTTTCCCGCTTGTACTACGAGTTTCCGGACACGTTGTATATAAGATTAAAAAAACAATACCTTAACATTGATATATTTACGTACAACGATTTTAAAACTTTATTATCCGTTTTTTCAACTAGAAAGTTAGCGGTAAGAAGCAGATTTTATTTTTCTAGACGATGAATTAATAACTTCGGGAGTGAGACAGAGAGACACATTTTAAATATTAGTAACACGATCTTCAGAATTAATTAAAATGAACGCGGCGGAAAGGTCAAATCTCCAGGCCTGATAGGGTGAATTTGACCGTACTTTCGTCCAATACGCCGTGCCGCTGGCGTATATTTGTTTAAACACTTTCTTAACTTACGTTGTTAAGATTCCCACATTATTTTTCTTCTTCTTTTCTTTGATGGGGCAAATTCGATAGTAGATCCGTCCAATGCACGGGTTACGAGTCTTAATTTGTATACACGGCTTTTTTACTTACGTTGTTAAGATTCTGAATATATTTTAGGGTACAGTGTCGTCTTAATTAAACAAACCATACTGAAATACTCAGAAAATGGATAAGGAAACATTAACTACGAACGAAATAGAAAAACTAATATACGAAGTATCAACAAAAAATTGATGAGCTTCAAATTCTAATTAAAAAATCAAAAAATAAATCTAGATGTAATTGCTGATTGCTGGATAAAGGATAAATATTCACCCTTGTATTTAATGATTACATCTCCTATGCAACCAATTGCATTATACAAAAAATGATGACAGTAAAACACAAGTCAATGTAATAAAATTCACAAATGCAAACTGTTTAAAAATCAAAGTGGGTGACGAGGCCACCATATTACCTCTTTATCGATCACCAGCTGCAACTAATATTAATCCGTTTCTTGAAATTCTTTCTAATGAACTTAATCTACTAATAAACACAAAAAAATGTTTTGTATTTCTTGGGCACTGACTATGTAAAAAAGTTTTAATTTTCGATGTACTTTTGTTACTTTAATTAAATTTTTTTTTGCGACCGGTTTCGACACGTCCGTATCATTAACGAGCAAACTTAAAACTTCAGTTGGACAACAATGGACGTATCGAAACCGGTCGCAAAAAAAAATTAAAATTAAAGTAACAAATGTACATCGAAAATTAAAACTTTTCAAAACAAAAATGACAAAAAAATGTATTCCTTATCGGCGACATAAATATTGATATATTAGAAGATGGTTATCCCAATAGAACTGAATAACTACAAACACTAGCCTTCCATAGACTTCCATTATATTATGATACACATATTTCTATACACCACAATTATTCAGATTTGGGATTATTCACAGTTTTAGCTGGAGAAACCATGGAACTGAGATTCGAGCATTCGGCACTGATTTCATGCATCTCTTTATAGGTAGCAGTGTTAAATACTAGTAGTTCTAACACAAACAGTGGACCTCACGTCCAAAAAAAAGTATGTTTCTATATTTTTCTCCTTTAATAAATCAATTATTATTATTGAAAAATATCGTAATTTATTATAAAATATTCCCCAAAAAGTGATATACGAAATAGAATTGTGTAATAAGCTAAAGATACATTGAAATATATAATATAATGTTTTAATATAGTTATTATATTGGAAAATATAATTGAAACAAAATCTTATATACTGTTGAATTTTTAAGTTTTTTTTTTTAGTGCTACTGTTAAATTTTGAATAATTAGTTTCCGATCTTTTTTTTTTTATTTTATTCGCATGGTTTCACGACAACTCAATAGAGTGGCATGTCAACAACCCTTTTAAAAGTCATTAAAAGTTATGAAAAAAATAAATAATACCCAATATCCTTACCTAACGTAACCAATTTTATTAATATTTTTTTTCACTTTTAAGGACTTTTCGAAGGAGTTGATAAAGTGTCATGTAGGTAATTTTAAGGGAAGGAAGGAGAGGAAGTTCTGGAAAGAAAAAAGGTATGCTGTGTAGGTAGGTATTTGGGGGTCAGTGTGTCCAAGAATGGCGGACGTGTGCTGCCCTCCAACGTCGGTGCAAGGCTATGGGTCAAGAGAATCCTTCAAAATGTCTTCCTTAACCAGTCTCTATCGATCCGGCTTGTTACGAAGTAGGTGGGCAGACGCATCTGTCACAAAACGCAGCGAATCACTTGGGAAGTCTTATAATCGTTATTTATTTTTGGGGAATTATGCTGTGTTGCACTGCACTGTAACGCTGTACGAAATGTTGGCTAAAGAAGCAGGGAGCGTAACACGGCAAAACACCCCAAAAATAACTAACGAAAATACTTTTGGTCATGAAAATCTAAAATCACGTCTATAACAGAGGTGTTGGTTATCTAATAAATGGTTCCCGGGCGGCGGTACCTACACCCACCCACCATTCATACACCCACTTCCAAAATTAAATCTAGCACTAACAAGCAATTAGTTAAACCATTTAACTTTATTGTTTTTGTATCAAAATTTAACAGTTTTGCCGGTGCAGGCCTTATTATGGTATAAAATATTGATTCAGCACATATCTGACTCTGAGTATAAGAGGAAAGTTGAACATGGGCACAATACTAGGTTCACAAAGAATGAAGGCATGCTTGTACCTTAACATAATAATAAATACGGACAGCGAACCCTTGAGTATAATGTGCCTAAAATATATAATATGCTACCTGGTAATATTAAGAAATGCGAATTTCCAAATAGAGTCAGATATTTGCTGAAAACATGGCTACTAGGTAGAAATAATTTGTATTAGGCGATTTAGTTTTACTAGGAATGTGTGCCAAGACCGGGATGTTTGGCGGTCCGTCCTCTCTGCCTACCCCTGCGGGGAAACGGCGTGATGGTTAGTTAGTTAGTTAGTTAGTATTAATGTGTAAGTTTATTGTTATTGTATAAATTAAGGTCTAAGTTGTAATCTGTAAAAAGTTGGAATAAAAATCCTGTTGACAAACTACTTAACTGTAGTTTAACGGGATATATATGAAATAATAAAAAAAATAAAAAATAAAAAAACATTTTTGGGATGTGGTAGTGTTTATAATATACATGCGGTAACATTATTAAACACGGAGGTCTCATATAGACCTAAAAACATATTTGATACAGTATTTGTTTGTCATGTACGTAAAAAAAATAACAGCCGTCCCGAGACGCGTGTTATTATCACGGAGGGAATATCCCCATTTAAACAATCGCAATAAAGATGTTTAAATGCTTACTAGGACGCCGATTAATTCACATTACTGTACGATAATGTATTACGTGACTACCACACATGCCATTAGCGGTTTAGCGAAATGGGACCAACGATGCTTTACACATTGTCTAGATTTGCGAACAAGATGAATACTCTGCTTGTCTTCACTGATTACAAAAATAAAAATATAATATCCAGAAAACCTTTTAATTAAATTTATAAGAATGGTTTGTAGTGAAACATTGTTCTCTCCTCTGAATGTGAAAATAGACCATCACTAGTAAGTACGAGGGGCGGTTGAAAAGTAATTTTTCTAAAAATAAGTACCTAATCAATGCGCGGTATTTGATTTTCTGCTTATGTAACATTTAAAAAGGTTATTAATTAATAGTTATGTGTAATGAATGTAAAGTATAAGATGAAAACCAGGGCATGAAAATAAATGTCAATCAATATGAAATGAAACACATTCTGTGATAACATAAAATATTTACTGAATCTATGGATTGTACAAAAATAAATTAAGGGAATCGATTAATTAAGACACTAAACTAATTTTAATATCTCAGGGGTGTATGGAAGCTCCATGAAAACTTCCATCGCTCAAATAGAAATGTCACACGATAATCATCTAAATTCCAGTATGGATAAGTTAAAAAAAAATAATCAGGGCGCCAGGACGTTTAACATTACGTACAAGTGATTGAAATAAACGAAAGAGATAACTAATAAATAAAGATGAGAATTTACGATTACGAGAACGAAATTCCTCTATTTTCTCGGTGATCCTGTGTCATGAACAACGTCCTTCCTTGCTGATGTCAAAATTCTATCAGAAGTTCGCTGCAAGCCGACGCCACTTTTACTCTCTGTCAAACAGCAAGTCAGGGGATGTCTATATTGTCTATTTGCTGAACGCTATTCATCATAGCATAGAATGGAATCGGGGTAGGTAGTTAATAAAAAGTAAATTACTATACATTTTCTCCAATCCCCCGCATATGCGCGCAATATAACACGCAATTTAACAATATCGATATTCTTAATAATACTCTTGTGAAATACCGATACGAAGTCAAGCGTACGACCACAAATGTGAATTAAATTAATGCACAGCTATAGAAAAGTACAGCATGAGCATCTCCTGTCCCCATCCCATCTTCCTCTGCCTCTTGCCCTTTCCTATTCCTTCTTTCTTCTAATATACTTACATTTATATATTTTTTGTTAATTTCATTTTCATGTAATGGTTATAACCAATTAAAATTTTGTAATATATCATAATAACCATTAGCATAAGAAACTGTTTTGGCTTACCTCATTTTTAATCGCTTCATTTTTAACATCCTGTATAAAACTGCTGTTTGTTTCTTACAATAAATAAATAAATAAATAATACTGCAAAAGTTGTTTACTTTTAATGACTGCCAAATACAAACTCAGTGACAGCTGTTTGAATTTTGATTTGATACTAATGGCGTTGTTACTTTCCTAGGGCGATTACTTTTCAACCGCCCCTAGTAGCGTGTACCAGCCCTTACAATATTAGTGGTACCTGAAGATCTCCACGATTCAGAAGAGATCACGCTAATTCTGATCTCGCATGCGATAAGATGAATTGTAAATTGCTTCCTTCACACGGAATGTGCCGTAATAATACATTTGTTCCGGCTATGGCTGTGGGTGTGGATGCTGTTCTCATTTTATTACAAAACATCTTGTTAAATAGAGAATCGCTCTGAGATAAATTATCGCTAAATTAGGGAAATTCCGAAATTATTGTATCATAAAAAATGAATAAGCACTATTGCATGCGGTCACGATTCTAAATTATGTTCTCTTTCCAATGATTAAAGCATTGTTTTCATTAATAGTTTTAATTATTATTCGGAAAAAAAAATTGGTGTGCTCTTTTTTGTTTTTTTTTTAACACTGGCAACTTTTTTTTACTAATATTGCTGATATTTTTAATATGCCTTTACTAAAGTATAAAGCTGTACTATTTAAATACTTTAGCAGTATATATTTTGACGAGGTCACTTCATAACAGTTTTTTTTCGCTAATGTACTTGTTACTAATGTATGTTATTTTTCTTTTATTTGTTTTCTTATGCAATCATATAATTTTTCCTAAAAGTAATACCAGCTCAACTCTAGCTACAATAGATTTGTTTTAGGTAAATTTTGACTTTCGGGAAAGTCAGCAAGTTAGTTGGAACTGTCGATACCACGTCACGTGTAATGCATGCTGGTAATAAAGTGAGCACTCGCCGTTCTCAGACTATATTTTCTCATCTTCTTGTAAAGTTTGTTCAGGGCGTTTCGTGCAGTGGACATCTCGTAAAGTGAATACACACCAATAACGACGAGCTTTCATTGTTCCACCATTTCCCAATTTTAGGAAATTACTTTGGAATGACTGCAGTACTTTTAGCATTAGCTCCAACCATGGAGGTAGGAAGGTCTCTTCCTTTCTTTTTCCTTCCTCCATGGCTCCAACCAAGAAAAAGGAGACGGCCGCCTTTTGACTATCGTGCTTTTCAAGAAGGCCATGCCTATTTTCGGCCTCCTAATGGATCTATATAATTTAACATTGTAGCTTTTATCAAATGTTGGAAACAGTTTCTCATAAACAAAACAAAAAATCAAAATTTCGTGTTGCATCTGAAACTGTTTCCGAAATACAGCTTCAGATGCACTTAGAAATGGAATGTAAATCCTAACGAATATAACGAAATTGTGTTTCCTGGAATTGGGTGATAATATGTGTAGGGAAAAATAATGGATTACAAGGAAGAAGGACAACCAATCACTTACCTCTGCGAAGGCGAACGATACAATTACAAATATAGTTTATTTAGTTCCACCGCACAACACAAACAAGTATAAAACGATCTTAATTCGGTCAGAACACCTTCTTTTAGTTCATAAACGAATATATTATATTATGTGAACATGAACAATCAACAAATGCTTTCAATGTAGTCCAAAATCTTCTACTGTTTTTTTAGGAACAAAAGCACTGGAATTCACTCTTGTCATTGTTTGATTTTCAAATGCTTTTCCAGCAAGGTTGTTCCAACATGGTTAAGGAGGGTAGGCACTGGATGAATGACATCCCAATAGGAACCATGCATATCTTTATTTCTAAACCAAACAATACGAATTGGTTAACCTACCTTTTTATATTATCTTTACAAGGGAGGAAAAAAATTCCTCAGGGTCT
The DNA here is from genome assembly GCA_917880885.1 of Limnephilus marmoratus. Taxonomy (NCBI): domain Eukaryota; kingdom Metazoa; phylum Arthropoda; class Insecta; order Trichoptera; family Limnephilidae; genus Limnephilus; species Limnephilus marmoratus. Next base: position 22,117,316 of record OU862925.1, read on the forward strand.
ATGTCATCTTTGGGGATTCTGTGTGGAAGCTTTTTTTATGGAAAGGAAGGAGAAGAAGTTCTTTGAAGGAAAAGGGTACGAGGGGTGGACAGGAATCTGGGGGTCGTACAGACAAAGAGTATTTTCTTCTAATATAGGTAGTAAAAAAAATTGGGAATATATTGATGATTTTATTCAGGTATTATCAACCTGAGGCGCGGTTGTCTCTTTCGCTCAGTATTCCGGAGAGTAAGAGCGACAGTGACAGCAATAGTTTGGTAAAATACTTATAGTTCAATTTTCTCGGCGACCGGGTATGCTCTTAAGTACCTAGAACGACTCCAGATACTAATATCTACAGCCTGTATGTCGGACGAATATCTACAGCTCATATGTTGAACTAATACTACGAACTTCAGAGTGTTGACTAATATCTACAGAACGTAGGTTGAACTAATATCTACAGAACGTAGGTTGAACTAATATCTACAGAACGTAGGTTGGACTAATCAGCTAAATGTGTCCAATAGTCCGATATTAGGGATTTTTACATACATACTTACATAAATTAAGTTTTTTAAACTTTTTTAACGTTTTTCCAATATGCTATACATAATTGCAAATCCAACCTCTGCCAGTGCTGTAGATATTCGTCAACACTTGGTTCTCATAGATATTAATCAACAGTTTGAGCTGTAGATATTCGTCAACACTTTGATTCTCATAGATATTAGTTCGATTTTTTCAGTTTTTGGAATTCCTGTAGATATTAGTAGACGCCTCCCCTAGAACCCATGTTGAGAAACTATATATCTATGGTAGATCCCGAAGATCAAAATACTATTTGGATTCACATTTTCTTGTATTATTGTAAGCGCATGTGTTCAAGGATATTTTACGACTTTCAACTATAAAAAAGTACTCTACGTAATATATTAGGGACAGGGACGAGATATTAGCTCTAAAACCAAGCGTCATAAATCTACCGAGCTCAGGTATAAATTCGTATGAATTTATGTATATTCCAAAGTATCGGCTCTCCGAAATATAACGGAAAGTTGGAGGCGGTCGTGAGCAGACATCCTGCGGTCACCGGGAGGAAGGGGTGGGCGGGAGAAGGAGTAGGGGAGGGTTTGAAGAACGGGGTGGAAAGTTGGAATGGAGGGCGGATATTGCGGTCAGATCAACACCTGCTCTACGAAAGATCGAATCATGGTATTGCGGGTGAAGTTATCGTGAAATATTACTTTCGTATTTGATTTATGAAAATTTAGACACACCGTGAAAACGTGTTAGGCCAAGGTTTCGTTTTTTCTGACCGGAAACCTGCGACCTACAAGCTTTTCACGTATTCATATTTTTTGAGTTTTTTTAAAAGTGAAAACATCTTTAGCGCTGTTGTGATTTGAAACTGATGAAACGAAAAAGCGACACTAAAAAGTAACAAACACATACATCTATCGGATTTAGCCTGTGATAGAAAGGGATAGAATATTTGATCTCCTTTTTGTGCGGTGTTTCATAGCCTCCCCACTCTTGTCTATTATAGTTTTCTGAAGGTTTCACTTCTACCTCGTGTGAACTGCATACTTGTATTTTTTTATGTGAATACCTCACATGAGTCCTAGCTGCTCCCGTCTGAATACTATGGCATCCCCAATTGGGGTATGTTGTGAGGCTGAAGGTATTGGGGAGGGGAAGGATTTGAGGAAGAGGAAGGTTAGGATATATTCGGCTATTCAGATCTGGTCATCAAATACGGCTAAAGCCATTTCAAGCAACGTTTCAATTCTGAATGGTGGTCTTACTGAGAGCATCTTCCACTCTGAAACATGCTGCAAATATACTACATATCATTTTTAATTAAATAATTGTTAAATAACACAAATTCATCAAATTAAATTTATTTGCGTACGCCGAGATTCGATACCGCGACTTTATGATTGTGAGTCAAGCGCCTCACCCCTCGACCACGGAGGCCTCTAAATGGTCGTAAAATATTTACGAATCGAATCTTTTTCGTGGACAAAAAATTTAGTAGGCTAAATTTCTGAAGACAATATTTGCTTGAAATAACTTTACGCCTCTCTCAATAATTTCAAAAACACAAAATTTGAGTTATGGCAAGTAAATTTATTTTACCCCAACCGGGCTCAAAAAGAAGAAGATGGAGAGATATGTAATTACGAATGTTAGAGGAGTGCGCTAACATTTAAAGCTACAAAACCGATGCGAAAATGTTTAATAAAACAGGACTCATTTAAAATAGAGCAAAAATCTCGTGGAACGTATCTTAAGTATCATTTAAAGAAACTATAACTTGTGAAATAACTGAATTAAACGTGTGTATAATATTTTTTGGAGCATACTTTGCGATTTTTTTTTCTATCGAGGGAATTTTATATAATTTGCGTTTCAGCGTGGAACGCGTCTAGATATTATCTTCAAAAATAGCATATATATATTTTATAAGAGTTTAAAAACTTCAAAAGTTTAAGGGAGATATGTAAAAAATCGGTAGAAATGCGGGTAGCGGCGCGAAGAACATATTTTTTAAATTCGTGAATGGCACAGAACGTGAAAACTTACCACAAATATTTAATGAATTCTTCAAACTTTTGAAGTTACTTTTCACATTCTGTAAAAGTTTTATTCAAGTTCTCTGATTATTTCAGTTTTATGAAACAACTGGCCTATAATGATATAAAAAGAGAATTTTAATAAAATTTACACAGAAAATGAAATTAACTTTGAAAAATTCAGAATTTTTCAAATTTTTTGAGAAAACCGTGCAAATTATATCTCATTTCGATTATGTAAATCAACGCCCACGTTTTAAAAAAGTATTTAATTAAAAATAACCTCGTTATTGGTAAAACATTGTTTCAATAAATGTGATAAAAATTCGTGAATCGTATAAAAAGCGGTATTCAAATGATGACGCAAATCTGTATTAAATAATTACCACTCTGAATTAAAATAATCCCCAACCTTCGTTATAATAATTATTCCCAGCGATTCCGCTCTAACTGCCACTTGAAATGGCTAAATAGGTAATTCATTATTTTTAATCACCCCATCGAAATCATTCATAGGTCCCCCATACGCACAGACACGTGTGCACGTGTGTATGTATTAGCACATGGCTGTGTTTGTGTAATTAAGCCTGGCCATCGTTTTCAGTATTTCAGTATTTGCTGAAAGCGGAAACTGATATGAGAACGGAAGTGGACCTAACATATGTATGTTACAACAAAGGGATGGGAAATTCATATGCCAAAACAAAATACAATACGATTCGCGTGCTTTGGGAACTCTATTAAACAAAATAATAAAAAATACAAAAAACTGGTTTTTGTACACAGTACATATTTTTTCCTATTTAATTTATCCATTAATGACTTTTCGATGTTGAATCAGGCTTTTTGGTGTCTTTGCAGGGCCGTTTGACGCTCAATACTATAAAATTGGTTACGAGAGAAGCCATTTTCTTGTAATTTAATTTTAATTTGTAGTTTTTCTTAGTTTGGAATTTCAATTTTCGAAGTGAAACTTTTAACCCCATTAAGGTCTATGCCCACTACACCATTCCATACCATGACCGTAACCGTAGCGGCGCATGCAAAAAAATATTCTTTGTATCGATCAGTATGAAACGCTGCCCACTAGACCGTTACATCACCGACCAATACCGTCGCATACAATGACCGGACTGACGGCGAATTCTCGATGACAATATTTTTCAGGTGCCGGTCCACTCTATGCATGGCACGCGACGGTGTTAGAACGGGGATCATACGCGTATGATCCCCGTTCTAACCGCGTTGCCACTCCGTTAGTTCGTGATTTGTGTTCATTTTTCGTGTTTATTATTATTATTATTATTATTATTAATTTCAATAGCAAGGTTTGTACATGTATGTATAATGTATAGTATAAGTATAGATCCATTTTTTTTTTCACAAACCTCCTCACTAGGATTTCCTGTTCTGAGGTGGCCTGTAGTTTTTTAAAATATTTGTATTTGGTTATGGATTGACTTTATATCGGATTCATGATGTTTGTAATTTTATTATCACTTTGATCTCTCAGCCATGTTTTTACTTTTGTTTTAAATATGTTAATTTCCTTTATATTTTTGATTTGATCTGGTAGAGCATTGTATAATTTCATAGCATGGAATTTATTATTTCTCTGTCCAAAAGATGTGTTCAAACTGGGAGTAACCAGGATGTTATTGCTTACTGCCCTGGTTGAGTATTTATGTTGGGTAGTGGAGTATTCATATATGTTTTTTTTCAGTTTAAATAAAATATTTTTTGAATAAAGTTTCTGTACATTGAAGACTTGAAAGTTATTAAATATTTCTTCCGTCGGAGTTCTAAGCGGAACTTTCAGTATTGTCTTTAGTACTCCTTTTTGGGCTATATTGAGTCGCTCTGTGTGAGTGCTCAAGGCAGACCCCCATCCAGTTATACCGTACTCTATTTGTGATTGACACAAAGCATAGTATACTTTTTTAATATCGTTTACGTTGAGGATATTACGAATGTTTCTAAAGAAGTATATGTACCTGGTTAGTTTTTTTGTAATTACGTCAATTTGTGAGTTCCATCGGAGATTATCATCAATTTCAATTCCAAGATATTTGATGCTTTTGGAGTGTGCTATAGTGGGACAGAGGCATGATAAGCCTTGATTTTGTTGATAAATTCCTTGGCATGTGTGTAATTTGAGATTTAAGTCCTCCGGCGGCTGCCCTCTGGCTGTTATAGAAAATGTAAGATATTTTGTTTTATTAACATTAAGCGTGAGGGAATTTCTTTTAAGCCAGGTTTGCAGGAGACTAAGCCCGTGTTCCGCTTCTTTGTAAGTATTTATCCAATCTTTTTCGTTAAATAAAATTACTGTGTCATCAGCAAAACTAATAATTTTTCCTCTTGTTTCTAGGTTACAGATATCATTTATGTATATCAAAAACAATATTGGTCCTAGTACGCTTCCTTGCGGTACGCCATGGTTGATTAGGAGAGGTTCGCTTTTTCGCTTATTAATTTGAACGCTCTGTGTACGCTCCATCATATAGCTTTTTAGCAAGTTTAGTGTTGTATTTGTCATACCAATTTTTGTAAGTTTAGCAAAAAGTATTTTGTGGTCTATTGTATCAAAAGCCTTTTGTAAGTCTATGAAGATTGCCAAAGTTTTTTCTCCACTGTCTAAACTTTTAGTGATCATATCTGTAATTTTTTCTATGGTGTCACTAGTACTTAAGTTCTCCCTAAAACCATACTGTGTTTCGGATAATATTTTATTGTCTTCTAAGTAGGATAAGAGTTGTTTTTTCAATATTCTCTCCAATATTTTTGAAAATGTGTTGAGTAGGCTTATTGGTCGGTAATTGTTTATGTCATTTTTACATCCTTGTTTAAAAATTGGTATAACAGTAGCTTTTTTGAGAGCCGTAGGGAATATGCTTTCAGTTATAGACAGGTTGACTAAGTATGTTAGAGGTACGATAAGTTCTTTACAGAGATATTTTATTGCATTGGTTGTGATTAAGTCCTCCCCCGAAGAAACATTTGATTTTAGAGAAGAAATTGTGTTTTTGATATCATCAGCTGTAATTTGCTTAAACTCGAGTTTCTTTCCTTGTTCAGGGAGTTCATTTATTAGTATAGCGTCATTATATTGTGTAGCTTGCTTTGCTAGATTTGATCCTATATTTATGAAAAATTTATTGACGTATTCAAGAATTTGGTCAGGATTATCAGCGTATGTCCTTGGGACATTGTTTATATTTAGCACGTCAATTGATGTCATGGTAGCAGATTTAGAACTGGTTATTTCATTAATTATTTGCCACATTTTCCGGGGATTTTGTTTACAATCTACAATTTTTTTCTTGTAGTAGGTTTCTTTTGTATACGTAATAACTTTTTTGCAAATGTTTCTATATCTTTTGTAGAATCTTAACATGTGTATATCGTATGGATTTTTTTTTAGTTTCTTGTGTAACTCGTCTCTTTTTCTTATGCAGTTTATAACATTCTGTGTAATCCATGGTTTAATGTGTACATTTTTATGTGAGATTTTCTTAATAATTTTTGTGGTATTAGAGAGAATATTATTCTGAAAGAGTTCTATGAAGAAATTCCATGCATCATTTGCATTGTTCATACTTTGCAGTTTTTTCCAATCGGTACATTGTAGATTATGTTTAATGTCATTCCAGTTTATTTCAGTTTTTTCTATTGTTTGTGGTCTTTTCTTGATTTTATTTGACTTGTTTATTTTTATTGAAAGTATAGTTGTATAATGATCTGTTATAGTTGAGTTAAATACAATAGTTTGAGTAATATCTTTTGTTTTACTCATTATATGATCTATGCAACTTTCAGTGCTGTCCACTTTTCGAGTAGGTACATTTATTAAGCTTACCAGTCCATGGGATGCTAGCATCTGCAGATATTGAATTCTCTTGGGATGTCCATTTTCTAGGATATTTATATTTACATCTCCAATAAAAAATATGTTTTTCGTGTCTTTTAGAAGGCAGAGTTCCTCGTCTACGGATTTAAGGAATGGGTCGATGTTTCTTGTTGAAGGCGATCGGTAGATTGCTAATATAGCCTTATCTTTTCCGATTTTAATTTTTAGACAATTGGCATCTGTGATAATAATTTCCTCAACTTCGGCTTTTATTTCGTTTTTAATGTATATAATTACACCATCGTTTTGTCTTTTGTTATTCAAACTTGAGTAGGTGGTATATCCAGCTATTTCCAAATTCATGTATTTATGATTTATCCAACATTCAGTAAGTATTATTATGTGTAGATTAACTTTTAAATATTTCAGTAAAATTTGTAATTCATCAAAATTTTTGTGCAATATATTAAAAGAGTTGTTGTTTATCATTGATAGGTCACTTGGTTCCGAGGTTAGTATAGTGTCAGTCATTTTTTTACTTTAATTCATAAATGTTGTTTCGAAGTGCCTTTTTTTACACAATATTTTTAATATCATCTATATGTTTGATGTAGATTATTTTTTCGGTTGGCATTTTTCGAGTCATTATTTTTCCATCTTTACACCAAACGTAAGAATAGTTTTTTTCTTTGGCAGCTTTTTTGGTTTTCCAGAGCAGTTCCCTTTGATATGAGCTCAATTCTTCTGCAATATAGATTGTTTCAGTAGTGATGTCTTTTATATCTTCATAATTAATATTTTTCCTTTTAGAGATTAGATTGTCTCTAGTCGTTTTTTCAGCAAATTCCACTAGCAGTTTTGGTGGCGCATTGTTTCTTCTATCAGGAGTCCTTTTTACTTCAATTATCTCCTTGTGCTGGATATCCATTCCTGCCGCCGCCGCAACTTTTTTTACGATTTCAATCTGCTGCTCCTCATTTTTTTGGGGAATGCCTGCTATTTCTAGGAAATTAGACCGAGATTTGTACTCAAGGTCTGATATTTTTATTTCAAGTTGTTTGATAATAATATGCTTTTCCTGCTGTTCTTTCTTTATGTTCTCTAATTCATTTTCGATTTTTTTGTTTTGTAATATAGTTGTTTCTAGTTTTTTTATTATATCATCGTACTGACTGCTCATAAAATCTATGCTTTTTTGGGTTTCCTGGGATTGTTTATCAATTTTAGATATGATTTCTCTTTTCATTGATTCAAATTTTTTTTCGATAATTTGAATAATTTTATCAATGTTAAATTTGTCTTCGGTTTCAACGACAGATCCCTTTCCTCTTGTATTTGCCATTTTCCGTTTTATTAATATTTAATTTAACTTATACTTTTAGGATTTATGTTCAATGTTGGAATCAATATGCTCCTTAAGTGAATATTAATTTATGTAGATTGTCTATGACAGATAAGTATATTTTGTCTATGGTTTTTTTTATTAGTTCTTACAGAAGTTAATTTATGGTCACAATGACAATAATTTTTTTGCACTTCAATTAACGAATTAACTAATGATTGATTTCACTGCCACCGTCGCAATCATTGGCACTTTGTCTAGCGTATCACTATTTATTATTTTTAATTATGTTATTTGGTTGCTTTATTGCCACTATATTGATATTAATTACGGAGCTGTCAAAAAACCGACTGTTATGTCTACCAAGTTATTGTTGTATTATATCCAGGTATTTTAATGATTTGACACTATGCTTCTCCTGACGCGTCAGTCCGATAAGAAAACACAGGCGAAATGATATAACGGGCACCGATAGAACGGGCACCGTACACCTATTGAACGGGGATGGTACGGACACTAACCGCGGTGTATAATACGGTGTTAGCACGTTTTAGTGGGCATAGTAGGGCGTAGCGTGTTTATTTCGTGGCTGATACGTTCATAGTACGGTCATGGTATGGAATGGTGTAGTGGGCAGAGACCTTTAGAGCGAGTTAAAATTCGGATGAAACGGAAATGACGCACTACTGCACCTGCGAAACCTCAAACTGCACTCAAGGCTCCTATTGATTGAGATATAAAACGCAAACGACGATAGGTCTGCCTCACCGAGCGGGTCCCATAGCGCAGCGGTATAGTGCGCCGCAAATCTCAACGGCCAGAGAAATCCAGCGGACGGAGGTTCGAATCCCATGAAAACCAAAAAAAATTTTTTTTTTGTAAATCAATATCCAATCTTTAAACCACTTTAAAATAAACAGGCAAGAGAAAGCGACATCTAGCGACTTTCTAGTTTCACTTCTATCGCGGATGAATTACACACTCTAATTTTTTATATTTAACTGTATATATCCTATTCGACTAAAAATCACCAACATTGTTTTCCTTGGGTATGATTACAATATTCTTCCCGAATTAAATGCAATCTTGAGAGTGTTTTGGATAAATATATATCCACCTTTATTTTAATTGCGACATCTCAATCTTTTCTGCAAGTCTAGAATGAATATTTGTTTTATTTTTAGAATAGCTCAATGAGTAAAACCCAAAATTGTAATATTATTCATTGAAGACAAAATTAGAAACAGTCAAAGGAAAATTTAAAAGAGAAAAATTAGGAAAAGCTTCGGTCGCTTCCAGAAGGGATGAATTCAAATGGCCGTCACTTCTAAATACACTCACCCCCAGATTCCCACTCAGAAATCATGCCCTGCTCTTTCCCAGATCTCCCTCCGCACAGCATCCTCAAAGATGACATAGGCCCTTTCGGCGCTACTTTATTTTCTTGACATTTGAGAGGTGCCCGTTAAAATCCGATTCTAGTTGTGTTACAGCTTGTTAAAATTATTGTAAGTGGCGCGCGAGTAGTTTAAAAAAGTTGTGTATTTCATATAGTTTAGCAGGGTGGGAAGGAGGGAGGGGAAGGGAAGGGGAGGCCAAAGGGAAACAGGGACGGGGTCGAATGGGAAAGGACATGCATGGAGAAACAATTTCTTTATTTAAGTAGCATTGCAACGCACGCCGGGAACTCGCTAGTATCAATATAAAAAAAATTGATTTTTTATTGTCTTTAGATTTTATGTCCGGATTAAATCTTCCCCACAGGAAAAACTAAACCCTTTCACACACTTTTCCACAAATGATCAGCTAGTCAATCCACCCTATGCAATTGCACTATATACGTATAATAAATACAAAACAATACAAGAACAACATGTCAACCTTCTCTTCGATGGCGCTATAGCCCATATCGAGCTTTAGTAGGCCTCCTGCAACAGTCGCCTCCAACTCCTCCTGTCCTCAGCGGCTGACTTCCAATTTGGTACCTGGAGAAGCTGTGCTGCATCCCCTCTTACTTCGTCTTCCCACCTCAGTCTGGGTCTTCCCACTTTTCTCTTTCCACCTGGGTGTCCAGTCAAAATTCTTTTTGGGACGCGTGTATCCGGCATTCTCTGTACATGCCCAGCCCATCTCAGTCTGAGGAGTCTCATATGTGCTGAGATGCTAGTGGCCTTATATATATCATACAATTCTGTATTGTGCCGGATGCGCCACTGTTCACCATCTTTCACGGGTCCACATATTCTTCTCAGCACTTTTATTTTAAAAGTATCCAGCATTTCTGCCATCTTTACCGTCAGTTTCAGCGCCTCACATCCATATGCCAATACAGTTCTAACAATGGTCTTATATATGGTTATTTTGGTTTTTCTGTGGACACTACGTGACTTAAACACTGGCAGCAAAGAGAAGTATGTTTTGTTGGCTGCTGTGATTCTCCTTCTGATTTCTGCTGGATCCTCATTATTCTCTGTCAGACTGGAGCCCAGGCAGGTGAATTGGTCAACCACTTCGTATGAGTAGTTGTCTATGAATTGTGCACTACTTCTTCTTCTGTGTGAAGGGTTCCTGCTCTGTATCATCATTTTCGTTTTGTTGACATTGACCTGCAGTCCTACTTCCCGTGCCGCTGTTTCTAAAGGATCGAAGACCTCCTTAATGGCTGAAATTGATCTTCCGACAATGTTAATGTCATCCGCATATCCGACAACTTGACTGCTCTTGAAACAAATATTGGAGCCAGTGTCTATTAGCGTTTTTCTTATTACATGTTCGAGCACAATGTTGAAGAGAGAGTGGGAACATGTCAACCTACCAGAGACCAAATGGGAAAATAATTCACCGACTCCCGATATTTTCATATCAAAGGGTTCGGTTCGGTGGAACTCCTAATTGGACCTATAAATCCTACTGATCCCTCAATATAAATATTAAAATATTTTGTAATCCTACGTGTATTTAAAATGACTGATTTTTGCATTTTTGTATATAAATTCGTTGACAAATATAATATGCCTAAATTTTTAGTGAGAGAGCTAGATATAATGCTGTATAAAGCTAGATATAATGCTTCATAAAGCTAGATACCTATAAGCAAAATATACTCGTATAATATATTTTTTTTAATTCAGTGGCTTTTAATTGCATTGGCATGTTATTAACTATAGTAGATACAAGATAAGAGAATTTTCATGGAATTAATTTGTAATTTTAGAAATTGACATATTTTCATTTTGACTAAATCTTGTTAATGTTTCTATTTTTGAAACTGTATTTGTTATTTGTTCTATTATAATATACTACATCTTGTGTTGTGATTGTGATAAACTTTTTCTTTAAATATGTTGTAGTCGTATGAAGAACTATATGTGTCAACAAATTTAATAAACAAACATAAAAAAACGCATATATAAATTAAAACCAGAATACAAAAATTGTTTTCCATGAAAGTTGGTAATTTGCGCCTCCCATCTCTCTGCTTTTGTAGGAACAAATTTGTTTTCACAAATAATCATTTTTGCCTAGCACAAAACATTGTTGAGCTTTTGGGAAATGTGCAAATTTGGCATGTGAATGAAAATACGTAATTTAATTTGAAAATCTGTTTTTGGCGCATGTAATATGGCATAAACTGACGTGTCTCTGGTGAGAAAATTATGTGAACATTGTATTTTAACAGTTTCGGGTTATATGTAGAGTTACAATATTAAAATACAATTAAGTCTCTATCACCTCGGAACAGGCTCAGCCCAGTTAGATAGTTTATACAAAACGTATTTGCAACCCTGTATTTTTGGTCAATAAAAAATAAAAATTAAAGGTTCCCAAATTTCGGAAAGTTTACGAATGTATATTTTTTAAATTTTTTATAAGAATAACCCTATTTTTAAACGACTTCAAAAAGGAGGAGGTTCTCAATTCGACTGTATTTTTATTTTTTTAAATTTTTTTTTTTATGTTTGTTACCTCAGAACTTTCGACTGGGTGAACCGATATTGACAATTCTTCTTTTATTTGAAAGCTGGTGCTTCCCGTGTGGTCCCATTTTAATTTAGTCCAGTTCTGACAATGGCATCCATGAGAAAACCTTATAAGTCTTAAATTTGCACTAATATGTGCGCGACAAATGGACGAATAACTTAATATCACGCCAACCGATTTCGATGATTCTTTTTTTATTGGAAAGGATGTACTTCAAGAGTAGTTTGACGAGAGTTTGGTTAGGTTCTGATTATGGGATCCATGACAAAGTAAGGGAACTCTCCAATTCTTAAGAGCAAATTAACGATACTCGACCGAATCTTAATCGAATTAGTTAGTGTACTTCAGATTCACTAAAAATCAAAAAATAAACAAAAATTTTAACAAAACAAAAAACGACTTCAAAAAATGCATTCAAAAGTAAAAAAATAATTTCGTATTATTCTACAACTTAATAATCAACTTACTTTTTCTACTCATCAATATGTAGGTACGATTGTTATTTTTGGAGTCGGTGTCTGCCAAGGTACCCGGCCTGGCGTGTTCACTTGACAGCTCCCCTCCCGCTGCGGCCCGTTCTCGCCTCTCACCTCGTCAAGTCGCGCGTGTGACACAGACACATCTCACCTATAACTATGTATGTAGTTACAAACCTACCTTGGCTGACACCGACTCCAAAAATAACAATCGTACCTACATATTGATGAGTAGAAAAAGTAAGTTGATTATTAAGTTGTAGAAGAATACGAAATTATTTTTTTACTTTTTAGTGCATTTTTTGAAGTCGTTTTTGTTTTGTTAAAATATTTGTTTATTATAAGTTTGAAGGTTATTATTGTCAATTTAAATCATTGCAGAAGCTAACAATCATTGATTTTGCTGTGCACGACTTTCAAGTCGGCGGCGGCTACAAAATTTCGTATCCTGTGGCAACAAAATTCACTTGCTTCTGCTGATCGCGACCGGGGCGAAACATTCGAACAGGTTGAGACGAAGAGATTCGCTGGCGGAAATTTTGCGATTGTTCCTTTTAGATGCTTATCAAATCAAAATTTGTTTTAAATCTTTCAGATTCTTACTTAAGTATTTATATATATTTGGTACGTGATAATCTATAATATAAAAATGAATCGCTGAATTTGTTGGTAAGCGCAAATCTCGAGAGCAGCTGAACCGATTTCGCTAATTCTTTTTTTAGAATATTCCTTGAAGTACGAGGATGGTTCTTACGGAGAGAAAAATTAAGAAAATTGCGCAGAAAATTGGATAATTTCAGAAAACATCGCACGTTTGACAGATTGCGTGTTTGAGAATGACATTTTGCAAAACAAATTATTTATTAAATCAGGATTCTATCTTTGAAAATCCTTAGTTTATAAATTTATTGAAAGTAGGTACTCCCCTAATAGTTTGAATCGAATCAAGAATTTTAGATATTTTAAATAGGTACCTATATTAGGTACCAAATTTAATATACATGAGAAATGAAAATTTGAATAAAAATTGTAAAAGGTGGCACGCGGGTTGTTTAAAACTGAATGTACTGGGATTGAATATATGTAACGCGGGAAGAGGGTTGGCGGGACGAGGGAGCGGAAAAGGGAAGAGGGAAGGCGGGGAAGGTGGAAGGGGAACGGGGGAGGGGAACTCGGAAGGGGGGTTCGCGGGACGGGGGAAGGGGGAAGGGGGGGGGAGTGGAGTGGTGAGAAGGAAGGTGGAGGTGACGGAATGGGAACGCGAGAGAGGAAGAGGACGCAGGAGAAGAAGGGGAGGCGGAAGGGGAACGGGACGAATGGAAATGGACACTCAGGAAGAAACATTTCTTTATTAAATGGCATAGCAACGTATGCCGGGACCAGCTAGTTATTAATAAAAAAGTAATAAGCAATTTATTTTACTTTTTAAATTCATTATTATCCACGGTTTTATTATTATTATTTTATTACTAGCTGGTTCCCGGCATGCTTTGCTATGCCATTTAATGAGGAAATTGTCTCTCCCTGCGTGTCCTTTCCCATTCGTCTCGTTCCCGTTCCCCTTCCTCCACCCTTCCTCTCCCGCGTCCCCTTCCCCTTTTGCGTTTACACTCCGTCTCCTCCAGCTTTCCTCTCCCCACTCCACTCTCCCCCTTCCCTCGTCCCGCGAACCCCCCTCCCCCCTCCTACCACCCGTATTCCATCAGTCCCGGTACATTAAGTTTTCAAACAGCTCGCGTGCCACCTATTGCAATTTTTTTACACAAATTTCATAATGCCAAAGCTCACCAGTAGTTTTATACAAACCTTGTCCTGACAATAACGAACAGAAAATAAAAGGATTGGTGCAGTCGTTCGGAAGTTATGCGCGTACATACATTTCGGCGATTCATTTTTATTTATATAGATAGATTATTTCACTCAGTTCCTTTTTTTATATATGAATCCCTCACAAGGGTCCCAGCTGCTCCCGTTTGTAGCCAGTGAGACTATGGCATCCCCAAAATGAGGTATGTTGCAAGGCTGAAGGAGGGGAAGGAGACGGAGAGAGGAAGGTGGGGAGAAACCTGGCTATTCAGATCTAATCACCAAACATGGCTAAAGCCATTTCAAGCAAAGCAACGTTTTAATTCTGAACGGTGGTCTTACACCAAGGCGATACTGAGAGTACGTTCCAAGTGCCGCAAATATAATATGTATTATTTCAAATGAATTAATTGTGAAATAACTCAAATTAATCAATTTATTTGCAAACGCCGGGATTCCGTCGCGCGAACTTCGGATTGCGAATCAAGAGGCTTACGGATTTATGCTTACACTCGACTATGGAGGTCTTCCAGATTTTCAGCCATAACTCAATCAATTTTACGCTTTTTACCCTATGACGTTACATACTATTAGACGAGGGGTAGAAATCTCAAAGTGGGAAGACAAAGGAAAGACAATTGTACCGGTCTCTATATCTAGGACTTTAGTACTAAACTGCTACGCGTCGAGTAAGGTTGCGTCTTACCAGTAAGTAAATTGCATTTAAAAAGTGCCAAAATGCCCTCCTGTGTGATGAGAAAATGTTTCAATTACTCGGCAAATAATAGTAAAGGCGAATGAATAACATTTCATGTGTAAGTACACGCAAATTACTTAATATTATCGATTATTATAAATATTACAATTAATATTCATGTTTCCCGCTCGCGGTTTTACACGTCATTAGAAAAAAATCAAGTCCTACTAAAGTAAAGGGTCTGGACGCGCAACAGCCAAATTTCTGTTGCTAAGTAAACTTCACTGTTTTAAAGCAGACTAATCAGCCTAAACACTATGTTTATTTGTTTGCTTGCGGTAAAACAACACATACATCAGTAGTTCTAACAAGTATTGATGACAATCGCCACCATTTGAAAACTGTCGTTGCTCTATTGTAATTATTGTATAACTCGACATATCAAACTTCGGCAGCCGGACCTTTTATTCTAGTGGGCCTCAAGCTGTCTCCTGACAGCGAACATTCCATCAAAAAGTGACAAGCAATACGCCGCCGCCCGCTCATATATCCATGTCATTCATACACACACATTATTTGATTGTCTATCTTTATCACACAGGAATAAACTTTTGAATAAAGAAATTATCCTGAAAATCGCTGAAAACAAAAGAGTGTTCCTTACTTTCCACATTATATTGTGAGTATATGAGACTATGGCGAGTCTATTTATTTATATAACGTCTTTGTTTTTACCATGATTAAAAAACGTGAAATTATAGCAGTGAGTGCGGCGAAAAAAACGTTGAAAAATCTTTGCGAAAAAAAGTTGCGAATATTTCGTGCCGGTTTATGAATAGTGGGGTCCCCTAATTTAATTAAAATTTTAAAATTTTTTTAAATTTAAACATTATTCTAATAACTGTGTGTGCATGTTTTTATATTTTTACGTGATGTTCTCTTGATTTAATATCTTGCCACTCGCAAGGATTTGAGATGTTTGAAGGCTGTTAAAAGCTCTCAAGGCACATTTAGTCCTTCGATCGTGCTTCTGAAAAGCTTTAAAGTGCCAGTTCTGGCACGCGTGCCACGTAATTTCTACCACTGCCATAAAACTTTGTGCATTAATAAAATTACGTAATATATACCGAAATACATGAACTAAAATAATTACTTTCATTTAAGCAAGGTAAGATTCGATTTTTCGCTATAAATTAACAGAAATTTAAATAATCTATATTTATTGTGTGTTTAATTATATTTAACGATAGCTTTATTATTTATCAACTTTTGTTCGTGCTTTGTTAAAGCAAAGAAGAAGACTTTTGTCATTTGAAATAAAATCAAAACATTTTACCGTTCTATGCTAAGTAGGTTTCTGTGTTTAAAAGTTCCGTCAAACTTAACTAATATAAGGCAAAGAGTTGTTTTTTGCAATGGAGTTTCAAGGTTAAGGTATTGTTTTTCTTATAGTTCCTACTCCTTTGTAGTCGTAGAAGTCCTCCAATTTGTGAATATGTGAATCGCCGCCTCGGGAACCATTTATTGAATAACCAACACTACTTCCATTGGTCACCCTAAGTGATTCGAAACGTTGATGTCTTAGCAGGAAAAGTCCGGTTTCATGGGATGAGTTTTTTCTGGGTCTTGGCGGCGGAAGCGTGGGCCTAGCTGCTGCATGGCAGGCCGGATCAAGAGAGACTGGTTGAGAGAGGACTTTTAACCTCTCCAGCTGAACTCTCTCGACACATCACCTGCACGGCAGTGGGAGGGTGGATTCATATGTCGGTCACTCCTGGACATACTGACCCCATATTTCTACCCGCCCTTTTTCATCCTGGGAGGCGGGAATGGGTATCGCCGCCCCGGGAACCTTTATTAGATAACCAACACCTCTGCCATAGGTCACCCCAAGTGGTTCGCTACGTTTGGTGATTTAGCAGGGGTGCCCGGGTTCATGGGGTGTCGTTTGTCTAGGTCTTGGAGGCGGATGACCAGGACATATTGAACCTCAGATTCCTACCCACCCCTTAAACCCTTTTCCTTCCCAGAACTCTCCTCCTTCCTTTCTTTAAAAAAACCCTCCACACAGCATCCCCAAAGATGACATAGGCCTCCTGTTCGGAGCACATGTAAAAAAAAATCCTAGAACTTCCTCTGCTTCCTTTACTTGCGGCCCTGAGAGATTTTTTCGTCAGGTTCTCCTGTGTGGAGCTAATGTAAAAAAAACGCGTTAAAATTTAAACAAAATATAAACAATTCAAATATAGCAACTTTATCGCTCGTCTGTATTTATTGTTCCTTTAACTCTTGAACTCGAATTTTGATTTTTATTTCTTTTATAATATATTCAATAATATTATTATTAAATTAATAATAACACTTGAATTAGGGTTTCATAAACTATATTTTAACAATTATTTTTGGTTTTATCCACTGTCGTTAAATTTAAAAAATATATATCTACAAGTGTGCAGTTCACACACGGTAGAAGTGAAACCTTCTGAAAACTAAAATAGACAAGAGTGGGGAGGGGAGGCTACGAAGCACCGCAAAAAAGGGACCGATTATTTTATCTCATTTTCACGCAGGCAAAATCCTATACATGTACATGTTTCACTTTTTAGTGTTGCTATTTTGCGTTTCATCGAGTATCAAATCACAACGGTAGTAAAGAAGTTTTCACTTCAAACGCAATATGGATTTATAAAACAACAAACAATATATCATTTTGATTCCAATGCCAATAAAGTTTTGACGTTTCCTTCCAACCATATAAAGGAAACAACCTAAGTTCACTTGCAAATAAGCCAAAATAAGTTTCCCCTTTATATATTGTAGATATGCTACGACTATTTTACCATTCCAAATACATCCATCCACCGCCAGTTCATATGTGTTCAAAGTCTTTGGTTCCTTTCACGATTCAGGCAGCTATCAAACCCTCGAACACGTCTCGGCTGAGGAATATTTGATGTTTTACAGACTTTGCTGGAATATTTCTAAACTTTTCTATGGAAATGTATTATACGAATGGAACTAAACAAAGTGAAAATTGCTGCTTATTTGACTACCTTTCATAGAGAAATTGTTATAAATGCGAAGGTATTAGTTTCTGAACAATTTGAAAGTCCCACGTGAATTTTCAGGGAGTTTTAGAAATGTACGTTTATTATTTTAGGAATTAAATTTGTTTGGTTTTCATTTTATGACTTGAAAGCTTCCCGCCTTATTAATAAACGTATTTTAAATTTTACAATCTATTAATTGATTTAAGATTTATACTGACGGCCGGCGTAGTCCAGCGGTAAGGCTCTTGACTAGCACTCCGAAGATCGCGGGATCGAATCCCGGCGTGGCAAATAAATTTTATTTGATTAATTTGTATTATTTCACAATTCATTCATTTAAAATAATATATAGTATATTTGCGGCACGTTCCAGAGTGGAATATACTCAAAGTATCGCCGTGGTGTAAAACCACCATTCAGTATTGAAACGTTGCTTGAAATGGCGTTAGCCGTGTTTGGTGACCAAATCTGAATAGCCCACGAAGAATTCCCCTCCCCATCATCTTCAGCCTCACAACATACCCCAATTGGGGATGTCATAGTCCCACTGGCTCTAGACGGAAGCAGTTGGGACTCTTGTGCGGTATACATCTAAAATTTTTTAAAAAATACGGCAATTTTTGTTTTTAATCCATACATGAGGCCCCGAGGAAAATACTTACAGGGCCTATGTCATCCGAGATGCTGTGTGGAGATTCTTTTTGAGGAGAGGAAGTTCTAGGAAGAAAAAGGGTATGAGGGGTAGGGAACATTAGTCTTGAAGAGACCCATATCGTAGGAGGAAACACAGAGGCCGGAAAATCGTTCCAAAGCCGAGCTGTAGTACGCAAGGACGAGTCGTAGAAACGACCCGTTCTCATGTGACAAATGTCAACCGTGTACATACGTTGAGCGCGCGTTTGGCGTGTTTCCCGACTATGCTCAATTTAAAAAAAATCATTTTTAATTTTTTACATGAAAGGAAAAAAAAATAAGGTAAAATGATAACTTTTATAATTCATTTGTCTAATAAAATAAGTGTGTGTTTTTTTCGTTACTAATAATTTTAGTTATAAAAAACGTAAGGTGTACCATTTTAAAAACTTTTTAAAGTTTGCATTCAAAGTTTTTATATTTCAAAAATTACATGGGTTATCTCTACATATTATGAATTTAAGTCCTCCGACGCTTCTGTCTGTCTGTCCGTGTGTTTGTTTGATCGCGATTAACTCAAAAACTAATGAACGGATTTTCATGCGGTTTTCACCAATAGATAAAGTGATTTATGAGGAAGGTTTAGGTATATAATTTGTTAAGGTTTTGTATAAATTGGTTGAAATATATAATAATATCATCTGGTTCCCGGCATGCGTTGCTATGCCATTTAATGAAGAAATTGTTTCTCTCTGCGTGTCCTTTCCCATTCGTTCCGTTCCCCTTCCGTCTCCCCTTCCTCTCCCGCGTCCCCTTCCCCTCTTGCATTCCCACTCCGCCTCCTCCACATTCCCTTTCCCCACTCCACTCCCCCCTTCCCCGTCCCGCGAACCACCCTCCCGCATTCCATACATTCAGTGCGTCCCACCTATTGCAATTTTTTTATACAAATTTCATAATGCTAGATAGAGCTCACCAGTAGTTTTATACAAACCTTGTCCTGACAATAACGAACACAAAAAAAAGAATTATCCAATTTGGTGCAGTCGTTCGGAAGTTATGCGCGTACGTATACGTTTCAGCGATTCATTTTTATTTATATAGATAAATGGAGCGGGCTGGCTAACGGGCGGTGTGGATTTGATTTGTATGCAAATTAACAGATGGCGTTGGTTATAAAGGTTGGGTAATCAACCGTTAGATGGCGCTGTTTTTCGTTAGCCACAGCAATACGTCGCCGGGTAAGCTGGTTTCTATTATAAAATTTTAAAGCATATTTCAACACCTTCTAAAATCAGTTTTAGTATTCGGATACGTTCTTCTTCTTCTTCTTGTGCCCTGTCCGTTCAACGGACGTTGGCTATCATGTTGGCTATGCGGACTTTGTTTACTGCGGTCCGGAACAGCTCACGGTAGACTGGCCAAACTACTGTATCAGGTTTTTCAGCCATGAGGTTCTCCTTCTTCCAGGGCCCCGTCTTCCGGCAATCTTTCCCTGCATTATGAGATGCAGGATCTCACATTTCTCTGGATGTCTCATCACATGTCCAAGATATTGAAGTTTTCGGATTTTTCTAGTTTTAATTACTTCCTTTTCTTTATTCATCCGAACCATAACATCTTCGTTTGTAACCCTGTTTTAAGTATTCTTCTGAAGATCCACATCTCGAATGCCTCAAGTCGCCTAATTAGTTCTTCGGATACGTTCACAAATATGATACGCAGACGGGTTTTAAAGCAAAGCCGAAATATTCTGATCTACTGACAGAATATGGTCGAGGCCTGAAGGTTTAAAATTGATAGGAGAAATAGTTCCTATGTCTAAAGTCTCCAAATCGGCTTTCACAAAGTTATTAAAGCATTTCCTACTCGTACTTATGCAGCGCGCGGTACCAATATTACGTCAGTTTGCACAAGTCTTTCTTCTGGAAGTTAAACAACTTCCCCAATGTATAATGTACATATTTTGTTATCAAAGAAAGCAAACACTTTGTGGCTTGATATAATACAAATGAAAAAGTTTTTTCTTTCAAACTACTTTATTTGATATACACGTAGACCATTTTCGGTTGATCTCAACCTTCATCAGGATAATAAACATATATTATAAACTAAATTACAGTAAAGAGAAAAATTATAAGGTAAACAAAAGAGAAAGGGAAGCTATTCTTGTATGAGATACTTCCAGAGACAGGCTGGTAGTGGAATAGGTAGAGGGGTAGGGGAAGGGTGGGAGTTACACGGGGAGAAGGAGAACAATCAAAGGACGGTTTCC
The DNA here is from genome assembly GCA_917880885.1 of Limnephilus marmoratus. Lineage (NCBI taxonomy): Eukaryota > Metazoa > Arthropoda > Insecta > Trichoptera > Limnephilidae > Limnephilus > Limnephilus marmoratus. The sequence continues at coordinate 22,137,984 of OU862925.1, forward strand.
GTGGTCGAGGGGTAAGGCTCTTGTCTTGCAATCTAAAGGTTGCGGGATTAAATCCCGGCGTAAAAAAACATTATTTGATTAATTTGTGTTATTTCACAATTGATATATTTAAAATAATACATAGTATATTTGCCGCACTTTCCAGAGTGGAAGATACCCTCAGTGTCGCCCCGGTGTAAAACCTTCTTCAGAATTGAAACGTTCCTTGAAATGGCTTTAGCCGTATTTGGTGACCAGATCTGAATAGTCAGATACTTCCCCATCTACCTTCAGCGCCCTTGAGATGATTTTTCACAAAAACGGCGCTACACAAATTATCTAATTATTATTATTATTACCTCTTCCCATCTCCTCCCCATCTTCACTACCTTCAGCCTCACAACATACCAAATTGAGGATGCCATAATCTCACTGGCTCCAAACGGGAACAGGTATCTTTTATGTGAGGTATTCACATAAACGAAAACATAATATGAAATTATGTAGTTAAAAGTTTTCATATAAATTCCTTTATATATTCTTTTTTTCGTGTAAGTTCCTTATGTTAACGGACGCACTTGACTTACTTTATTTAACCTGTGAATCACAGGCTGGGAATCCTGACATTATTTGGAATAAAAAATGTACTTAATTGAAATTTTGGTCTCCGATGACATTTAACACATTTATTTATTTTTTCTTATAAACATTACAAAAAAAAATTCTTCCATACGTCATCAAGGGTCACTCAGTCGAGTAAACAAACAATCCCTCACCCGTCCCTTACTGTCAAAAATCTACCAATTTTTAATGTTTTAAGTTGACAAAAAAAACTGCAAAACTGACACCGAAGTTCAAAATTTCATTAACAATTTTTACTTCACATAATGTCAGGAATCACTGATTAAAGTATGTCAAGTAAAGTACTTAAACACCCTGTATAACCTAACGTAATCGGAATTAGTCATTAGATTGGCGTACGTAAAAAAACCCTCCACACAGCATTCCCAAAGATGACGTAGGCCCTGAGGGGAATTATTTTACTTAGGGGCTCCTGTGTGGAGCTAATGTAAAAAAAAAACTTAATGAACTTAAATAATATACAAGAACATATCTCAGGCGCCCGTACGAGTGAACCGTCCGAACGGAGTGAAAAATTCGCGATCTTAAGTGTTTTTATTGGGATTCTCTCTTACCATTCTCAGGTGTTTTTCTGGTCGTTTACCAACACCATTTATCCATTGAAACGCTTCATAAATTACAATGTAGTTTCTGCGGTCAATAACTCCCAATTAGCAGCTGGTACCAGGGATATTCAGCGCGGATTCTCGGGCCGACGACCCCCGGATTAAAAGTCAAGTGGGTCGTGAAATCGGTACCCGGGGGAGGTTTCGACAACTACCTGCAAGGGAATTTGGAAATCTGACCCATTTCTCTTTGTGCTTCACCCCTGTTATGAGGCTAACGATGGACATATTATTGCCGATTCGAGCCTGGTATCGATTGCTAATTAAACGAGCAGTGGCGATTTCGTTTTATATAGATTTGATTACAGGCTGAATTTCAACTAATGGTATATTTTATCAAACATACTATTTATAGGTTTGTCTGTGATGTAAATCTGGTTTTCAATTTGGTTCCGCCGCTCCGGGAACTATTTACTGGATAAACAAAGCCTCTGCCATAGGACACCTAAAATTGGTGACGCAGCAGGGGTGCCAGGGTTCATGGGATGAGATTTGTCTAGATCGATATGCGAATGCATTTGCCCATCTTCTGCGTAGCGGGTCGGATCAGGAGAGACTGGTTGAGATAGACCTAGACCTTAACCTAGACCTTAAGAGGAAATTTATACATATAGCGGCCGCAAGCGGAGAGTCTGACCAAATCGGTTGGAACCCTGGAGTCCTTGGAAATTTCCTGATATAAAATTTAAAAAAAGTCATTGTAGTATGAAAATAGAATGCGAATGAACCATAGTTCCAAAAATTGTGGACACAAAATGAAAAGTAATTAATTGAAAAACGACGAAACAAATCGGACTTAATTTTGCAATAACTTTGTCCTATAATAATATTTTTTCATAAGTTGAGGTTCATCCGCATACAAATTTAATTTTATTTAATTTAAACGTCGAATTAAGTAAATCGGGAGAAAATTCGTTGATCTACGATTCCAACCTACTTGAAAATTGTGGTTTTGAGAAAAAAGCCTTTAAGATGAATATATACGTGAAATCCTATTTAGATACTATTTTGATTAATCTTTACGACGAATCGGCTTACAGTATGAACATCAAAAAATATGCTACGGATAAATCGAAGCTTTTACTAGCGTTTCTATGTATTGAAATTAGAATAATATTATTATTTACGTAACAAAAAATATAAGCGTAAACCACAAAAAAATATGTTTTTTCATGACTTAACTATGAAGTAATACAAGAAACAATTTTTAAAAATACCCCTTTATGGCTAAGACTATTTTTGAGGTTTTCCATGTTCTAACCTTTTTTCATTCTTATAAAATTATGCACAAAATAAATAAAAACCACTTTTTCGCTTACTAGCCTCGTGCAAAAAGACGCTGGATTTTAAAATTTTGCAGGCAAGAGATTCGAAATATTTGACATAAATATTTGACATAGATTTGACAAAAATTCAGGTCTTCAAATATTACATACATGATATAAAACATCGCAAATCAATAATTTAGAAATTTTAGAAATAAGAAAAAATGTAAATTCCAAAGCTGACATAATTAATAAGCAAAAAATTTTTGTTAACCCTGTTTTAAATATCTTCCCACTTAACCGGCCTTTTACTTTTAATAGCTTGGTAATCCCCAATTCTTCGAAACTCCCACCATTGTCAACCCTTCCCCCTCCTTCAATTTCTTCTCTCCATATGTAATCTATAATTAATTTTTTAACTTTAGTATACTTTTATTCCTGAAGAAGTGAACATGGTTCACGAAACATGTTGATAGTATAAAATATAAAAAAAGAATAAAGTGATGTAAACTAAGTTATTTTCTTTTAATAAACGAAATATTTCTAGCGTTTATATTCCTCTTAAAGTTTTCGCTTCTAACCAGACCGCTCCGTTTTCCGTTTTACTTGCTTGGTGCGCCGCTGCTAACTATATTTTGAGGTCGAATTTGATGCTATAACTTTTGGAATATATTCTTCACATGTAAAAGAAGATTTTTAGGCAAAAAAATTGAATTTTTGGATAGGATAGATTGGATTCCTCATTTAACAATGATTAGACTCCTCCTTTAACAATAGAAGTCGCTGAAAACTTATCCAAAGCATAGACCCCCTCAGCACAGGATCTCCTAGTGGAAGGACTACGAAAACAATTTATATTTTATATGTAAACCTAACATGTTTCATATTACGTTACTAAAAAAAAAATATGGAATAATATTTCGAAAACCGCGCGAAAACCGAGTTCTGGTCAAATATCGAAATAAAATAAAGCGATTGTTTTTTCGCGATTGTTTTCTTTTTACCAGATAATATATCTTATTATCTCTGTATATTATACGTTAATATCGCAAAAAGTTTTTCGATTTTTTTAATCTCTTTGTATTTATTTATCTTAAAAATGGTACAATTATAATATTACTGGTTTTACATTAAAAGCATTTGCTTGTGAGTGGAAGAGGTGTTTACATTTCATGTATGTACAATTATTACAGTCACATGTTTCACATATATAGGTACAGTACAATCACATCGCAATCAAGACCCTTTATCTTAAACACACAAACATCCATGTATTCAGTGAGAAGAAAAATAAATTTTGTGTGACATTCGTGTGGAAAATGGGTGAAGCGTTTTTCCCGTTGATTTCTCTAAAATACTTTTTGATAATAGTTCAACACTTGTCATTTATGCTTCTGATTTATATTGGTAGGTTATTAAAGAAGTATTTTTCTTGATGTGTTGGGCAAAGAAAAGTGTTTAGTTTGGGGCAAACAAATACGTGTTTAAGTCTAGTATTTATTTATTTATTTGTTTGTTTACGCCTTGATGGCTTTTACATATAAAATAAATTGTACAGGAGCATTATAACAAGTATGCAGTATCATAAGTATATAGTACATAAAATGATAAACAGAGCTAGAAAGATATAAGTAGGCTTAACATAAGTAGGTATCAATATTCGAGTAATTTTTTACAAAGGAGTTCAACCAGCGGATTCGTATTTGGGCTCACGCTACATTATATTCAATAATTATTGTCACAATATCACATAAAATGTGATTCCAAATATACTTGAAGCATACCGGTATTGCAGTGGTGTCAAACATTTTTAACGATTAATATAAAAGTAGGTAATTTTCTTGTAATTAATTATTTTTATTTATTTATTTTTTTAATTATATTTTTTTTTGCTATCATAAATGTACGTATGTTTGTTATTATTATGAAAAAGAAAAAAAAAGAAAAGGTACACAGTAATTACATATGTAAATAAGTAAGTAGGTACTATGAATGTAGTTATCATGAATGTAGTTACAGAGCAGTGGGTATTACGTTTGTTACTGTTAACAATGTGAAACATTTAAGGATTTTTACATTAGTTTGTTATAATCAGGAAAAAAATAAAATAAAAGGTACACAGCAATTACATACATGTATAAAGAAGTAAGTAAATACTATGAAAGTAGTTACAGAGCAACGGGTATTAAATTTGTTACTTTTAACAATCTGGAACATTTAAGGATTTTTGCATCTGCATACATATACGCTTTTTGAAGGAAGCGATGTTTTTATAAAAAAATATATCGACAGAGCAAGTTTCATTCCCCACACGATGCAATCTCTGAAGACAAGAGTTAAACATAAAATTAGTGCGAGAAGCAACTACGTTAAATGGAGCATGGAGTCTGGTGTTGTAATTGTTAGGTACTTGATAATTTATCATGTTCACAAGTTCAGGGCTATCCAAATATCCGTTGATAATTTTAAATAATAATAAAACATCACAAATTTTTCTTCGCTGTGACAATTCGGGTAATTTAAGCAATTGCATTAAATAATTATAATTTAAATTTTCTATTGGAATTTTTAATTTGTAATTTATATGCCTTAAAAATTTATGTTGTACTCTTTCAATTTTGTGTGAATGCACATTGTATAATGGCGACCAGAGAGAGGAATTATACTCAAGAATACTTCTGACTAGCGTTATGTATAGCGTTTTGAGTGTATTAGTATGCGTTTCAGTTATTAAAATTAGCTAACTAACTAAAAAAAAGGTTAGAAAATCTCACATTTTGAAAATAATTGTCAAAAAATATATACATACAAATACACAAAACTGAATGCAAACCCAACACGTAAAAACACAATTAAAAGAAGTTTTCAAAGAATTATTGACCTTTATGCTAATTCGAAAACGTAAAATATCAATATTTCCGCCATTGACAGCTGCCAAAAGTCACCCGCGAATTTCATCGAAAATTATTTTAAAATTATTATGAGTGGCTACAATAATCAAATAGAACATAGGTCCCAGATTGATATTATCGCAAGCGATTCTGACCTTGTCCTTCATACAGTTTCTTTACACATAAGGGTTAAAATAGCATTTAAAAAAGAGCAAAGTCGAACCACAGGTGAGAGTTGTCTAAAAATTGTCTTAAAATATATTCATACAAATATAAACTAATTTTATTATTTTTACACAAAACTGAATGCAAACTCAACACGTAAAAACACAATTCAAAGAAGTTTTCAAAGAAATAATGACCTTTATACTCATTTGAAAACGCAAAATATCGATATTTCCGCCATTGACAGCTGCCAAAAGTCATCCGCGAATTTCATCGAAAATTATTTAAAAATTATTATGAGTGGCTACAATAATCAAATAGAACATAGGTCCTAGATTGATATTATCGCAAGCGATTCTGACCTTGTCCTTCATACAGTTTCTTTACACATAAGGGTTAAAATGGCATTTAAAAAAGAGCAAAGTCGAACCACAGGTGAGAGGTAAATAAAGCGGCTTCAAACAAACTTCCGTATTCATGTTGTATGTTTTTCGTTACTTTTACGTAACAGAACACTTTTAATTCGTTTAATTACTCAGAACATAGTTAGTTATATCACAAAAAAGTCGTACGAAACATACCTCAATTTTTGGTTCACCAAAATGGCAAGTATTATCATGTTGTTATGCGTTACTTTCACGATACCAGCAAAGGGAACCTAACAAAATAAATATGCCTTTCGTAATATTATTCCTGCCGACATATTGTGTGTAACGTAATCCCCTGACCGAGAGGGAAGAAGGAGCCTACAACGTACAACCTACATTTAACTTGCCTGATTTATTTGTGTTTCGTACTTTTTGGTCTTATTTCCGGAAAAGAGCCCGTAAATTTTATGAACCGAACATGTTCCAGATTATTTAATGCGTGTTCGTAACATATTGTAAATCTCGCAACAATAGCGAATTATGTAAGATGCCTTGTGATCCTCTCGGTATTTTTAATATGCTAATAAAATGTAGCAAAAATATGGTGAGCTATGTATTTTCTAAATTCATGGTTCAACACAATTGTCTACGTACGACAAATTTTAAGATTCTAATATTGGGTAAACTTTCGAAATCACATGATATGCTAAATACGAATATTAAAAAAAAATCTATGAATAATGACCTTCTAACTTAAATAACTGCGTTTTTGTTTTTATTTTTAGAGTTAGTTTTAATAGTTAAAATAATATCAAAGTTTTAATTTTTCGAGACCCCCCGGAAATATGGTAAATCGTGTGACGTCATCACTCCCGAAAAATTAGTATGGGATTGGGCAATCAGCTGATCTACTGCCGCCATTTTGAAATCTGTTGTTCCGTTGTTCGAAGTATTCTCCCTAGAAGAAGCATTACTTTTTCATTCATTATTTTTTTTGTGCTGTAGTTTTTCAATATTTTAAATAATAGAGATAAACTAATAGAGATACCTCTATTTTTGATACTGAATTATTTAGGCTTAAATATTGTTTCAATAAACACTACAACTAAATCTCTATAAACAGTAAGAAATAAAGAATAACATGAAATGTTATTAATACTGATGGCTTATGCCATACCTACATGTCAATTGATTTCTCAATACAATGTGATACAATGTCTGGTGACGCGTGACGTCAGCACTAACCATTCAATCGTACCAACTTTACAGTGTATTTTAACGAGACGTTAAAAAATGCACTTTTTAATATTTTTTACGAACACTACGTTTAATATTATAAAAAAAACTTATATATTCCGAATCAGCGTTTATTGGTCTGTATGAACATATTTTTTTAAAGTCATAATATTTTTTACTGGAGTTCCTTATTGGCGTTTTACGTAAATGAAATTTTAAATCCAGTATATGAGAACGGGTTCTACGACTCCTCCTTGAGTTCTTGATTTGTGGGCCTTTATGTATCTTTCATCCTTCCTCCTACAACATGGATCTCTTCAAGACCAAGGTTAATTAATTTTCAATTTTAAATTATTTTCCTCAAGGCCTCCTTTGTGGAGTTTAAAAAAAAGTTAGGATTCTGGGAGCACATTATGTAGGTATAATAAAAACATTAAAAAAATAAAACAAACATTAACGTAACTCTCACTCCAGCAAACCCTTGTACGAACCCTAATCACCTACCAGTACCTTTCTTAACCTCATTACTTTGAAACCGTTCTTGCAATATTTTCAGAAGACCTCATTGGTAATTCAGTAATTCTTTGATTTACCTCACGTAAGCCAAAGTTCTAACATGTTCTGCATTCAGCCTATTTTGGTCATTCTGCCAATTCCATGCCCCAACGCGATAAATCAGGACAGAAATTAGAACGCCATTGTGAACTGCTAGACTTCGCCTCCTTTTATGTAATATAAATCACAAATAATATGTTCTTACGCGACGCACGATCATTGAGTTTTTCCTCCATTGAAGAGGAACAATTTATCATTCCGGTGACACTGAATTTTGGTCTAATTTGTCACTTTTCATCCCACTTTAAAGTTTTTCAAGTGACGTTGCCAGATACAAAATAAAACCGTGAAGGGATTTCCATTATGCTCTCAAAAGCACAATATTACTTATATTAATCGCGTTACAAAATATAACTTGGCCCTCTTCAAAAATCTCCCTAAAGCCTAATTCGGTTTTAAGCGGATTTAATTGTTCTGACATAGGTAGGAGTTACGAGAACGGGTTGATGGCATTACTGAATATATTTTTTGCGTATAAATGTATCGGATTTTAAAAACTGGCAACCATAGGCGGTCTGTATTGGACATGACAGGGGTTCCGATGTATGTGGAATTATGTCAAAAGATATTACGTAAAAGCCACATTTTACTGAAACTGAAGGTACATATTTTACTGGAAGCCTAGGTACATATTTGAAGCTGGGACATATTTGGCCAGCTGCCAAATGGAGCAATGGAAAAGTTTTACAGGAACGAAAGCATTTTTCATGAGCTGAAAATGATTTATTTCGCGGAAGTGAAGAGTTTCACGTGAAAAGGTCTAATTGCTTCTTTTAATTTATTTAATTGATTTGTAGTTTAGTTTTGGATTTAATATTTCAATACGGAAAAAATTAGGATTTAAAAAAAATAAATTAAACGCTGAAAAGCACCACCTCATCGTCATTAGTCATTAGTCATTACCTATCTACCGTCTTCGTCTGAAGTTAGATGACCAATAATTTGAACTAAATTCTAACATTTGGTGCATATTTATTTATTTATTGATTAACGCCCTTTTTCGGGGATTTTACAAAACATATGAATAATAAGAAAATACAAAGCATGCAATGTACATTACTGAACTGTCTCAGTAACAATATTTTATATTTGTTTAAATATAAATTGAAGATGTCCACTGACTTGGTATAATTGTTTCCCTCCATAAGTATTCTGGGCAAAGAAGAATACATATGGTAGTTAGTCCCAGAATTTCTACACTGACATAAATCTTGACTTCTAGTATTACGTAGTGGAATCCGGAAGCTTATCAATTCTAGTAATACCGGACTATCAACTAAATCATTTAGAATTTTATATAGAAATACCAGAGAAAGTCAGAGAAAATTCTTCTGTCGGACAATTTGAGCATGTTCAAATCATTTAAAATAGTGTTGTAGTTCAACATATTTGCTGGAATACCCATTTTAAAATTTAGAAAACGTAAGAATTTGTTTTGTATTCTTTCAATAGCTTGAACATGTATACTATAATGTGGATTCCAGACGGGAGAATTGTACTCAAGTTGACTTCTAACATATGCAAAATATAACAGTTTAATACACTTTATATTGTTAAAATTTCTAGTAAGCCTAGTTATAAATCCCAACATTTTTAAGCCCTTATTAGAGATTTCTGTTATGTGGTTAACAAATAAAAGATTTGATTGAAATGTGATGCCTAAGTCTTTAATTTGTGTTAATTTCTGAAGGGCATTGTTATCAATGTTGTAATTATAAATCACTGGATTTTTTATTCGAAAAAATCTAACTATTTGACATTTTGACGCTCTATAGGAATTATATCTATACATATATGTACATCTTCTTTACTTATACTAAGTATAAAATGAAGTCGCTCACGCTGTATGTGCGCTTAGATCTTTTAAACTACGCAACGCATTTTCATGCGGTTTTCACCAATAGATAGAGTGATTCATGAGGATGGTTTTTAGATATATAATTTGTCAAGGTTTTGGGTAAATTGGTTGAAATACATTATATATCTGGCCAAGCGGCAGCGGGCAGCGTGCTGACAAACGGGCGGTTTGCAATTGATTTAACAGATGGCGTTGGTTATAAAGGTTTCTTTAGCCACAGCAACGTGTGGCCGGGTCTGCTAGTGTGTATATATAAATCTCGTGTCACGGTCTTTGTGGTCGCACTCCTCCGAAACGGCTCGACCGATTTTTATATTTTTTTTATGTATATTTGGTAGGTATGAGAATAGGTCGTTAAGTATATTTCATACCGCTAGGTGTTGATTTGATTTGTATGCAAATTAACAGATGGCGGTGTGAATTAATTTATCGTGGTTATAAAGGTTGGGTAACCATCCAGTAAATGGCTTTGTGTTTCGTTAGCCACAGAAATGCGTGGCCAAATCAGCTAGTCTTATTATGTTAATGACGACCGGCGTGGTCTACCGGTAAGGCTCTTGACTCGCCATCCGAAGGTCGCGGGATCGTATCCCGGCGCGGCGTGGGCTAATAAATTTTATTTGATTAATTTGTGTTATTTCACAATTGATTCCTTTAAAATAATAGTATATTTGCGGCACGTTTCAGAGTGGAAAATACTCTCAGTATCGCCCTGGTGTAAGACCACCATTCAGCATTGAAACGACATTTGAAATGGCGTTAGCTGTGTTTGATGATCAGATCTGTCGACGAAGAATATCCCTCCCAATCACCTTCAGCCTCACAACATACCTCAATTGGGGACGCCATAGTCTCACTGGCTCCAGACGGGAGCAGCTGGGACTCTTGTGAGGTATTCTCATTAAAAAAATCTACTCCTTGGCGTCATCCGTTCACTTCCCACGCTTACCTTATCTTCCTAATAGTCTTTCTGGATCTTTCTATCTAGGATCAATCTTGAAAACTACTTTTGGCTATATCTTTAGAGTTGTCTGGAGGAGACAGTCTCGCGTATCATGATGGATGCATCCAGTTTTCTGATGCAACTGCACAAGGCACTAAAACTTAAACGGTATACTTTGCCATTAGATATCAAGGATCGTTATTTACCTGAAGTATTTTTCTCAGCCCTTACATTTCAGTCTGTTGATTTCTAACACTTACATAAATTAAATTTTTTAGAAACAATTTGCTGAAAATTTAGATATCTCATTTACCTGAGGTACGAAAGGACTTTTCATCCTGGTATTATTTTTGAATGCATTTAAGTTCGTGGAACCAATACTTCTTACGTAGGCTCTGAATCTGGCCCCATGCAAGCCAGAGTTACGTTAGCCTCCCAAAAACTGGGCGTACTGTATAGGACCCGCAGATAATTTAATAGTACACAACTGCTTACCCTGTAAAATCACAAAGTGCGTCCCATAGTTGAATTTAGCAGCCACCTCTGGTCTGGAGCCCCAAAAGAACCTCAAAAGATCCCCAAAAAACCCTCGATTCTATGCAGAAACCGGCGGTCCGTTTGATAGATTCTTCTAACATAACAAACGGATCGCTATCTGTAGAGCACAGGCGTCGGGTGAGAATGCTATCCTTGTTCTACCGGTATTTCAACGGAAGATCATTGATCCTTTCGGCACCGGTGCATAGTCGGGAAACACCCCAAACGCGTGCCCAACATATATACAGATTGACATTTATCACATGAAAACGGGTCGTTTCTTTGATTCGTTCTTGTGCTCAACATCTAACCAGTGGAACGATTTGCCGGCCTCTGTGTTTCCTCCTTCCTACAACATGGATCTCTTCGAGACCAATGTTCATTCCTTCCTCTCCTCAAAACGACCCTCCACACAGCAACTCAGATGACATAGTCCCTGAAGGAAATTATTCTTAATAGACCACATGACTGACGTAAAACTTCTTTAGCTCCATCTATATGATAGGAAGATAGAAAGAAAATATGCGCGCGCACTGCTCTCCCTTGTTCCTACAGTGTGATACAGACAATAGGCCTGCACTGTGTCTTAGATATACGAAACGTAACTTGGCTATGAGAGAAAGAAAGAAAATGTGTGATCGCACTTCCCTCTCTTGCCCCTACAATAATATACGAAATGTAACTCTCTCTCTTTCTATCTTCACTAACTAATATCTCCCTCTCAACTACCGTTCGCCTCGTTTTTCGTAAGGCTCTCATCACACATTCACCGGCTTACTCCCCAAGTCAAGCGTGCATAAAGAAGTTTTACTTCAAAAATAATTAAAAAAGGTATTTCTTTTACTTTGAAGGCACCATTAGGATAGGTATAACCAAATGGGAAATAAGGAAGAAGAAGAGGTGGCAGGAAATATAGAAAATATCATCAGGACAATTTTGACAGAATCTCACACTTAAAAACACTGAAAAAAATCAACAAGTTGGGTTACTGTGAAAAATCATCTATGTCCCCCTATTAAATTTTTATTCGCGCTTCAATAGGATCTGAATTCCAAAACTCTGGAACCTGAGCAAATAACTTTAAATTCTGCCAAGCAGGTCATTACATATCCATAGAAAATTATGTGACCTAAACCAATCTAAATATAGACTTAATCGAATCGAAATCGGGGAAATATACGAGTAACAACACCGTCCTCAGAATTGTAATTAAAATCCAATTAAAACTTTTGGTCAAAACATTCAAAAACCGCTTTGGTCCCACACCTGTCATGGGCGAGTTTATTTCACAATCACAAGTGTTACATTGATGTTAGTTGCGTAATTTCCGGCAAACCTAATTAGTGAGTGGTTAATTGTTTCGGAAATCCCTCAAACTTTTAACATTGTTTCGTTTTCAGTTGTTATAAAGTTTCTCTATTTCGAATTTCACCCTTTTGTTTGCAAGTCAAAACAACTGTTTTCATGGCACAACGAGCTTCAAAACGTGTAACTATGGAACTGTAGTTGGTGAAGCTAGAATCTACAGGACGCGAATGTTCAAGAAAATAGTTGCCATTCGAAGAACCCTAAATATTATATCTCCACGAATGATAATAATATTACTTTGTGGTTAGATATTATATTATAAAAAATAAAACAAGCACTCTATATTTAACCACGAAAATTTATTATTTTATACATCAACCGGTTTCGCTTCGACCAAGCTTCAAAGTCTAAAACGTCCCTTATTTGAATGCTTTGGATACCTATGCCAGATGCTCTAGATCAGCGGTCGTCACACTTTTCTAGTCAAGGGCCACATAGAACAAAGTGACGTATCACCGCAGGCCGCACGCCTATGAATGTGGAGAGGGAGTGTCACGGAATCAATAATTGGATTAAAAATATATTAAAAATATATACAAGTTAAAAGAGCAATTCTTTTTTATATTTTAAGTACCGGGTTGCTACCTTCTTCCTTCTCATATTCATGAATATTATACATAGATATAACAAAAAATAAAAATTTTCTTATCATCCAATTTAATGCATTGTAATGGAATCGTTCAGTTCAATTTTCATCCACTTCCCGAACTACCGAAATATATCAATTTTCACACACGTCATAAAAATTAATTAATATTAAAGTTTACTTTGCTTTATTAGTACCTTCATGATTAGTTGGTTTTTTTAGTCTTTTTATATAATATTTTTTTACCTGCCCACGCCCTCACTGTGTAATCTCAACGCCCCCTAATTTTCTCTGGATCTTCTACTGCCCCCCAGTAAAGTCTCAAAAGCTCACAAAGGGGGCGTTAACACCCACATTGAGAACCTATGATGTACACTATGCGCGCGTTTAAAATCGACTTAGGAGAGTCTTAAAATCAAATGTCAATGAAATTAAAATCAACGTTTTAAAATCAAAAGGGTATTTAAATATTTAAAAAAAAAGAAAAATCAGGTTAACATAATTGTACAAGAAAGAAAGCTGCCGCTTTTTTTTAAACAAAAAATATCTGCCGCTGGCCGCAGTTTGACGACCACTGCTCTAGATTGATGAATTTGTAACCCGTCTAATTCAAAAATAAATCTAAGTCAAAATTTCTTCTAACATTAGTCCCTTTATATAAATGTAGTAACAATTTTGTGAAAAGAAAAGGATACTACATGAAGTGAACTTAATGATGCAGTTAAGATGAAGAGAGAAAAAATAACACTAAACAAAAGTAGATGATATTTAATGCAAGCATTTAAAATGCGAGTACGCAAAAACGTTAACAAAAAATAGAGATAAACTATTTCAGCCTTACTAAAAAAAAACCCACAGCACGCCCGATAACCCGTGTTGCTGCAGCAACATGAATAAAACAAAAATACACTAAAACACGAAACATTACTAATAAGGTTTGTTCTTAAAATGTATTTTAAATCTGGCAATAATGTAATTTTTTAAAGTGTAGGTACTAAATTGTTTGTTTTCCTTCATAACCGCTAGGTGGCGGCGCCTGCGCATTCGTTGTTCGCGCTCTTATATGAACTTTCGCGGATGTATGTGCAATATTACTTAAATGTGATGGTTAATGAGGTCCGGTTAGGTTAGGTTGGGTTAGATTAGATCAGGTTAGGTTATGTTATGTTAGGTTAGGTTAAGTTTGGCTAGGTTAGATTAGTTTAGGTTTTTAGTTAACAGTTATTTAATATTTTAAACAACAGTACCTGTATTTTCAATCCCAATTTCAGTTTTAACAAAAGCAGTTTTTTTTTTTTTTTTACATGAGCTCCACACAGGAGGCCCCGAGGAAAATAATTTCCCTGAGGGCCTATGTCATCTTTGGGGATGCTGTGTGGTGGGTTTTTTTAGGGAAAGGAAGGAGAGGACAGTTCTGGGAAGGAAAAGGTTTAAGGGGTGGGTAGGAATCTGGGGTTCAGTGTGTCCTGGTCATCAGACCTAGACAAACCTCATCCCATTAGCTCGGGCACCCCTACTAAATCACCAAACGTAGCGAACCACTTAGGGTGACCTATGGCAGAGGTGTTGGTTATCCAATAAAGGTTCCGGGGGCGGCGGTACCCATTCCCGCCTCCCAAATTGAAGTTAGTAAAAACTAGTTTTAGCTAGAGAAAGCGCTTTCTAAAAACGAGTTTTAACTGTAACATATAGATGTATCAAAACCAAAGTTTTCTTCATCAGGATAAGATTAAAATTAAAAGACGGCCAGCGTAGTCCAGCGGTAAGACTCTTGACTCGCATTCCGAAGGTCACGGGATCGATCCCGGAGTGGCAAATAAATTTTATTTATTTGCCACACCGGGATACCGGGATACCTTCCTCTTCCCTATCTCCTTCCCCTCCCAACTACCTTCAGCCTCACAATATACCCCAATTAGGGATGCCATAGTCCCACTGACTCCAGACGGGAGCAGTTGGGACTTTTGTGCGGTATTAATGTAAAAAAAAAAAAAAAATTGACATTGTTGATTGACTTTGGTTTTGAAACATGTAGATATAGATAATTTTGATTAAATAAGTGGTATTTGTTTTCATTTAATGTTAATACACACTGTTACGTTTGGTTGGGGGTAAATAGTTTTGGTAAAATTGTGTACCTTTAGTTTTTATCCAGCCCGTGATATGTTTTCTTAGTTTGTTTATTAGTGAGTTATCAGCAGGTTGTTTAAAAGAAGTACATTCCTAGTATGGTTCGTTTCTCTTAAGGCAGGAACAGCTTTGTGAAGACTGTACGCCACTGAACAAGTAATACATTTAAAAAAAGTATCTAATTCATACGCGGTAGAAGTGAAATCTTTATAAAACAAAATAAGATAAGAGTGAGGAGGCTACGAATACCCGCACAAAGAGTAGACCGATTACACTGTCTCATTCTCTCGCACGCTAAATCCTACAGTTGTATATGTGTGTCTCTTTTTAGTGTTGTAGGGGCGTGTAAATAGCCCCTGACACGAGGGAATGACTACCCTCTGTAAATCAAGGAAAATTGAATTCTTCCCTATGTGACACAAAACAGTTGACCCAGCAATTCCAAAATCCAAAGTGAAAACAAAACAATACTCACTCAGAGAATGCATCTCATGCACGATGTCCAACACAAAAGACACTTCTTTTCATTAAAAATATCAATTTCTGCCAAGGCGGTATTGCATAATCTCAACAGATGTTTCGCACAGCAAGGAAGTTTCAACAATGAAATATAAATCTGCCTATTAATAATACGTGCCAAATCTTAAGTAACAACAATAATTCAATTATTGGGTGAATTATTTGATAATGACTGACTAGGAGTGACATCTGTTGGCTTTTCACTAACACTCCCGTCGGAAGTAATTGCCTGCTTCACAGAGGTAAGGAAATGCATGAATATACTGAATTTCAAGTCACATAGGTAAATTCAATACAATACAAAAACCATAGATGGCGCCCTCGTGGTCTCATAGCATAAATTATTAATTTAAAGAAATTAATGCCCAAATGGATCCAAATATATTTATGGCGCGTATCCAAGTGTCATTATTTTTCGTTTAATCGAGTTTCAAATAACAACGGTGCTAAAGAAGTTTTCTCTTCTAAAATTGCGATAAAAAAATAATCTTAAGTAAGTAAGTATTAATTAAGTAATAATCGTAAGTATTCAAAACACTAAATTTAATCTACTGAAAATAATTTAAAACTGACTGATTTAGTTGTTCGTGAACCGTTCATTAGGTAATGCTCCTTATCAAATAATTGAATAACGTAAATTAAGGTAGTATCAGCAAGAAATCGTTCAAACAAAAAGGTGAAAGAGATTTTATATATCTCTCAGCCCTTTGTAATTGATAGCGTCTTATTTACAACTTGTAATTCTAAGTTAATTAAAAAAAATGTTCAAAGAATTTTGTCCGTAAACAAACATATTTATAGGCATGAAGATAAGTCCTGCTTTGTCTCGTAGGCAAATTTGAAAACGGTCCACTGTTGTATAAAAGGACCCCAGGAAGTTTTGATATTGACATGTATACTTTTCTCGACAAGTTAACTCCCGTAAGACGTGTCGTTCAAACTGGTTGGCTGGCATTACCCTCCATAGAGCATGCTTAAAGACCAAAAAGGCCTTAAGGAAAATTATTTTTTTCAGGTCCTCTGTGTGGAGTTAGTGTAAAAAAGTTTAAAAAAATAAATAATCTAAGTAGCGTGAACAAGTAAGTACTATAGTGAGTAAATACTTACTTATCCAATTTTTACTTTACAACAATTGCCTGTGTCAGTTAGATTTTAGCGGAGATGTTATTTGCTTTGCGGATGACACTGTTCTCGTTTTCACTTCTGATTCCTGGACAAATGTATATAAAAAAGCTGCGGAAGGAATCAACCGGATTATCAATTGGCTGGACAATAAACCTGCTAACAATAAATAAGACAAAACAAAGCACATGACATTTAGTATAGATCCCAGACGACAACCGAGACTTAATGAAAACTTAACTTATATATGTTATTAACCATACACGACTGCACATCTAAAGAAAACTGCCTGTCCAATCCACTAACATGGACTTAGATAATAAAATACTTAAGATTTTAGGTTGACAACTATTTTCGGTGGACAGAACAAATAAATAAAACAGCGGGTAAAGTCAGAAAACTTATATATTTTTTGAAGAACATACGAAACATAACACCAGTGAAGACTTTAAAAACTATATACTACGTGGTTGGGGTGGTGCTGCGAAAACTAATACGAACCCTCTCAACAATGCGCAAAAGGCTTTAATTAAAGTTATCACAAAATAAAAACATTGTTAGTAAATAATAATAAAAAAAGAAAAAAATGTAAATACTTAGTACCATGGGAGAGATGTATCCAGAAAACTCTGGAAGATATTAGGTCCTTAATTATTCCATGCGAGTGATTTCCCAGTATCTATCTAACCGCCCAACGTATTATGAAGACCGCACTCAGAGGAAATGTGAACTTATTTCTTGACGCCACCCCAACAACCTCGCTACATAAATTTACAACGACCCCTTTTTTATGGTCTCGTCCCTCCGTTTGGTCTCCGTTCTTTGATCCCATATTTGATTTTTTTTCCGAAACGCGTCAACCCCGGCACTAAAGACGTAAGAGAATGGGCCGTAAACAAAAAATATAAACACGTCCATTGATATATAAAAGCGGTTTGACAGAAAATTTTTTGTAACCTGAAAATCAACAAAAGAATGGGGCTGGAAGCGAAATATAATTATAAAATATCAGTACATGGCTCCCTTATCAGGCACAAGGCTCCTCTTTTCTGATAAGTTATACATGTCCAATGATGACCTTAAATATAATATTTTGTAAAATGTGTGTGTTTAAATGTTCTTAATATTATAATAAAAAATGTGATTTATTTTTGGGATATAATGTCGTGTTGCGCTACCTCCAACGTTTCATGATGTGTCCAACATCAGGGAAGATGTGTAATCAATGGTTAAGGTTAAAATCACATATATGCCCTGATGATGGACACTGTAATGTGGTCCGAAATGTTGACTAAATAATGAGGTAGTGCAAAACGACATGAATCCCAAAAATAAATCACGATTGTTCTTTTGGTCGAGAAAATCTCAAATTATATCCTACTTCTACATTGGCATGTTTTTTTTTCGAAGGAAGCACATACTTAGTTTTCCAATAAATTGTCTTCCTCCTGCATACGATTTTAGATTTTTAAGGTCAAAAGTATAAGGAGGTAGCGCAACAAGACATAACACCCCATAAAAACGAAAACATAATAATAACCCCATAATAACGAAAATGTTTCCCTCTTTTTTATTTGTTTCTCTTTCTGTCATTGTATTATCTTAATATTTTACATATATTTTTAATTCTAATTATATTTTTATTCTAATTATATTTTTATTTGTAATTCAATAGCAATTACGTAAAAATATCAATAAATTGGCAATATTGAGTTGAAATACTAACCTACATATGCATTGGCAGTCTACATTTACTTTTTGAGACTAAACGGGAGTTAATTAGTTAATGAGGTCTTTAGTCATATTTCAACCGCTTTTGTTTCTTAGATCTCAAACGGAATAAATTGGTCGTGTATTACTTGAATTATTTAAGTCTACGGATCACGTATACGACTTTCCGTAGTAAATGCTTCGTTAGTTGAACTCCGTTAATTAATAAGCCAGTGATTTTGCATAATGAATGACATCATCCATTGATTATTTATTTAAAATGATTAAATAACTTTTTATAGAACAAGAATTAAATAAATGCGTGTATTGACATTTAACCGAAACTTATCTGATCCTATGGAGTCCGGGCTAAAATTTATCAATCGAAGGTCAGAATATCTCTAACGAATTGTTGACCGTGATCGAAAATATTCATAACTGACCATAGACGACGGATTTTTATTTCTTCACAACGACTAAAACCAGTCGAGCGACAGATCAAATATTAGATTCCAAACTAACATTCAACAAGTATGCTGAATATACACAAAAACTGCAATCACTATCTACAAATCGATTATTGCTCCACATTTTAACTATTGCTCAACTATCCTTTTCCTATGTAACGAACGAGAACAAAATAAGTTTCAAATTCTCCAAAACAGGACAATGAGAATAATACTACGGAGAAATAGATTTTCAAAAATAAACAAAATGTTAAAGGAACTGAATTGGCTAACCGTGAAACAGATGCTAACCTTGAATTCGATGATATTTATACATAAAATAATTAACAACATTTTACCGAAATACTTTTCAAATAAAATTATATTCAACAAGTACATTCACAGACATAACACAAGGACGTGCAAAGAAATCAGGCTTCAAAAAAACGACGAGGCAAATACGCAGAACAGTTTACTTTACAAAGGGATGAAGTTATATAACAAGCTACCAGAAACTTTAAAGTCCACACCAATTGGAAAGTTCAAGACGTACTGTAGGAGCTACATAAAACTACATTAAATTTAGTTTGCAATATGAAATATTATAATTAATTAGAAATTTGTGAACTTAAATGTACAAATTACTAAAATAAAATTAATAAATAAAAAAATAATAACAAATCGGATAACTTACGATTTTTCGGAGCTCATTTTGAATTTTCCGCCCGCATTAAAAAAAATCATTCATCCGAATTTTAACATGGAGACATAAAAACTGATTGTAGTTCTATATAGCCAATGAATTCACCTATCTTTTATCTATTATCACATATTAAAAAAAAAATAAAATTAATTATTAATAAGATTTATAAAAAAAAATTATAAAATCGTAAACTTCTACTTAATTACTAGCAAATAAGGGAAAATTTGCCAAAATTGGCACCAAATCAACCCTAGGTATTTTAAATAGTGCCATATGGCAAAAAGCGCTTCAGTGGTTAAGGGTTCCTAATTGATTTTATATGAACTGTTGTTTGTTCATTAGCGGCCTGCAGTCGTGCTCGGGAGGGAATAACATTTTATTTATTTATTTGAGACACAAACAGGATATTTATAAAACAATTTGTGGGTTAAATATAATAAATTAAAACACAAATATAAATATCCCTAGACTAATGTGTCTGCAGTAATCACATTTGAATTTTTACAGAAGCAAACACATAAAAAACAATGCAAGTATTATTTATACATAACTTTAAAAACAAAAAAACTAAATACAAAATTGAAATACATTATAAGTATACAATATTTATTAAGTATTTCCTGAGATGTAATAAAACAACAAAAAATTTTTTTTTTTTTAGGTGCACAAATCGTGGAGATATTTTTTGAAACATGTTACATTATTTAGAAAAATATCTATGAAAGTGTGTATTTTAACAAGATCGTTGTATGATCGACATATTCTGGATTAAAATATCCAGTATTATTGGTAAAAATTTCAGTCCAGAATATGTTTAGGTTTCTGGTAGATTTGGGCCTGGCGTATAACTTGATTTAGTTGACTAAGTTACTGTCTACACGATTATTCACAATTTTATATAGCATTAAGAGGTCATTTAAGTTTCGTCTTTTAACCAGACTTTTTAATTTGAAATGTCTAAGTCTTTGTTCGTACCCGTCTAGAAGATGGTAGACACCTGATCGGTAAGACAAAATCCGTGTAAATTTTCTTTGGACTGATTCGAGTCTAGATATCTGTGTAATATAATGTGGATTCCAGACTGTTGACCCGTACTCAAGAACACTTCGGATTAAGGAATTGAATGGAATTATTAGACTGTTAGAATTCTTAAACAGTTTGGTTGATCTTACAATAAAACCAAGTAATTTATTTGATTTACACACAATGTATTCAATGTGTTGATTGAATGTTAGTTTGTTGTCAAATATAATTCCTAAATCTTTTATTGATTCAACTGTTTACAGATTGAATAGTTGATCGATATAAAACCTGTACCGATCGACCATGCTAAACGAGGGTTTTATCAGTCGACCACGCTAGCCTTCAGGTGCTAACAATTTAATGATGGGACCACCTAGTGAAATACTATATCAATGCGGCAGATCTTTTGGAATGCTTTAGGTCCTGGCTTTAGGGAGATAATATCGGGCGCACGAGATAAGTTATCGGAGGTTATCGCTAAGATGACATAGAAGAGTATACATATATGACGGAGATATTGAAATATCTAAGCCACAAATCGCTGGTTTTAGGAGTAGGTTTAGGTTAACCTATATCCCGAGATCTCTCTTTTCGCAGACGCTAGTAAGAATTTATGATATTTGAAAATGCTATTATTGTAATTTGGATTTTATGAAATTAATGTATTTTATTTACTGCTTCTTCACAATTTAAATAAATTTTTTACCGTGTAATTATTAACCCCACTAGGGTTCGCCTGTATCGGGGTTAATAATTTCACAATTTATTAAAAGTAACACACGTAATTATCGGTCATCACCAAATCGTTAAGTAAAAGCAAAATAATAAAATAAAAAAATGACAATGAAAAAAGGAGGAAATTTGTAGAAAAAATGATTTATGAATTAACAACCATTTTCAACAATAGAGAAAATTAAAAAATATACTAATATCCTTATGGTTTATAAAACTATAAGTAAAAAATAAAAAATGAAAAAACAAAGATTTACGAGCAATACATGATGGTTGGGCATTTACACAAAACACAGCTACACTTATTTACTATCATCTAAACACCGTAGACCGTAGAATATACCTGTCATTTTGCTCATTACCCACCTCAGTCTAATCTACCTCCTTCGCAAAAACATCTATATTCCAAATTTACAATACCACTTACCGCATCCGCAAACCAAATCCCGCATACCACAAGTAACTGCGACTAATTAAGTCACATCAGTGCATGAATAAACCCAGCCGAGATTTTTTTCCTTTCCTTTATGTAAAATCTATCTACACGTGCAATGATCTTTCACACAGTTTACAAAACACATAAAAACACATTTCTAGGTCCCTTGATATCCACACATCATACACATGTTAAAAAACAATATAGTGAGTAAGTATCAAATAATTTTGAAATAAATATGAAAGAAACCTTTTTAATCAGAATTGAGAGAGTACAGCAGCATAAGTATAGGTCTCGTAAGTTAAGTTGACTTCATCACAGTACTAACACAGATGCAAAACTTTCATACAGCGTGTTTCGTTTTAGGCTTTAAAATAAAAATAATAATTATTATTTCACAATTGAGAATTCGAAGCCAAAGCGTGTTGAAGTCGGTTACATAAAACTTATTTTGTTTTACAACATTTTTATTGAAATACTGAAGGTTTTCAAAATAATCTTCAGGATTGAATTCAAATGGGTATTCGTAAATAACGACAAGGTTAAAAAAATGTGTTAATTAAAAAGATTAGTTTATTATAATATGCATAATATTTTATAAAGTAAATAATCCACAAGCCGCCACATGCCGCTACACGTTTAATAGGCATAGATTTTGAAAAGTAAACTACTTTTAAACTTAATTACCAAAAGTAACATCGGTTTCGGTCGGGATAGATGGAAAAATATGCATTAAAATTCGATTTCCATTCAAAGTTAAAAATTTCCCATATAAAACACCTTTATTGTCGCCTTTTTTGTATGGATTTGGCATTTGTAAAGTTTCGTTTCAAACTCAATACGCATGAATTACACAGTTTACCTAAACTTAGAACCTAATAACACATTTTGTCTATCTAAATAGTTGTTTCTTGTAGTAATTGTTGAAATGAAGTGTGATTTCCATAATCTGTACTTAAAAACTTGTCTGCTTATGGATTATTAAATTTTTATAATTATGTGTTAGCAATCATCAGCAACAGTAATTATTTAGTTATGTATCAGTCATCATCAGCAACTATCTATACGTAGGTATATTATCTAAAATATAACAGATTACTAACACAAAGGCACAAAAGATTTAAAGTAGAATAAGTTAATACTAGTCTGTGATACTCCAGTTGCCTTAGACGTCAAATCATACAAGTCATTTATGCTTAAAAGTTGATCACCGTTTTTTATATTCTGCATAAAATAAATAAACACGCGAAATAAAATTTCACGAATTTGCCCATTCAGTGATTTGCCATGTCCCGTTTTGTAACAGGACTCCATGATGTCATAATAAATATTACACATGCACACTTTATCAACACTATTAATTATTTCAAATTTAAAACTAGTAATTATTTCACTTGCGATACGAAGGTATATGTATGTTTACACCACATTTACGAATTGAATGAATAGGACACCCCGTAAGTGCACCAAAACAATATGTTATCAGCGCCTTAAAAACTTGCTGTCGCTTCTACACTAGTTACAATAAGTGGGCAATTATAATAAAATGAGCAAGACAGAGGATAAGTAGGCGTAGTTTGAAGACACACGGATACACCAATACATCAATTCTAAGCATTTTTATTGCTTTCATCTTTCGTTGCGTTACCTATACAGCATAATATATTTTTCATTCCATTGAAGTGCCATTTAGGTATAAAAAACTAGCCATAAAAAGCCATAAATAAGTAGCCATAAAAAACTACAATAATCTCACTTCTGAATTGCGCTGTATTATCAACAAATCAGATTAAAAAAAAAAACAAAATTAAACAATTTTTCCAAAAAAACTTGTATATGATTAAAAAAATTTTTTTTTTTCAAAACGTCAATTAGAATCGTGGCTCTCTTATCCTGCACAAAGAAACTTCTGTTTTACTACATACATGACCAATGATTACCTTAAACATATTCCATCCATACTAATATTTTAAATGCGAAAGTGCGTGTGTTTGTTAGTTACGCTTTCACGCCTAAACAATTTAACCGATTTTAAAAATTCTTTCACCAATAGAAAGCTACATTATCAGCGAGTAACATAGGCTGTATTTAATGGTAAGCTCTGCGTAATAAAATATGTATAAATGAAAACGTTTTCGTTATATGTTTTTGGGGTGTTGTGCCGTGTTGCGCTACCTCCTTCTTTAGCCAACGTTTCGGACATCGTTGCAGTGTCCATCATCAGGGCAGATCCGGCAGATCCGGTAGATGTGTCTACCGGATCTGCCGGATCTGCCCTGATGATGGACACTGCAACGATGTCCGAAACGTTGGCTAAAGAAGGAGGTAGCGCAACACGGCACAACACCCCAAAAACATATAACGAAAATGCTTTTGGCCGTGAAAATCTTAAAACTTATCCAAATGAAAACGTGTGTATTTCATATATTTTAGCTGCAGGGAGGAAAGGCAGGGGGAAGGTGGGGTTCGCGGAGAGGGTAGTGACGAGGGAATGATAAGGCTGGGAAGGTGGAAGGGAACGGGGACGCACGGGAAAGGACATGCAGGAAGAATCAATTTATTTCTTTGAATGGCATTGCTACGCATGCCGGGTACCAGATACCAGATAGTGTTTTATAAACTGTACATGTATAAATAATATGATTTTAGATTTACACGGCCAAAAGTATATTCGTTATTTATTTTTGGGGTGTTATGCCGCGTTGCGCTACCTCCTTCTTTAGCCAATTCGGACAGCGTTACACATCTGCCCTGATGATGGTCACTGTAACGCTGTGAAGAAAATGGTAGCGCAAATAAAGGAGTATTAGAAGATTGTCAAATATATTTTTTTTGCAAAGTATTTTCTTCCATGCATATAAAACCGTATATAAACCCATATATGAGTCCTATAATTTCAAAACCCGCTACATCCGATTTTTTGACAATATGATCTGAGTATGACATCTTGTTCACATTTTTGCGAGGAACAAGACTAACCTAAAATTGAGTTTCAAAATCTCTCTAATCACGGCCAAAAACCATGTTAAAACTGCGAGTGAGAAACAAAACCCGCTATATCATTCAAGAAGTTACTATCAATAATCAAAACCCGTTATATCGGAATTCAACCAATCACGAGCAGTTATTTTGCCAAGATGACGGTTGTAGAAACACCAGTTGAGTTTCAAAAGCCTCAATACAAATCACCTAGTGAGTATCAAAATCCGCTATATCCATTTTATTTATCCAAATTACTTAAATATTTCTAGACACACATTGAAAAATGAATACTTATCGAATGTATACTTATCCAATTCATTATATAAAAATAAATAAAAAAAACAATTTTTTATTTACGCTAGAGATGTCACAGTTTTTAGCGGTTTTCTCCGAATCAGTGAAAGTTGATATAGCGGATATATACAAATTCTCATACGCCCTTTAATTATGTGAGAAAATTTAGTTTTTCTATAAATACTACATTATTGTGTGTTAAAGACTTAGTCAAGGAATTGAAGGGTTCGCAAAATCAGCACAAATTCGTGAGAGCTTTTTTGAACGGAAGCCTACTTTTTTTATTATTCGCACTCAATTACATCTAAATCGTTTTTTAAAGGCAAAACAAAGGATAATTTATGGACTAGCGTCGAACCCACGTCAAACCGGCGATATGCTTCCAAGTCAACGCTTTTTACCATTTAACATAGTCGTTAGTTACTCGTGCTTCGAATGGACAGCCCAAAACTGTTTGATTTTTTGCCAATATGCAAAGATGAGCAAAGAATGTTGGTTCGATGGCTGAAGGTGTCAAATTATATTGGGTCTTTTATACTACTCCCTTCTAGGTATGTAGGTACCTATATTTATTTTTTTCTTTTAAATTTTTTTAAGTATGTTTACATTAGGCATACCGGCATTACTGACTGCCGTGTTTATGAATATATTTTACATACTACGTATGTAAATTTATAATTAAAAATATTTTTAACGGTCATAAATATAAAAAAATATATCCTATCCTACTAATATTATAAAGGCGAAAGTTTGTATGGATGTATGGATGTATGTGTGTTTGTAACTCTTTCACGTAAAAACTACTGAATGGATTTAATGAAACTTTACAATAATATAGCTCATACATCAGAATACCTACGCTATAGCTCTGAGCTCTGGCATTATAAAATTTGTATTGAAAAAATTGCAATAGGTGGCACGATTATTAAATTAAGAAATCTATGATTCTTTATTCGATTGAAATTATTAAGTGAGTACTTCAAATAAATGTGGGAGGGGGAGGGGATGGGTGGAGAGGTAGGGGAGGGCGGGGGGTGGAGGAGGCGGAGTGGGAACCCCCCTAATACCATGCGAGCGAAGCCGCGGGGAAAAGCTGGTATATGTATATATAAATATAAATTAAACCTTCGTCAGAACCACCAATAAATTAAAACTATGGATAAGTATTTTATTGGTAAACTTAGATATATTTTATTTTTTAACATTTTTTTACATTAGATTTACATGGGAGGCCTCGAGGAAAAAAATCACTCAGGGCCTATGCCACCTTTGGGCATGCTGTGTGGAGGTTCTTTAGGGATAGGAAGGAGAGGCAGTTCAGAGAAGGAACGTACGATTGTTGGATAGGAATCTGGGGTCGATGAGTCCAGGAGTGACGAACTTATTAATCTATTCTTCTCACTGTGGTGCAAGACGATGGGTCGAGAGAGTTCTAGATTAGGTTTTCCTTAACCAGTCTCTCCCGATCCGGCCCGCCACACACTAGCCACAAACGCTTTCGCCGATAAAACTTAGACAAACTTCACCTAATGAATACGGGCACCCTCGCTAAGTTTCCAAACGTAGAGAACCACTTCGGGAGAATGTAAAGAAACACTTGACTTATGGCAGGGGTGTTGGTTTTCCAATAAATTCCGGGGCGGCGGTACCCATACCCACCTTTCAAACTGCAATATTATATTATTATTTTTTATTTTTTTATTTTGTTACATTTTTATATGAAACATGTTAGGTATATATATAAAGTAGAAAATATATTCGTAGTCCTCCTCACTAGGAGATCCTGTGCTGAGGGGGACTCTGCTTTGGATAAGTTTTCAGCGACTTCTATGGTTTCACTTCATTGGTTGGATAAGGTTTTCCAGAAACTTCTATGACGATGTTTTCAGTACACAAGTAAGTTCATTTTCCGATAGTTCCTTCAGTGAACATTTAACGTCCTTAATGTAGCTATTTTTTGTTTTGCCTATACTGTCTTTTATAAACGCGTGATACCAGCTCGATCAAAAAGTTATAAGACCGACCACCATGTGACGCTGTCAGTCATCCGATTGGAATTTTTTTTATTAGGTTACCACATCTGTCATTGACACTTCCTTCCAAATTTCAACATCATAGCATAACGTTTGTAAATTTTACGCTGTACCTTGGTACGTTTAGATTTTTTACAAGTTTGAAAATGGCATCAATATTTAACCACAATAACGCACCGTCGCACATTGCGATCATTTCGAGTTTTTGACCAAAACAATACAAATACTAAGCCAGCAGCCTTTGAATTTAACAGATCTGGCTCCCTGTGACTTTTTCCTGTTCAACCGATTTAAAAAACCGCTTCGCGGAAGGCGCTATGGCACCCGAGAAAATCGAAAACGGCACTGAAGGACATACTGAAAATTAATAATAATAATAATAATAATATATCTTTATTGAAAGAAATTTGCAAGATTATAACTAAAAAGTACATATTCAGTGTTATGTTTACAGTGGTTTAAAATTACATAAGGACAAAAGGATATCAACAGAAAAAATATATAAATATGAACAGTAGATAAATGAAAAATAGAAAATAGTTATAAATTTTGGTTTTTCAGTAATCTGCCTCACTAGGCTAGCCTGTGTTGAGGCAGTAATTTTTAAATCAATTTATAAGACTTATAGACACACCTACACTTTTATTAAAAAAGTAATCACATAATAGATTGGTTACATTAATAATAAATTTAAATAAAAGCAACCAATACATTGTTTGTATATTTCCACTGTATAATACCAAATCATTAATAATTTAGAATTTGGGTGAGTGCACCGGTAAAGGCCCTATCATTATTTTTGATCCAAATTTTTATGTTATTTTTGAAAATTTTTTGGGAATCGCATTTTTTTATTCTATCTGGAAGAATGTTGTAAAGCCTTGTTGCAAGGTATCTGAAATTTCGTTGACCAAAAGTAGTATGCGTTTTGGGGATTTGTAGTAAGTCTTTGTCATTATTTCGAGTACAGCGAGTATTTAATCTTTTTTCATAGTATTTATGTATATTTGTGTATAGATGAGTAAGGATTGTTTTTGCATATATCTGCCGAACGTCAAACACATTCATAATATTGAAGATTAAGTTCGAGTCTGTAATTAGAGGTAGTCTAAGAATCAATTTTATAATAGTTTTCTGTGCCTTTATGATTGGGTCTAGTGCTGATGCAGTACCGCCTCCCCATGCAATGATACCATACTCAATAATAGATTGACAGACTGCAAAATAAATCATTTTCAAGTGTTGTAAGTCGAGAAAGTTTCTTATCGTTCTGAAAAAGTGCATGGTTTTTCTTATTTTGTTTGCAATTATTTGAGTGTGTATATTCCATTTGAGATATGGATCAATTGTGAGGCCGAGATACTTCATCTGTGTAGTGCGCTCAATGTAGGGACACTGACAAGATTCATCGGAATTAAAACATTTGTGTATTCTAATGGAGACATCATCATTAGGCTGACCTGTTATATTTATGCTTGATGTGACATATTTAGTTTTCTCGGTGTTCAAAGTGAGCGTATTTGTATCTAACCACTTTTTTACAATGTTTATATCCGTTTCAGCTTTTTTGTAGACATCTACCCAAGTGTCAGCTTCAAACAGTAAGACAGTGTCATCGGCAAAACTAACTATTTTTCCCTGAATATTAATGTTACATAAGTCATTGATATATAAAAGGAACAAAGACGGTCCTAATATGCTACCTTGTGGTATGCCATAGTTAGTTGAGCACTGATTGCTAAGAGTGTTCAATATTTTAACTTGTTGCTTGCGCTCATCGAGGTAGCTCTTAAAGAAGTTAAGTTCGTTGCCTGTAATACCGATTATTTGAAGTTTTTTTTATTAATTTACTGTGTGATATTGTATCGAAGGCTTTAGAAAGGTCTAAAAATATTGAAATACATTTTTTGCTTCTATCAAGGTTTTTTACTATGAAGTCAGTTACGGCGGCAATAGCGTCTGAAGAATTGAATACCAATTGAAAATTATTTCCATGCCGTACAAGGTATGCAAGTTATTCATATTTTAGATTAATAAAAACAGTACCTTACCATTAATATATTTTACATACAACGATTTTAAAACTTTATAACCCGTTTTTCAACTATAAAGCTAACGGTAAGCACCAGATTTTATTTTTCTGGAAGATGAATTAATAACTTCGGGAGAACAACATGTAGATACATTTAAACTATTTGTAACACGTTTTTCAGAATTAATTTAAATGATCGCGGCGGAAAGGTCCAATTTCCAGGCCTGCTAGAGTGAATTCGACCGTACATTCGTCCAATACCTACGCCGTGCCGCGGCGTATATTTGTTTACACGCTTTCTGCACTTACGTCGTTAAGATTCCCACATTATTTTTCTTCTTTTCTTTGATTTGGCAAATTCGACAGTAGTTCCGTCCAATACACGGGTCGCGAGTCGCAATTTGTATAAACGGCGTCCTTACTTACGTCGTTAAGATTCTGAATATTTTTTAGGCTATATTGTCGTTGTTGGCGAAAGTGCGTTGCCGTTGACGTTGAGTACTTTGAAGTGAATATGGAAGATATATATATATGGAAGAATAGTACTATGCTAACATTGAATATTAAAATACTTATGTTATTATAGCCTTCTTATAACTATAATAAAATTGAATATTAAAGTATGTTATTATAGCCATCTTATAACTATATTCCGTGCAGTTGAACACAGGTACTACTTCCAAAAAAAGTATTGCCAATTTCCGCAATTATTGCTTGCAACCAACTAATATGTAACTTTTGAAATAAAACTTCTTTACGCACGCTTGACTTGGGGAATGAAAAGTGAATGCGTAACGAGAGCGTTACGAAAAGTGTGATCGGGCGAGGCGAACGGTCGGGCCTTTACGCACGCTTGACTTGGGGAGTAAGCTGGTGAATGCGTGACGAGAGCGTTGTGAAAAGTGTGATCAGGCGGGCAAGGCGAACGGAAGTTGAGAGGGAGATATAAGTTAGTGAAATTTTACTTCAGTCGTGTGGTCTAAAGCACACTCGTTTTTTTCTTGTTTTTTCTAGCATTGTTAGCGACCTTGAGGTGGTACTTGACAAAACCAGCTACGAATTTATATTGTTTTGACTGGACTGACGTGCGAAATACACTGAATAATCCCGTAGACCAATGTCTTAGGGGACCTGTGAACATTTTCTGAACAGTTTTTGAGCACTTTTGGGAATACTTTCAGTGGCTGAAAATAGAATTTATTATTCACAAAGGTTTTAGAGGACACCGTTTTCTATTGCTCTACTAACTCTATACATTTTTTTAAATATTATCTTATATAAATTATTTGAATTAAATTTTATTGAAAATTGTGTGATTTTATTGTATTAAATTTGTGTTATGGGACGTACTTTTTTTTTTTTTTTACATGAGCTCCACATAGGAGGCCCTGAGGAAAATAATTTCCCTCGGGGCCCATGTCATCTTTGGGGAAGCTGTGTGGAGGGTTTTTTTAAGGAAGGGAAGGAGCGGAGAGTTCTAGGAAGGAAAAGGGTTTAATAAGTGGGTAGGAATTTAGGGTTCAGTATGTTCTGGTCATCCGACTGCAATACCTAGACAAACCTCACCCCATGAACCCGGGCACCCCTGCTAAATCACCAAACGTAGCGAATCACTTGGGGTGCCCTATGGCAGAGGTGTTGGTTATCCAATAAAGGTTCCCAGGGCGGCGGTACTCATTCCCGCCTCCCAAATTGAAAATTGACTTAATTTAACCAGAGATTCCTGACATTATTTGGAGTAAAAATGTAAATGAAATTTTGGTCTCCGGTGACATTTTTTATCTTTTTTTTCAACTTAAAACAAAAGTGGCTCAAGGCACTTTTACGGATCGACTCACATACAAAATACAGAGTGTGCAATTCATACGTGGTTGAAGTGAAACCTTCAGAAAACTAAAGTAGACAAGAGTGGTTAGGCTACGAAACACCGCACGAAGAGAAGACCGATAGGCTATGAAGCACCATACAAAGAGGAGACCGATTATACTATCCCACTTTCGCTACTTTTCGTTTCATCGAGTTTCAAATCACAACGGTGTTAAAGAAGTTTTCTCTTTAAAAAATAAAAAAAAGTGTTGCGGTGGAGTAAAGTAGAGCAAGGTAAAGCAATAGAAAAGGTTTTTTTTCATCTATAAAACCCATTCCATTTGCAGAGAGGATAGACTGCCAAACAATTCGGCCACCCTGCTTGCTTCAATCACATTCATACATCGTCCGCTTGATTACGTAATTTTTCCCACGGTTAACAAATCTATGATATTCTTTGTCTTATTTTTTGGCTCGTTTAGCAAATCAAGTGACAACGTTTGAAGGAATACTTTAAAAGCAATTTTGACAATATTTACAACAAACAACAATACATTTACAATAATGATCTATATCCTCTGTTTAAGGATCTAAACGTCACAAAATTTATAAAACTGGGAAGACTTCGGTGGCTGGGTCAAGTAGAGAGAATGACCGAGCATCAAGCACCTAAGTCCCTGTTGAACTAAAGACCGACAGGGCGAAGTAGCCTGGGAAGACCAAGTTTTAGATGGAGCGACAACGCCCTCAAAGATTTTTTTATTTATTTTTTTTTTTATTTTAAAGAAAGACAAACATTCCCGGATTACGAATAACCCAACAATGTTTGAAAATCTCCTACTACCACCACAGAAAGCCGAAAATGTTGCTTGTGTTGTGATGGAGGACTTAGCCAGCCGAGGAATTGAACACGCGACGCCCGGATGGGATTCAAGCGCTATGCCCACTCAACCACCGACCAGTCAAATATAAGATATATCCACCTTGGTGATTGTAAACTGGAGAGAGCTGGCACTAAACCATGATGAGTGGAGGAAGACTCTTGAGGAGGCCAAGACCCACCAGGGATTGTAGAACAATGATGATAATGACTACAATACATTTAAAACTGTCAACCAACATCCATCCATTTGAAGTAAACAGTTAAAAAATTACGTTGATATGATCGAATTAGCTCAGTGGTCATACCACTTCCCCGGCTTGGAAGCGGTGTTGATATTCTCTTGATTAAATAAATAGGTGTTCCGCGAAAGCCAGTAAATTTTACAAAATAGAAACATGTATGTAATAATGAACATATTTTCAAGTTTCCAAGCGAACGAAATTAAAGGTTTTTTCAAGGCACGTCATATCATGAGATATGTGAGAAACAATTTAACAACATGCATGACGTATGAGCGAATTATTCTGATGGTAAAGTCATGAGTTTGGCTAAGTTACCGTAATACCCAGCCTGATGTGGGAAGTCAAATAAACTTGGACAGAGACTGACAGAGAACTGCTGAAACTTTTAAAACTGTTTCTGTAGCCGAAGTTACTGTGAATTTTCAATAATAATAATTCATCATCGTCGTCTTATTCGTCTTTCTCTTCATGAGCCATCTTCCCAGGCCTTTAGCATTCGAATTTGGCCACCACTACCAGAAAAAACTAAATAGTGCAATTTTGTTTTTCTTGATGACTCATCCATTATTTTTTTATCCATAGAAAGCCTCCTTGAGTATATTTTAAAGTAATTAATGTAGATAAATAATATGTCCAAGGAACTGAAAAGAAACATGAATTACACTCACGAGATAGACGGACACGGGACGAGAAGTGTAATGCAAATTTAAATGCCAACAAAGGAAGAAATCAAAAACGCAGAAATCTCTTTACCAGGCAGTCCAACTTCATAACAAATTCCCGGAAGAAATTAATGAGATTGAAAGTATGTTTTTTTATGGTTCATATGGTTTATAAATGGTTCCCAGGGTAACGATACCCATACCCGCCACTCAAAATGTTACATAAAAAATTGTTTAAGGAAGTATGTCTACCACAAATACTGATGTTTAGTTTGTGATTGAATACACTTAAAGTGATCCACAAGTCCTTGAAAAATTCGAAATCAGAAAGGCCCCGCCTCTTTTTGGGAGGGATTTAAAAAACTTGAAAATACTCAAGAAGACTTTTTTAGAAAGGTTTGAAGAAGGTATTTGAGATGTTTTTTTATAGGTTGATTTCGTAAAGGCTTATAAAAATCATTATCTCCTTACGCATTATCTATCTTCTATCTTCTATCTTCTTCTTCTATCTATATATCTATCTATCTATCTATATAAATAAAAATGAATCGCCGAAATGTATGTACGCGCATAACTTCCGAACGACTGCACCAAATTGGATAATTCTTTTTTTGTTGTGTTCGTTATGGTCAGGACAAGGTTTGTATAAAACTAGTGGTGAGCTCTGGCATTACGAAATTTGTATAAAAATTAAAATAGGTGGCATGCGAGCTGTTTGTAAACTGAATGTACCGGGACTGAATGAATGGAATACCGAGGGTGGAACTCGTAATGAGGGTTTGCGGGACGGTGGAAGCAGGCGAGGGGAATGGGGAGAGAGAAGGCGGTGTGGGAACGCGAGAGGGGGAAGGGGACACGGGAGAGGAAATGGAGGCGGAAGGGGAACTGGACGAATGGGAAAGGACACGCAGGGAGAAACAATTTCTTTATTAAATGGCATAGCAACGCCTGCCGGGAACCAGCTAGTTTATAATAATAATAAGAAATTTTAAAATTGATTTCACGGAACCAAGCGACGCAGAGTCTAGAAACGTCCATTCGGCACCCTAGACCGAGACGTTAACTGATACAAAAAGTACATAGTCTTTAAGTGGACTGTATATGTAAAGTTTAATTCGTAATTCCAAATTCGTTGACACCATTATGATTCATTCCGAAAAAAACAGCCCGAAATTGCATTGTTTTGTTTTATTGTGTGAAATTCAGGTACAAATATTAAAATGTTTTCCGATCATTTTTCAAAGAAATTAATTTGCTACATTATGTAACCTAATAAAACTTGATCCGAAAATGGATTCATTAGTAGGAGATTTTGAACTTGAAAATATTTTTTAAGGGCTTGATACTTTATTTTTTTCCAGACTTACAAAAAGACTAATTGAAAAAATACTCAAATATTTCCAAGGTATGTGTTCTACTCGCAGAATTTAATTGAAGCATCTATAATATTTCTAAGCGATCAAATTTTCAAACCAAAAACATTGATTTTGTAGAATTTTGCATTAATTCGCATGGCTTCATTTTAATAACATTTTCTTATATAGGTACCGAAATTTTTAGTAAACATAATATAACATTGACGCAGCCGCGTTGTAATAGAATAGCCACTCAATATTAACCAATTTTTGGTATCTTGAGAATGAGAATTACTGATCCATACCAAATTAATTTTCTTTAATGGTGAATCAGTAATGAATTACATTTATAATAAATCAGCCTGGACTGCCTAATTTCACACCCTTAATAATAAGCAATGAGTAAGTAACGGGAGCGAAGAGAGTGTTATAAACACATAATGATCGCCTAATTTCCCAGAATGCACGCAATTTGGGGCTCGATAAATCACGATCCCATTTTCTCCGGCGCACGTTACTTTGCAATTTATTACGGATATTTCTAAAAATGCGTAAATTGCCAAGTTACCAGTACAGTGGTGTTTATGCTTGTATCGGAGAATCCTCGTGTATTGGTTCAGGAAGGTTGATGATTTATGGTGGGAAAATATTCGGGGCTGTTCTCTTAAGAGCATTGTTTTTGAATGGGCGAGATTTGCCCTTCTTCGTCTTTTAACAATAAATTCACAAACAAAGTTGGAGGGTGATTTTATTGTCAGCACTGAAACTGGTGATGATTTATTATTTTAAATTTAATTTAGGGAAATCGTTAATAGTTCAACATTTAATCAGCTTTTACCAACATGTTTGTCATTTGTCATTCATTCATGTATTGGATAACCAACAAACACTCCTGCAATGGGTCACCTCAAGTGGTTTGATGCATTTGCTGTAGTGCCCGGGTTATAGGGTGAGGTTTGTCAAGGTCTTGCCTGCAAATGCGTATGCCCACCTTCTGTGTGGCGGGCAGGATTTGAAGAGACCGGTTGAGGGAGACCTTTTTAATTCTCCAGCGGGATTCTTTCGACCCATCGTTTTGCACCGTAGTGGGAAGGATGTGTAAATACGTCCGTCTCTTCTTTTTTTTTGTTTACATGAATACCGTACAAGAGTCCCAACTGCTCCCGTCTGGAGCCAGTGAGACTATCGCATCCCCAAAACGGGGTATGTTGTGAGGCTGAAGGTAGTGGGGAGGGAAGGAGGTAGGGAAGAGCAAGGTGGGGAAGTACCTGGCTATTCAGATTTGGTCACCAAACACGGCTAAAGCCATTTCAGACAACGTTTCAATTCTGAATGGTGATCTTACACCAGGGCGATATTGAAAGTATCTTCCACTCTGGAACGTATCGCAAATATATTATATATTATTTTAAATGGATAAATTGTGAAATACACAAATTAATCAAATAAAATTTATTTGCCACGCCGGGATTCGATCCCGCGACCTTCGGAATGCGAGTCAAGCGCCTTACTGCTGCACTACGCCGGCCGTCTTCTGTTACTCCCTCCGGTTACTTTGACCCCCAGATTCCTACTCACTCATTACTTTTTTCCTACCCAGAACTTTCTCCTTCATTTACCAAAAAAGACCCTCCACACATCATCTCGAAAACTGAAGTAGGCTCTGATGGAAAATTTTTCCTCAGGGACTCATGTGAAGAGCTAATGTAAAAAAAAATGTCCGGAGCTAGTGGGACTACCGTTATCCGCGTTTGGGTTAGGTACGTTAAAAGGCTCTGACTAACCGACTGACTGAGAGGTTAAAGGGATGGCAAAGAAGCAGATTGGGAAGTACCTGACTATTCAGTTCTAGTCGTTTCACAACATTTCGATTCAGAATTATGGTCTTTCACCAGGGCAATTCTGAGAGTATCTACCACTCTGGATTATTTACCACTAATCAGTAAAATAATTCAGTAAATATTCTATTCTTTCAATTTGGGAGGAGCGTATGGGTACCGCCGCCCCGGGAACCATTTATTGGATAACCAACACCTCTGCCACACCCCAAATGGTTCGCTACGTTTGGAGACTAAGCAGGGGTGCCCGGGTTCATGGGGTAAGGTTTGTCCGGGTCTTGGCGGCGGATGCGTCTGCCCACCAGCTGCATGGCTGGTTGGGAGAGAGTGGTTGAGGAAGTCCCTTTGACTTCTCCATCCGTACTCTCTCGGAACATCGTATTCATACGTCCGTCACTCCTGGTCATTCTGTCCTCCAGATTCCTACCCACCCCTAATACCCTTTTACTTCCTAGAACTTCCCCTCCTTCTTTACCTAAAAAGACCCTCCACACAGCATCTCCAAAGCTGACATAGGCCCTGAGGGGAATTATTTTCCTCAGGGCCTCCTGTGTAGAGCTAATGTAAGAAAAACAAATTCACATAACCATAATATCATAAAAAGATTTTTAAAATATTTATATTAAGGGATCAGTAGGATTTAAAGGTCCAATTAGGAGTTCCACCGAGCCGAACCCTCTGATATGAAAATGGTTCCATGCCAACTCAGAATCAACTCAACTCAACACCTCTTTAAAAAGCCATCAAAAGTTACGATTTTCTTTGAAAAATAGCCCTTAACCTAGCAAAACGTATCCTATTTAACCATTTTTTTTAAATATTTTTTTCATCACTTTTCAAAGGTGTTGAGTTGAGTTAATTCTGAGTTGTCTATTATAAAAATATTACAGTTTTTTAACCAACGAGATACCTCTTCAAATCAACTCATATGCTCTACGTGGCGTATTAATGGCGTGGCGCTCGTACAGGACCTACCTTTAGAAGTTTATTTCAGAGTTTAACCATAAATTGTCCAAGATATTGATATTAATACTTTAAGAATATGGCGAAACTACCTAGGTAGAATATAAATATTTTTTAGTGCCTTAATTTACGAGGAAAACCGCACTCGCGTTCGATATTTTTAAATTACAGATTTTGAAGATGTTTGCACTCCATATTTTTTTCTTTTCTGTTCTCGAACATACATTTGACAAAGATTACAGTGGTTTAGGGAACGTACCCATACTACGTGACACTTTTAGGGGGGGGGGTCTTCAAATTTCACGCTCCATACAAATGAGCGACAGGTTGCTTAGGATTTTGGTCACCCGGGGGGGGGGGGGGGGGGGGGGGTTAATAATTGCAAAAAGTTGGTCACGTAGTATGGGTACGTTCCCTTACATAGATAATAAGTTTCAGTAACACAAAAAAAATGTTAATAAATCAGTAAATGTATCTAAATAGGTTAGTAGTAATGTTTTATGAACCCCTCACTAGGAGAACCTGTGCTGAGGTGTTTGCATGTTTTAGATTATTGACCTTCTTAAGAGGGAATGCGGGCGGCGTTTTTTCGTATCTTATTCGTATTTTCAAACGTATTCCCCGTTTATCACTCTGGATTTTGACCCTACAGCAATTTTTTTACATAATATAGATATCAACCATTAGCATGTCGGTACGTTTTGCTTTTTTTGATAATTTACTTCTTATAGAAGTTAGGACCTTCCAAAAATGAATAAAATTACCTGGTTACGCCGTCAAAAGATGTTCAGTATACAAACTAAACAATGTATTTAAAAAAAAAGCAAAACGTACCGACATAGAATATTTTCTTCTAATACAGTTAAAGAAAAAAAAAATCGGTCTAGTTTTGGAGAAGAAAAATGGGGAATACAAAACATCGATTTTGACGATTTTATTTAGGTATTTTCGGCCCGATATGCAGTTGTCTCTTTCGTTCAGTTCCCCTGAGGGGAGCGCGAGTGGAACAGAAGACATCCATTACAATACCTATCGACGATATTTTTAAGTGACCGGCATAGCTCTTAATGACCTTCAAAGCGTTGCAAGGAATGGCACCAGCCTGTATATATATATTCTTTTTTAAATACGTTTATTAAGTTTATAATTTTACAATATTTCATCTTACAAATTTTACTAAACTGATCAATCAGTTTGATTGTAAGAAATCTCTCATGTAGGAACAACGTGACAGCTTACCATAAGGTCAGCAGATCTAGATGTTACTAATCGTTTAATCGAACTTTCCAGGTCAAAGCGAAGCGTTTACTATGATCGCTCTTTTCGTGTTCATTTGGAGGAAACTTCCCTCAGCTCTTATCTAATACCCAGAACTTGGCTGAATTTAAACGACATTTATTATTAAAAAATCATACCATTCATGAATCTTAACTTCTTTCAATATACCGTAACAAGCCATCTTCTCAAGTTTCCGGTAAATGTTCGGTTTTAGTTTTTCCTTCTTGTACCTAATTTTATGTTTAATGTCCACTCAGAATGTTTCTTATTTTTAAACTTAAACGCCTTTCCATTTCATATTATACTAGCTGACCCGACAAACGTTGTTCTGCTGTATAAATTATTTCTAGTGAATATTTTGGTTGCTAAATAAAAAATAACGAAAGTATTGTAAGTGTGTGGGGATGGGATATATGTCAGAAAGAGGAATGGAGCGCCGTAGACGATGACCGCCAAAAAAAACAAAAAACACCTACTGATGTTTGAAAATGATAAAAGAAAATCAATGTGAATTTCGAAGAGCAATTGAGTGCACGATATTTTCTGTCAGTTCGTCTTTAGCCAACACAAAAAAGCTCGATGATTTGCCCACGCGAGAACATGATGCCGAATGAAATATCAAAATGACGTGACGCTTCTTGTGTACGGTGGATGAAAAT
Source organism: Limnephilus marmoratus (assembly GCA_917880885.1). Classification (NCBI taxonomy): domain Eukaryota; kingdom Metazoa; phylum Arthropoda; class Insecta; order Trichoptera; family Limnephilidae; genus Limnephilus; species Limnephilus marmoratus. The sequence continues at coordinate 22,176,890 of OU862925.1, forward strand.
TCGATGAGGCAGACGTAGCGCCATCTGTCATTCAACAATATAAATAATTTCGTTCTGTTTGAAATACGAAAGACGGTTAAATTTTTTCATACAAAAATGCTAAATACGCGATAAAAAAATGGGAGGGTGGGGAGGAGGGTGAGGAAAGTTAAAATTTGGGGTTATAGATATTTTTTTATGCCATTTTAATTTTAAAAATTTGCCTTCTAAATAGGTCACCCCAATCACCCAGCGGTATGAAATATACTTTAAAACCTATTCTTATACCTACCAAATATACATAAAAAATTCATAAAAATCGGTCAAGCCGGTTCGGAGGAGTGCGATCCAAACACCGTGACACGAGATTTTTACATATGTAAGATTTTATTTTTAACGTTCTTGTTTCGTTCTAAGCTATAATAGCACTGTTATTGTTAATTTGGTTCTCTGGGCATTGCTTTGTATATCCTGTTGCTAGTTTCATATTATGTAATCAATTCGCAAGGACTCGTAAGGAGCACTAATTATTATAATTATTATCACTCGATTATTTAAAATTTATTATAGTTAAGCGCACTTAAAAAAACGCAAAGGTGCGCTATAAAAATGTTATGTCATTATTATTATTATAAAGTTTATTCTGTGGAAGTCAAACAAGGACACCGTTCTGCAGTCTCACGGCGATCCGGTTGGTCCCCCAGAAACAAATAGGATTCAAGCCTTCTCTCGAGCCATTCTCGCGCTGTAGCAAATATTATTCAAAACATTCTACCCATAATTCTACCTTAGGCTCCCGGTCAATGCAAACCTTATAAATCGGATTTGTTCGCTCTACACATTATAATTATTGTTCATATTTAAATATTAATTATGGTGTTTATTTTTGGTTTGTAATTTGTAAAAAGTACCCGGCATCCGTTGCTATGCCATTTAATAAATAAATTGTTTCTCCCTGCGTGACCTTTCCCATTCGTCCCGTTCCCCTTTCGCCTCCCCTCCCTATCCCGCGTCCCCTTTCCTTCTCGCTTTCCCACTCCACCTCCTCCAACTTCTCTCTCCCCATTCCACTCCCCCCTTCCCCCCGTGTTCCCCTCCCCCCTACCTGAGGTCCCCTCCCCCCTTCCGCATTCCATACATTAATTCCCGGTCTATTCAGTTTTCAATAGTTATCAAACAACTCGTGCGCCACCTTTTGCAATTTTTTTATACAAATTTCTTAATGCCAGAGCTCACTACTAGTTTGATACAAACCTTGTCCTGACAATAACGAACACACAAAAAAATTTATCCAATTTGGTGCAGTCGTTTGGAAGTTATGCGCGTACATACATTTCGGCGATTCATTTTTATTTATATGGAGGATGGATGGATGGATTGACAGACTGATTGTTTTAGCAGATATTAAACAGACCGGTAGGAAACTGACAACATTAATGTGGGGTACTTTTGAGAACTTCACGATTGATTGACTGAGCTAGCAAAGTTTTAACTTGACCGTTTTGCATTTCATCTCAATGTAATTTTATTTGCACGGTTCGCTTCCGTTAAAGAAGGTAGTCTTTTTTATTTATTTATTTGAGACACAAACAGGATATTTATAAAACATTTTTGTGGGTTAAATATAATAAATTAAAATACAAATATAAATATCCCTAGACTAATGTGTCTGCAGTAATCACATTTGAATTTTTACAGAAGCAAACACATGAAAAACAATGCAAGTATTATTTATACATAACTTTAAAAAAAAAAAACTAAATACAAAATTGAAATACATTATAAGTATACAATATTTATGAAGTATTTCCTGAGATGTAATAAAACAACAAAAAAAAATATTTTTTTTAGGTGCACAAATCGTGGAGATATTTTTTGAAACATGTTACATTATTTAGATAAATATCTATGAAAGTGTGTATTTTAACAAGACCATTGTATGATCGACACATTCTGGACATAGGATTAAAATATCCAGTATTATTGGTAAAAATTTCAGTCCAGAATATGTTTAGGTTTCTGGTAGATTTGGGCCTGGCGTATAACTTGATTTGGTTGACTAAGTTACTGCCTACATGATTATTCACAATTTTATATAGCATTAAGAGGTCATTTATGTTTCGTCTTTTAACCAGACTTTCTAATTTGAAATGTCTAAGTCTTTGTTCGTACCCGTCTAGAAGATGATAGACTCCTGATCGGTAAGACAAAATCAGTGTAAAATTTTTTTGGACTGATTCGAGTCTAGATATCTGTGTCATATAATGTGGATTCCAGACTGTTGACCCGCACTCAAGAACACTTCGGATTAAGGAATTGAATAGAATTATTAGACTGTTAGAATTCTTAAACAGTTAGGTTGATCTTACAATAAAACCAAGTAATTTATTTGATTTACACACAATGTATTCAATGTGTTGATTGAATATTAGTTTGTTGTCAAATATAATTCCTAAATCTTTTATTGATTCAACTATTTCTAGATTGTGACCACATATGCTATATGAATACAGAGTTTTGTTGGTGTTCTTCGTGAAATTTATAACTTTGCACTTAGCTATATTCAGTTCCATTTCATTGTCAACACACCAGGTAGATATTGTGTTAAGGTCTTGTTGTAAGAGTTCACAATCTTTCATAGATTTAATTGCTTTATATAATTTGAGGTCATTAGCATATAGAGAAAAATTACAGCGGAGTTTGTATGTAAGGTCGTTAATAAAGATTAAGAAAAGTAAGGGTCCAAGGTGAGATCCTTGTGGTACGCCCGACGTAACTAATATTGGGGAAGAGTTAAAACCGTTGACAGTAACTAATTGACTTATATGTGATAAATATGATTCTAACCAACGAAGCAGATTTCCGTGAATGCCGATTTTATCCAGTTTATTCATTAAGATAGAGTGACTAACTTTGTCAAAGGCCTTACTAAAATCGGTGTTCACGGCATCTACCTGTGTTTTATTATTCATCGATTTACACAGAAAGTCCATATACTCGAGTAAATTAGTATTTGTGGATCTTTTAGCTACAAAGCCATGTTGGAAAGGACTAAGTATATGTTTTACATGGTTAAAGATGGTTTTGTATACAATGGACTCGAATATTTTGCCAAAACAACATAAAAGGTAGTCTTGGTAGTTCTATTTTCATATGTGAAATTGTCGTGTTTGTATGGACTTATGCGCAATTTTTAAATATTATGGTAGGTATTTAGAACCTACCTACGTGACGAAAGTTTGAAAAAATAATTCACATTAAGACGTGCGTCTCTTTGGATAAATTGTGTAACTTCTTAATGAAATTAATAAAAATATGTTACGTAAAATATACTACCTCTAATTAAGAAGGTAGTTATTTAAGTACCTACTTACAAATCTAATGCTTCAGATAAAAATTGGATTTGATTTATCAAATAAGAGAAAATTTTAAAAATAATTTTTTGCACCCGAAGTTTACTCAATTTTGAAACGAAAACTTATTTCACACCGTTGTGATTTCCTGTCTGTAGCTAGTCTTAACTATCCCCATATTGGGGATGTTATAACGCTGAAGGTAGTGGTGAGAGGACGGAGATGGGGTAGAGGAAGGTGAGGAAGAACCTGGCTCCTCAGATCTGGTCACCAAACACGGCTAAAGCCGTTTCAAGCATTTTTTTAATTCTGAATAGTGGTCTTACACCAGGGAGGTACTGAGAGTAGATACCTTCCACTCTGGATCGTGCCGCAAATACAATACATTTTATTTTAAAGTAATTAATTAATACCTAAAATTTATTTGTGCAAGCCGTGAGTCGATAACATGACCTTCGGATTGCTAATCAAGAACCTTATCCCTCGACTGTGGAGGCCGTCAAAGCTAAGTCACCAAGCATAGTGTACCTCTTGGGGTGATCTATGGCGTAAGTGTTGGTTATCCAACGAATGGTACCCATAACCCGTCTCCAAAATTATTACAAAATAAGGCTTAAACATCTTTCAACTTCAGATTGGTTTTAAAATTGATTTGTGAAATTTAATGTGTGGTTTTCTTCTTTTCAGGTAAGTCTCGAGTCACAAAGTCATCCTTTATTTCACCTTCGTTGCACCTGATACAAAGGAGTAACAACACCGGTATGGTTTTCCTCCTATATTTACTAATGTAATTTGTTCTCAAGAAAAGCTACAGTTGTTAATATTATATGCTTCGCCTTGCACCGCAATTGGAGGGATGGATTCATACGTCTGTCACTCCTGGACATTGATCCCCATATTCCTCCTACCCTTGTACCTTTTTCCTTCTCAGAACTTCCCCTCATTCCTTTCCTTAAGACCCACCACACAACATCCCCTAAGACGACATAGAACCTAAGGGACATTATTTTCCTCAGGGCCTCCTTTGTGTAGCTAACTTAGAAAAAATAGAATTTAAATACATAAAAGAACTTTACATAAAATAATTAAAATTATGGCTAAATGATGCAGATGTTGAAACACTTTTTTTATAAACTCTATGTAAACCTTCATGCTTCACTTTTACAATTCTAACTTCAAGACTAACTTTATTTATCTTCTTGAAACCGTAACAAAAAATCAACTAACTTGTATGTGTCACTTTGTTACTACAATATTTTCAAAGATACATTACCTATATTTTTAAACATTCACTTTGAAATTTATATTTTTTACTTAAACCGCCAACTTATTGGTGTAATTTAGAACTTTAGTTAATATTACCCACGCACAGGCAGTGCCTTAGCCTTCCCATTATCTACTTTTGTCTTAGGTATATATATTTTTTACTTTTTTACATTATGTTTATCTTGTGTTATGTTATATATATTTAGAAAATATTAAAAATTACCTTTGAAATGTATGTTTAATGGGAAAAAATTAAGGAAAAAAAATAGTAAAACTTGACATAGAACAAAGTAAGCAAAGCGTACAATTATTTGTGTGTGTGAGAACAAATATGATGTACTCGTAAGTTGTAAATATTTAAAGAGAAGATTTTATAAAAAGTATCTACATAAATAAAAATGAATCTCCGAAATGTATGTACGCGCATAACTTACAAATGACTGCACCAAATTTGATAATTCTTTTTTTTGTGTGTTCGATATTGTCAGGATAAGATTTGTACAAAACTACTGGTGAGCTCTGGCATTATGAAATTTGTATAAAAAAATGCAATAGGTGGCACGCGAGCTGTTCGAAAATCGAATGTACCGGGAATGAATGAATGGAATGCGGATGGGGGGTGGGGGGAGGGGACCTTGGGTAGGGGGGAGGGGAACTCGGGGGAGGAAAGGGGGGGAGTGGAGTGGGGAGAGGGAAGGTGGGGGAGGTGGAGTGGGAAAGCGAGACGGAAAGGGGACGCGGGATAGGGAGGGCAGGCGGAAGAGGAACGGGACGAATAGGAAAGGACATGCAGGGAGAAACAATTTCTTTGTTAAATGGCATAGCAACGCATGCTGGGTACCAGCTAGTAAAACAATAAAATTTACTTATTAGCACGAAATTAGTTGCCTTTTGAAATAAGAAACCATTGACATTTTGTATTTTTTTAAGCCCTAGTATGTATGTTTGAGTTTAGAGAAGTACCTACCGTTCCATTTCTCGAACCATCGACGATGTCTTTCTGAAAACAGGGATGGTCCGTGCTGTTGGATTATTTCGAAGTATTAGCCAGTTACTTTGAATTGAGGAGTTAACTCCCCTCGAGTCCCTAATCCTGGGAGATTGACACGTGTGATTAGAGCCCACGCTGTCGGAGATGATCCCTTGAAGCCTGTACAAGTAAAGTTGACTCTTGTTCAGTAAAATGTGAGCACACTATCCGATACAAGATGACAGTGGATTAACTTGTTATGATTTGAGTAATATAATAAATCAAATATGAAACTGTGGTATATCTAAAAGCTTCCGAGCTTGTCACATAGAGGGCAGTGCTAAGAGCTGTCCTGAAAGTCCGCTAGATGGCATTTCGTTTAGATCGGAGTTTGGGCACCAGGGGGGCCAAGGGCCCGGGTGCAGTCTGCAGAGCTCATTCAATTCAGATCGCATTTAGCCAGCTTCCAGTTAGGTCGACTATCGTAGTACATGCGAAGTATTAAATAATTCCCAGATTAATATAAAAGAAGTCTATTCTTTCCAAAGAAATAATATCTTCCCAAGACGAGTTGGAGAACTGTTTGTCTGAACACAACAGAAACTTATTTCCATTTTAATTTATTTGACGATATTTAAGCTATCTTCCGACTGGTTCGGATTTTTATTTTTTTTAATTTTTTTATTTTTTTTATTTCATACATTTTTTATTAGTAACAGATATTTGTTTTTATTTGGCTACCACACTAGGCTAAGCCCGTGTTGTGGTAGTCGTACACAATTATTCTTAATCTACGTTTTATAATATATAACACGTGGGGGAGGGATGAGAGGGGTGGTCTAGAGTGATTTCATCCAATTATGCGGGGTTTTCTTACATTTGTTACCACGTCGTCTTTGACTGTCGAATTTCTAACTATTTTAATTATTCCCAGTTGACATAATAACCTCGGGTTTATAGCTTACTTTGATATTGTTTGGGGAATACCTTACAAGTAATATGAATTATTAACGACCTAATTATATAGTTTCATGTCTATTGTTAATTAAAATCGTTATTGTATTTATGATGATATGGAATTTTTGATTGATGGATTGATTTTTGAAGGGACACATGTTTTACATAGGATTATGAATAATCTTATAATGGTCATTATAGTATAAACTAAATATATATTTTACTTTAGAACATATGTTGAAAATATGATTTTAGTATCTTATCTAAAATCAAATTAAAAAAAAAATTATTGTACAAAATATGCAGAAAGTACAAAGGATATGTACAGCATATTATTTATTTTGCAACAGTATGAAACCAGTACATTGCAAATGTGGTACAGAAAATCTGAAAAAATATTTGGCATAATGTATACCGTGTTAGCGGACCTAAATGGGGGTCCCTACATTTTGCCGACAGACTAGCTCAGGTTTTAGTCAGCAGAGCGGGAGAGACCCTCACCACCAGGGTGGTAGGATCTGTGAGGCGTGTGTGGGTCTTTCCTGAAATAAAGCTCAAATTTCTACGGGCTGGGAGAGGCAGTGAAACCAGTAATCAGGGTAAACATCAGTTATATTGGGTAAAACACCTGCGTAAACACAATATCACAATAATGCATACATAGTAATTCAGGGTAGCAACAACAGTTATATCTAAAAAGGAGGAATCTGTCTCTATAATCTCTCTGGAAGGGCTATTTATCTCCGCGGTGAATTTACTGCGAACACACGCAAATAAGGGGGAAAACAGCTTGGGTACTTACAGTGAGCGTTTGGACTCCTGTATCTTCCGTGTCGGGAAAGAGTTCGGCCATTCTTGGTGTCGCAGTGTAACACTTAGCAAAACACGTTCCATTGTTTTCCGCGTGGAAACTTCTAGAATGAGCGCGGAACGGTCCCCACGCCATGCGTGCTTACTAGACCAGGAGCTACGGGTAAGTGGCGGTTGGCGGCCCGCTATCGACGGTGGTTTGCTGGGTTCCGCCGCCCGTAGCACGCCGGTAAGCTAGCGGCGAGGGAGTGAAACTGTAGTTTGCGCAGTGGCGTATTTGTGTATCGTAACACCTCCCCCCGCGCTCGGAAAAAAAGCGACGTGGCAATGGAGCAATAGGGCAAGAACCCTCTACGTTACCCGCGGGAGTTGAAAGAGAGATTCGTTGACCAGAGAGAGAGCTGACTAACATCTTAAAACTAGGTACAATGTTTGTCAGGGTAGGGAGGGGGGTACATAAAATATGAGGAACAGGCATTTATCACATGAGGGGTGAAACAATATACATATTTATGCAATTGAAGGAACAAAAACAAGGTTATGAAAATGTGAAACAAAGACAAAAATGTGAAAATGTGAAAACAAAGACAAAATTATGAAAATGTGACTCTAGGGTTTCATTGGTCTGGAAGCTAAATTTGCGGTGCGTAGATTTGTTTGTGTTTTTGACGGGGTTCGAAGATTTTCGAAGAATTGTGAAGAGACGTGATTTCACAGACTCTAAAGGGATTACATTATCACTGTAATCTGACCCATTTGAGATAACACTACACTACATTTGAGGTACACTAGGGCCTTGGAGAAAAACACTTTGTTTTGTCGTAGACGTCGAAGGTTACGAAGTGGAGACTGTGGTTGCAGTGCGGAGGGCTATGGTTACAAAGGTCGTTGAGGAGAAGAATCCAGGATCTGCAGACATGCCAGTACGAATCCTAATGTGCCATTATGGTGGGCACGGATCGTGTATAATGGTTATCGAAGCATAATGTAGCTCGGAATAACTTGTGAGGGTGCGCATTCAGCGAATACTGGAGAGTCAAGGTAATAATGGTTTACACATGACAAGGTGTGCGTCACTGCATGACAGAGCAAGAGACGGCAAAACTGGCTTGGTAGCGAGAGCAGGAACAAAACCCAGGGGCTAGCGTGCCCAAAGGTAGTCCAGAGTGTCATTGTATATAGCGGGACAACTCGGCTCGCAATGGCGCAACAAGACAACATACATAGGGGCGGTATGGTCTGTGCTTTCAGGAACAAATATGTAGAAAATGGCGGCGGGGGACCTTTGTAACCACAGCGAAGGCTGCTAGGAAGTGAAGCTCAGCTTGGCTGCCGATAGAGACATCCTTCTGGGCTTCTTTTTAAATCCGGGAGGAATTATTATTAAAGCAAAATTCTTGAAGTTTACCTGCCTAGAGACCAATGAAGAAAAGTTTGGAGAGAAACAAAGTGTGTTCAGAGAATAGCAAACGAGGTTTTAACCCAGAGACCCAGAGAGATTAAGAGAGAGAGAGAGAGAGATTCCTAGCTAGTGTACAATTAAATTTTTGAAAATGAATACAAAGGTATCCTTTGTTAGGATAACCTGGCTTTGCCGGGTGACAAAATACCTTGGTTGAAAAGCAACCGGCCTTCCATGGCCTATGTTAACATAAAATGGTAACATTTTTGAAGAATTTCAAAGAACAAGACACAAAGTCGTGAACGAGTCGGGGCAAGGCAGCGAAACTGATTCATGGATAAAGGTTGTCGATAAGAGACAGATGTTACGCCAAGTGCATAACATACGTGTCCAATATTCATGAATCTGCCTCATTGAAACCAGGATGAAGAACAGAAGAAACATATGACAAAAGTGAAATAGAAGGCCCGTTATGCCTGGTTAGGTACCGATTCGAACTCCAAGTGAGGGTGAAATATGGACAACAACGGATCTTCCACTTCATGCATGATGAGAACGTGAGGGAGGGAAGGGGAAAATGGATGGAGGGGAGTTGAGTGACGAAACTTGCTAGGGACTGGACTAATTTCCAGTTCAAACTCTATGTGAGTATGAAACGTAATCCACCAGCATGCTTCCTGACTCTTTACATAAGAAAAAAAATGAGATGAGAAGGAATACACATTACCAAAGAGACTGTCTTTCGCGTGTATTTGACGAAAGATTAGGGGTCACTTAAAACTTCTCCTTGATTGTGAGAAAAGATAGACCCTCGCTCCAATATCACAATCCTGGGATTTCTTTTATTCGCTTCCCAGACGACGAGTTTGGTGGATTTTGTACCCATTCGATTAACTCCCACGGCACTATGCCCCATAGCTGACAGTGAAGCTAACAAGCTAGTCCTTTTGAGATAGTAGATATTCCTGGGCTTCTTTCCTTTAGAGAAAGAAGTGGCAAAACAGGAAGTCCACGGGCATTGTCGTTGAACAATTGCAAAAAGGTTGTGGACTACTTTGTGTAGTACGCACAAAAAGGGTTGATATTATTTCGTTCGCACGATTCATGGTGAGTATTGTAACGTCTTCACGTTTGGTGCACAAATTATACAAGCACACAATTATAAACAAGGTACAGCTCAATTACAGACAGAAGTCAACGAGTGTTATACAATGCATCTTAAAGAAGATAGCAAGGCCGATATTATGTCGTTCACACGAATCACGGTAAGTATTATTACGTCTTCACGGCTCGTGTACAGATTATACAAGCACATAATTATAAATACAAGGCGGTTCTCATGCCAAATTAATGACACACGACCAAAAGGGGCGGTACTCATGTCAAAAGACACACGACCAACTCAATAACGTTTAGTTAAGAGTATAAAGTAATTATAACGAACTTCTCGTATCGTGGCGGATGTTTTAAGGATCTCTCCTATCGCGTACAGGTTATGTATAAGTACAGCAAAATAAAAGATAACAACATTCGTTTTAATGTTGTTTATAAAGATTCGTTAGATTTAACTAACCCCGTAGCCCGGGGGCGTACGATAGAATGACATAAAGTGATGGCAGGGTATATTCTGCTTACACCGAGCAATAAAAGAGACAGACCTGGAGGGGTTTTACATACTGTCCGAGTAACCATTTTTTAGAAAAGAAAAAAAAGGTGATAATTGCAAAACGATGATCGAACAAATCAATGCTGATTTACGTTAAAAATTACAATTATTTGGATTCGAGAATCAGGATGACCATTTGGTTTTACTAACCTGTCTCGTGTTAAAGCGTGTAATACAAAACATACGTGACGCAACAGTAGAGAAGAAACAAATCAGTGGTTTCGTTGTAGCAACCAAAGACCTGGTGATTCGGTTTTACATACTTTAGTCGAACGAGCCAACGGATTTGTGTATGACTTATAAAAAGCCAACTTGTAGGTTTTTTAAGATACAATTTCCAAAATGGACGTGTCAATATCCTATTTTGGGGAGAGAAAAAAAAATTGAGCACGGGTGAAAAGGACGCCATCAATTTTTGATTTAAGTAAAAAATTGAAAAAGACTTATATGTACAAGAAAAAAGGTGAAGTAACCATTTTTTTTGACTTTCGTGCTTGAGACCACTGTTGGGTTTTACGTACTCAAGGTGAGCTGAAAATCGAGAGGTAAGAAAAAGGTTTTACCCTGGTAGGTAAAATGCGATGAACGTGAGAATGAGGTAAAAAAAATGTACAAGGGCGGCCACAACTGAGGCCATAGACAAAACAAAACAAAAAACGAAAAAACGAAACACAAAAAACAAAAAAAACGAAACAAAACAAGTGACATGACATGAACATTGCATAGTGTCGGGTTGAGAAACGACAATTGGGATCATGATTTCCCAAAATATCGTGACTCGAGGTGTGTCTCTGCTCTGAAGTAATCAGCCTCAGAACAGGTGAGAGAAAAAAAAAATGTGCAAAGAAACAATGCTGGCAATTTGCCGTGATGGAGAAAAGAGAAATTGGTACAACCGTGACATTTGGATGTACCTATTGTGAATGTACATTTATTTACAAACAAGTATAAATAAAGGACTTGCTTTATTTATGGGGGTCTGGTCGTGTAATTGACACCTTACACGCCAGTTATATGCATATTTATTTATTTACAAAACATTGTCAAGAGATCGCTTGAAAGCTGACTCGAGACCTGCCTCACGCTTGAGGACTTAAGCCACAACTCCATAACTCGGGGTGTACTCTTGTAGGGTATGCACGCTGCGAGGGAGGTAGGTATTGCGGAAATAATTCTGTGAATTGAAATTCCTTGTGTGAACGACGCCATTGTTTTGTTCACGATGTATTTTACACATAATAATCGTATGGGCTTCCAAGGGGTTAACAGCTGCAAACAGCGCCGTGGTACAAGCTTGCGGCCAGTGTGTGCAAATGAGAATGTCGCGCGCAAATTTTTGTTGCTATGCGCGACTTCCGAAATCCGGCAGTGGATAATCTCGCCAGGGGAGGCATTATTATCGGCCTCTATCCTCCTGGATGGCACGACCTGTGAGGTGTGTCCATTTCTTGAGTACATGTTTACGGGTTTGACAGCTCCTATAGCTTGCGGCCAATGTACTTGATGATGGTTGTGTTGTTGACAGTGCATCGTGCATGATATTGTCGATGCCTTTGTGGGTTGAAGATGTTCGTGGCTATGTACGAAAACTTTGATAATCACTCTTTGTGATTCCATTTTGGTGCAGGTGATGGACGGCGTGACGGCTTAAATTCTTTCGCTGGTCGATGAGTAGAGAAAATAAAAAAAAACAAGAGGGAACTTTTAAAAAAAAAAAAAAAATTCCTGAATTTTTCTTAGTCCAAAATTTTGAAAAATTTGCCAAGGGGAATTCTTACAAGGTTGCTTTTTTGTGTTTAAAATAAGCACTTTTTGAAAATTTGTTAAAATTCTTCAAAGTATTTCAATTCTTGCAGCATTTGGCCAGGGGTCTCCTTCTAGGGTGTATATTCTTGGTTTCACTTAGACACTTTTGAAAAAGTAGCACTTTTGTAGGAGCATCAACACTTTTGAGACGCAAAAACACTAAGCAGAAAAGAAAAAATTGGCCATAGATTTCCCTGTAGGGTCAGCTAGTTTGGTTTTCACAAAGCACTTTTGCAAACTTCACAATTTCACTTCTAAAAGATTTCACTTATTTGGAAAAAAGGAGGCCTTTAGAAAAAAAACACTGTTTGATTTCACTGTTCACTATTTAAGAGTTTCACACTTCCTGAGAAAGAAAACAAACACGGGGCACAAACCTATTTTGATGAAAAAGATTTGCCGACGGCTCCCGCTTAGGTATTTTACATTATGAGCATTTCGCTTCACTTGACGCGCGAAAACATAACAACACTTGTGTAAATAAGACACAATGTACCTAGATATTCATGGGAAAGAATAGTAAATCAACATTGTTATTTATAAGAAGTATTCCCGTCTGATAACTGGAAGGTATATTTGGAGGCAAACCGCGTTGTTAATTTTCGCGCGCATGTCGTAGTTACGGCTTACGTAATAATAGATCATTCCCGCGCCAAAACTGTCGCGTCGTTGAAATGACGTAATCGACGAACCTTCTAGAATTATTATGCGCGGGAACAAGGTACATACGAATATCGTTTACAATAAGTGATAGTTAGGTATTATTCTGGACTAGTATAGCTGAGAAGACAAAGGAACAAAAAATACATTTATCCTTCGCCGGCCTGTAAAGATTTGAGCTCAGGAGGTTGAGGAAAAGAGAGAAAAAAAAATGCCCCACATTCTAGCGTCAACACGTGGGGAAATGAGGAAAAAAATTGCCTCTAAGACGGAATGCCAGTGTTAGCGGCGGAGGTGAGGAAAAAAATTGCCTCACGTTGGGAACGCCAGTGTTAGCGGCGGAGGTGAGGAAAAAAATTGCCTCACGTTGGGAACGCCAGTGTTAGCGGAACGTGGGGGAAAAGATGAGGAGGAAAGAAAAAAATTTGCCCCTAAGTTGGGAACGCCAGTGTTAGCGGACCTAAATGGGGGTCCCTACATTCTGCCGACAGACTAGCTCAGGTTTTAGTCAGCAGAGCGGGAGAGGCCCTCACCACCAGGGCGGTAGGATCTGTGAGGCGTGTGTGGGTCTTTCCTGAAATAAAGCTCAAATTTCTACGGGCTGGGAGAGGCAGTGAAACCAGTAATCAGGGTAAACATCAGTTATATTGGGTAAAACACCTGCGTAAACACAATATCACAATAATGCATACATAGTAATTCAGGGTAGCAATAACAGTTATATCTAAAAAGGAGGAATCTGTCTCTATAATCTCTCTGGAAGGGCTATTTATCTCCGCGGTGAATTTACTGCGAACACACGCAAATAAGGGGGAAAACAGCTTGGGTACTTACAGTGAGCGTTTGGACTCCTGTATCTTCCGTGTCGGGAAAGAGTTCGGCCATTCTTGGTGTCGCAGTGTAACACTTAGCAAAACACGTTCCATTGTTTTCCGCGTGGAAACTTCTAGAATGAGCGCGGAACGGTCCCCACGCCATGCGTGCTTACTAGACCAGGAGCTACGGGTAAGTGGCGGTTGGCGGCCCGCTATCGACGGTGGCTTGCTGGGTTCCGCCGCCCGTAGCGCGCCGGTAAGCTCGCGGCGAGGGAGTGAAACTGTAGTTTGCGCAGTGGCGTATTTGTGTATCGTAACAACCGTTAGAAATTTTCAGGAAGGTAGGGAAATGGATAGGATAAACTCACAGCAGTAGAATAATTTTGCAGTTTTTCACGGTACTCGCAATATTATCAAAGAACACGGCTGTCACTTTAAAGGCTGTCAAGGCACTGAACTTTTGACTTCACAGATGTTGATAATAACAAATGTTGGTAGGAATGAGGATAATGATAGGGATGATCCCTAATAAATACATTTACATGTGGAACAAAAAAGGTCACGTGTAGATTACACAGTTAAGGATTAAATAATAACTCTTCACGCATTCGTTGTCAAACACGTGGAAAAAATCCACTTTACCTGCGAGGCAGTTAATTAACCTAGTGAGTCTTCACACGGGCGTCATCATTGGTAAGTTAGTTCTTCACCTGGGAAAAATCAAGAGCCTGTGTTGGCGGCCTAAGCGTAAGTTTATCCGGGACATATAATTCTATAGCTCTAGGAAAAAAATCCAACAGGGCTTATGTCATCTTTGGGATTGCTATGTGGAGGGTTTTTTGGAGAAAGGAAGATGGGAAGTTCTAGGTACGATGGGATGAAATCTGAAGATCAATCTGTCGAGAAATAACTGACGAACTAATCCATCCTCTTAAGAGAATCTGGCTGGAGGTGTCTAGGTTAGGTCTCCTTCAACCAGCCTCTCCTGATCCGGACCGCCAACGCAGTAGGTGGGCAAACGCATTTGCCGTCAAGAGTTAGGCTTAGACAAACCTCACTCCATGAAATCCGGGCACCCTTGCTAAGTCGAACCACTTGGCGTGACCTACGGCAGGTGTGTTGGTCATCCAATAAATGGGATGGGACAAAATTTCCGGGGCGACGGTACCTATATCCGCCTCCCAAATTGTTATTAATTATAAGCAATCAGCAGTAATGCGATATCCCTCCTAGAACTAAGACTGTAGACACCCAGCATTCCCGAGATAAATACTGTTACTAAAGATAAAACTCTCTGATGAAGAGGTATCGTAAAAATTTCTTTTGTATTATCTCGACTACAATAGTACGTAGTGTTCTCTGGCCCCCATACCTGATATCCTCCCTCAAGTAAAGCAGCCTTATAACTACAAGGTTGGTCAACTCCTTTGAAATGTGTACATATGTCAAAACCCTATTTCTTACAGCTAACCCAATTAACAAGAAGTAAAGTATATACATATAATATTACGGTATATATGTACATAAATGCAAATAGAAGAAGGGATATTTAATTCATGTATTGTATTCAATTCAGGTTTAGTGACGTTTGCTTAACCACTCGGACCTATAAGCTTGTTTTTCGATAATAAAACATTATCAGACATATGTATGACGTTTGAGGCGTACCTGACTTATTAAAGGGAATGTTTTTAGTGATGATTTAAATTGGAATATATCCAGAATTTATTTAATGTTATTTATTTATTTATTTACGCCTTAGTGGGCTTTTACAAAGATAGATAATAATAGTTAGGCAGGTACGTAGTACACAATTATATTGATTAAATTAATAGTAAAAAATAAAATTAATTAATATTAAAATCATACATTTCATTAAAGTAATTACAAAGACTTCGTTTTATAACTAATACAGAATCTGCAAACATGTCTACAATATTTCCAAATTTATTGCCAAAATGATGTAATCTATTTATAGGTGTATGAGCCTGATAGTTTGTTTTAAAATTGTCACAGAAGTAGGTAGCACTTTGCCTCGTATTTCTGGTGGGTACGTAAAATTTTATTTTGGCGAGAATTTCAGGGATTTCAATGCAATTATTAATGATTTTACTTAATAGTACAAGGTCAGAGATGATCCGCCTATCTGACAGCGTAATTAAGTTGAGTTGTTTCATCAAAAGGACATAGTTAATATTTTTAATTGGAATATTCAGCTTAAAGTTAATAAATCTTAGAAATTTGTGCTGTACACTTTCTATATTGTCGGAATGTATTTTATACAATGGGGACCAAATGGGCGAATTATAATCTATCTGGCTTCTTACTAAAGAAGTGTACAATATTTTAAAACATTCTAGTGACTTAAAATCACTTGCTGTTCTGCATATAAAACCAAGCATTTTTATAGCTCTATTTGTTATTTCATTTACGTGCAGAGTAAATGTTAATTTTTCATCAAATATAACACTTAAGTCCCTGATCTGAGCGACTGGTGTCAATATTACATTATTTAAAGAGTATTCATAAGTTACATGACTTTGGAATTTATGAAAACGAATAACTTGGCACTTTTGAATATTTAGAAATAGCGAGTTGATCACACACCAATGAAACAATTCATCTAAATTATATAAGAATAAGATTGTAAAATATGGCAATCCTCTATATGTTATGTGGAAGGTTGTTGTATATCTATTTTAATAGCCACCTAAAAAGGTCCATTTTGATATATTGTTTTGTTAAAAATACGCCCTTTTGACGGTGAGTTCTGGCGTTATTTTTTTTTTAAGTAGGATTTCGAAATTTTAGGGCTTCCTGTGGCTTTGAATGGGTGTGAGTGGATATAATTTATGTAGCTTTGAAATTCGAATCCGAACGCATACCGAGGTACTGGGTTATTCAGATCTGGTCCCCAAACACGCCTAGAGTCACGTGGGGTAACCGTATGCAGAGTGTAAGTGTACGCAATGATGTTTCCGAGGTGGTCGTGCCTGTTTCGCGCCCGCACGTTCCTTAATTCAGTAGCGTTTTGGATCGCATTGAAGCAGGATATGAGTACAGTCAATCCTAATTTGAAAATAAAAATTGGTAGGTAAATTACTGTTTTTCGTGCTTTTTCTTAAATTTTGTCATCTGCTATCGACATGTTTGCTTACCGATGTGTGCTATTGTGTAACCAACTGAGTCAGAGCGATGTGGTCTATGATAATTTTTGGTAAAATATTGTAGTTACACGGGTGCAAAGTGATAATTCTATTAAAGATAACCACTAATCTGATTTGAACACTTCTCTACGGTATGCGAATACTTACCCCGCACGTGGGGTACCTAAGTGTTCGTAATTGACATGGATGTAAACATTTTTATATAACTTTTTGATTTATGAACTACATAAGGTTTTATGTTTGTTTGAGATGCCTTAATGATCAATCGTATCAATAAACAAAAAAATGAGCAAAATACCTAAAGCGTTTTAATACAAAAATCCCAATGTAAAAACTGCGTACGGTTACCCCACGTGACTCTAAAGTCATTTCATGCAACGTTTCGATTTTGAATGTTCTTTTGCCAGATGAAAATGTCTGTCACTCGACATGATGGCGATGATGATGGCGATGCGAAATATCGTTTTTTTATACAGTAATTCAATTTAAATAATTTATAAATAATTTTTTGGGCCATGACGGCAAACATGCAGAACTAGTTAAAGATAAGTAAAACTAGATAATCTGACGACAAAATAAATTCTGGAATTTTTAATAAACTACCACTACACATTATGTTGTTAATATCATTAAATAATACTATTTTAAAAGCGCCATATATCACCTTTCATTTATATGTCAATGTTCTCAGCTACTTATTTCGTATCTACACAATAAACCTGAGCGGATGATTGTAGGAAGCAAAATTACAAAATATCGAAAAATACTTAGCATTTGAATGAAGCTCAAAAGTCCTAGAAATTGAAAAATGAAAATTCATATAATAAGGGTGCCGAACGTAGCGGATTTGGTAAAGGTGAATCGTCGTTTCGGATATTAGAATAAATGGACTTCAGTCGCCGGTAAATTCCTAATAGAAAGGTAAATGTAGAGGGAATTTCAAATAATAGTGGGGTGAATTGCAATTTATTCTGGTTGACGTGTAAAATTTATAGAGTTCCATATCACCTTTAATCTTATAATAAGTCTTGATATTTTAGCGCTGGTCAGTTAAAGTTGTCTAATAGTTACTTTAAAACACACTGTAATAAAAATACATATATTTTTTAATTTGTAAGCAAACTTAGAATAAAAGGCATAATTATGTGAGTGTCCAGCTTCTGAAATTGTTATAAATTCTACTAAGTACCGCATCACTACGACGGCCGGCGTGCAGCGGTAAGGCTCTTGACTCGCACGCCGAAGGTCGCGGGATCGAATCCCGGCGGCGTATTTACAATCCCTACCGCGTTTCAGTCGCTTTAAATTTTCAATATAAAAATTTAAATATTTAGAAATAAAATTATTAATTTCACTGGAAAGATTATTTTATCTAGATTTTAGAACAATTTTTTTTTTTGCAAAGTGATAAAAAATTATCAATACCTATAGAGGTATATTTACAATATATGGGAATAATATTAAAATTTAAATATTTAGAAATAAAATTATTAATTTGTAATACACACACCAGAAAGATTATTTTATACTAATTTTAGAACAATTTTTGTTTTTGCAATGTGATAAAAAATAACCAATATAGAGGTATATTTAAAAAAATTGTCGTTACCGCGACTGAATCGGTATAGGTTTTGTAAATACGCATCCCGGCACAAATAAATTTAACTAACTAACCATCACGCCGTTTCCCCGCAGGGGTAGGCAGAGAGGACGGACCGCCAAACATCCCGGTCTTGGCACACATTCCTTGCCTCGTTTACATTCATACAACGTCTCATACATTCTCTTCTATTATTCTGACTCTTGACATGACCCGACTAAAGTATCTGATTCACTTGGTCGTGCCATGTCTTTCTTGGGCGTCTTCGACTCCCCTCCTTTATTTGATTAATTTATGTTATATCACAATTTATTCATTTAAAATAATATATAGTATATTTGCGACAATTGGAAAATACTCTCAGAATGGAAAATACTCTCAGAGTGGAAAATACTCTCAGAATCGCCCTGGTGTAAGACCACCACTCAGAATTGAAACGTTGCTTGAAATGGCATTAGCCGTGTTTGGTGACCAGATCTGAATAGCCAGGTACTTCCCCACCTTCCTCTTCCCTATCTCCTTCCCCTCCCCGCTACCTTCAGCCTCACAACATACCCCAATTGGGGATGCCATAGTCTCACTGGCTTCAGACGGGAGCAGTTGGGACTCTTGTGCCGTATTCATCCAAAAAAAAAGTTTAATTGATTTCTATAATATCGATTTCATGTAATACATTAATCATTCAAATCGAATTGTGTTAGGAAACGACGAAAAAACTATCCCCTCGTTCCTGACACTGACGATGTAGTTATAGAGGAAATCTTATGGATTCCGAAAGGCCACATTTAAGAAAAATATTATATTTAATTTACATACGAGAATAATGTTAAATAAGGTAACAATACTCTTCAAAATCATATTTTTGAGCGTTATGTATTATTAATAATAGTAGTAGTTGGATGATTTGTACAGCGCCGATTTTGTGAAAAGTCACCCCAAGGGGGCTGTACAAACTTACAATATATTTTTATAATCTTACTTCCAACTATAAACTAGGCAAAACAGTATAACAACTTATGGTTAAAATTTCATCAGTTCATCACGTCATCAGCTCTGTGACGTCACATGCACAAAACGACTTCGAAGCATTTTTTTACATTAGCTCCACACAGGAAGCCGTGAGAAAAATAATTCCTCTCAGGGCCTATGTCATCTTTGGGAAAGCTATGTGGGGGGTTTTTTTAGGAAAGGAAGAAGAGGAAGTTCTGGGAAGGAAAAGGGTATTAGGGGTGGGTAGGAATCTGAGGGGAATCATGAAATTCGTGTGACGTAAGTATTATCTTCTTAAATAAGATAATATATTTTCGGGTATTCAGAATATGAGGACACGCAGAGCCTAGACTGCTAAATTTAGGAAAAAATATTTTTTAATCTATGATTAATTTAAATGTCAAAGCTATAATTGCGAACAAATGAAATGCATAGCTGCTATCGAAACACATTACTGGTAAAATTACTTTAATCTTAGTATTTACGTTGCGGTAAATACTGACGTTTACTTGACGGGTAGCTTTATTCGGAGCTGATGAAATAATTCTTAAGTTGGCTATTGTAAGGTATTTAACAAATTCAGTCAGCTCTCCAGGAACTTGGAAATGTTTAGATGCACATTACACGTTTATCACATCGTTTCAACCTTTTGAGTGTCACGACCCCCTTAAATGCCAAAAAATAGATAAAAAACATGACGACCCCCTCACTACATAGTTTAACCTAATAATTTAACAGAGTTTAACTTTTTACTAACGTGAAGATAATGTGTTGAAATTGAAAGATTCACAATTCACTAATTGGAATATTGGCTGAGTAAAAACTATTCACCCAGATTTTTTGTCTCAAGATTCAGACAAGTTTTGGCTTGCATACAGAAGCTTAGGCCATGCTGTTTCGCAGAAATTCACGAAAAAGTCATTAAATAACTATTCAGCGCCATTTTGTTTTTCGGCAGTTGAAAAGGTCCCGTTAAATGTCAATTCTAAGGACTGGTTATTTCGAAAAATTTGAACAATTCATCAAATATTTGTAGTTAATTTTCACGCTCTGTGTAGGTAAGTCCTATTCAAGTTCTGTTATTATATCAGGCCAGTTGCTTCATAAAACTGTTATAATCACAGAATTTGAAAAGAATTTTCACAGAACGTGAAAATTAGCTTAAAATATTTGATGAATTGTTAAAATTTTTTTAAACAATCCATCTTTAGTCTGTTTCATCTTTTGAACAAATCGTGGCCAGCAGAAGAGGACAACTATCAAAAGCTTGTCAGCTTATTACAATATGATTAGAAAGCTGAAACGCACCGAAAATCGGCGTTTAATGGAGACCTTCCAAATGTCAAAAAAAAAATGCGTTGAATGGACATTTGGTGATATTGTTACATGTGAATTTTTGTAACTGTGTTTTTTTCTGTTAATTTAGTGACGGATGTTTTTAAAACATGCTATTTCTTGTACGAAAAAGGATTCTCGCCTGAAAACAGAAAAATCAAAAAAAGTCGAACCCAGGACCTTCGACTTTGCCGGGGCGTTGCTGAGCTAATGTGTCTCTATCATCATACGTCGATTAAAAACTACAAGCATTATCTTCGTTCTTAACGAATATTTTTATTGGCTGCTATCTTTTTGTATGATTGCAAGATTTTAAATCCAAACAAAATGCTATATAGATAGTGTCTTGGATAAATTTTATACGTTTTGTCTCAATATGCGACATCTATTGACTTTTCTGCTTCTGCTTGAGTTTCGCTATATTGTATTAATATTACTATTTGAGGTTTTACTCATTAAGTTTAAATATTTATTCATATATTCATCGGATTAATTATTTATTTACCAGTTATTTATTTATTCGTTAACAAATGATTATAATTTATAATACATTATTTAATAAAAGGATTTTTTGTGTACGTGACATATTTTTGGAATGCATGATTGCGACGCACTGTAGTCGCAAGTCGCAACCACCGGGTTGTGAAACCACTAGTTGTTAATATACATAAAGTCGAAATTAAAACAAAAACATCGATGGAAAAATGTATTTTGGGATTTTTATCTGAGCCACAAGAGTGTTTTGCTAAATAATCTAGTAACTAGTAACTAGTAACTAGTAACTAGATTATTTAGCAAAACACTCTTGTGGCTGGAAGGAAGGAAGAAACACAAATACTTTTACAGTAAACGACAAAATCTCTTCTCTAAGAAAGAAACTTGTCTTCTGGATAGAATGTGTTGAACAGAAACAGTACCAATTTTTTTCTCTTTTAAACGAGTTTCTGGAAAAAAAAGAGTTGCAAGTAACCTCAGATATTGAAAAATGCATTTACGAACATTTGATGGCCCTCAAGAAATCTCTGGAAGAGTATTTACCTGAAAAAAACCTGCAGGACATTGACTGGGTACAGAATCCATTCTTAGTTCACAGGAAACGTACAGCAACAGAGTACGAGACTTTGATAGATATCAAATGTTTTTCTTCCTTACAACAAAAGTTTAATTCAGAAAAAACTAATCTGGATGAGTTTTGGATTGGACTTAAAAACGAATATCCAGAAATCGTCGAGAAGGCTATCACAGTTTTGTTACCGTTTGTGACCACTTACCGGTGTGAAACTGATTTTTCGGCTTACGCTTACACAAAAAACAAATACAGAAACATACTGGATGCAGCTTCAGATCTTCGTATTCAGCTGTCTGACACGAAGCCTGATTTCAATGCTATTTTAACAAAAAAAATATTATTATTATAAATTATAATCACTCTTCACATTAATGTAAGTTTTACACAAAACTTTAGAGATCTTTCTTTTCAAGGTAAACATGAAAGTATTCAAACTACGAATTTATCTTTTTCTTATAAAAATAGGGTTCCGCCTAGAAAAGTATGATCGATAAGAATTCCGGGGCGAAAAAAAATTGGGAAACGCTGATCTAGTTCACCCTTGAGCGCTTGAACATTTATTAGCGTTCGGTTTGAAAAATTTACCGCACACTTGAAAAAAAATAATTTCACCGAATTTTAACGTCGAAATACATAAACTGCTTTTAGCGTTGGAGAGCCATTGAATGCACTTATTTTTAACCGCCTATCCATATTTTTAAAATTACGAAAAAATCGTAAAATTTTTAAATGCATGCATTCTGCACATTATTTATTTAAAATTGGGTAAACACTGTGCCCACTGTACTAGTACACTGTACCCAGTACCGATTATTTGGAGAATATTAAATATTATGACTTTTTAAACGACTTCAAAAAGGAGGAGGTTCTCAATTCGACTGTATTTTTTTTTTTAATGTTTGCTACCTCAGAACTTTCGACTGGGTGAACCGATATTGATGATTCTTTTTATATCTGAAAGCTGATGCTTCCCGTGTGGTCCCATTTTAATTTGGTCTAGTTCTGATAATGGCATCCATGAGAAAACCATATTAGTCTTAAATTTGCATTAAGTATCCGCGCGACAAATGGACGAATAACTCAATATCACGCCAACCGATTTCAATGATTCTTTTTTTATTGGAAAGGATGTACTTCAAGGATAAACTGATGAGAGTTTGGTTAGGTTTTGATTATCGGATCCATGACAAAGTAACGGAACTCTTCAATTCTTAGGAGCAAATAAACGAAACTCGGCCGAATCTCTTAATTTGACCCTAATGTCGTTATGGTCAAATTATGTCTGTCTCATATGAGCAGCACGTTTAGTAGATCTACTCATATTCCGACAAATTAGTGTACTTCGGATTCACTAAAAATCAAAAAATAAACAAAAATTTTAACAAAACAAAAAACGACTTCAAAAAATGCACTAAAAAGTAAAAAAATAATTTCGTATTCTTCTACAACTTCATAATCGACTTACTTTTTCTACTCATCAATATGTAGGTACGATTGTTATTTTTGGAGTCGGTGTCAGCAAAGGTACCCGGCCCGGCGCGGCGTGTTTACTTGACAGCTTCCCTCACGCCGCGGCCCCGCTATCGCCTCGTCAAGTCGCTTGTGCGACACAAGCACATCTCACCTATAACTATGTATGTAGTTACAAACCTACCATGACTGACACCGATTCCAAAAATGACAATCGTACCTACATATTGATGAGTAGAAAAAGTAAGTCGATTATGAAGTTGTAGAAGAATACGAAATTATTTTTTTACTTTTTAGTGCAATTTTTGAAGTCGTTTTTTGTTTTGTTAAAATTTTTGTTTATATATATTGTCCATGGCCTAGATAATCACGGACATAAATTTACATTCGAACATTCATTTTTTACCATGTAAGAAAAAATATTTTAAAGTCAAATAAAAAGTATTTTGGAATAGCTGCGAGATATCTCTTGTTAGAAAGTGAAACTACTGAGTTATCTTCGTGATTAATTAAAGTACGCGGGGGAACTTTTGAAATAATGCCAATAAATGTTTTATAATATCTCCACAAATTGCCACGTTTTGGCCAGCAAACGCTCGAGGTAGTTTGCGAATTGGCTAAATTGTGGCCAAATACCCTCCAGTTGTTAGAACTTTAAGTAAATCTTAGAATCCCAATACTTTCAATTTGGGAGGCAGGTATAAGCACCGCCGCCCAGGAAACCATTTTTTGGATAACCAACACTTCTGCCATAGGTCACCCCAAGTGGTTCACTACGTTTGGTGACTTAGCAGGGGTGCTCGGGATCATGGGGTCACGTTTGTCCGGATCTTGACGGCAGATGTGTCTGCCCACCAACTGAATCGGGAGACACTGGTTTGAGGGAGATATTTTGACCTCTCTAGCAGTAACATTGCCTTGCACCGCAGTGGAAAGGATGGATTCAATCGTCCGTCACTCCTGGACACACTGACCCCCAGATTCCTACCCAACCCTCATACCTTTTTCCTTCCCAGAACTTCCTAACCTTTCTTCCCATAAGAAGACCCTCCACACAGCATTCCCCAGGGATGACATAGGTCCTGAGCGGAAATATTTTCTTTTTAAAATTGTGATGTCTTGGGATCGGGTAGTAATAACATCTGTTAATGTTACAATGTTTATTGGTTGCCAGATTAATATGGAGAGAGCGCTCAATAGCGGTACATCCCTTTTATACTTCCCATACTCGCTATCTCGCTCTCATGCCGTCACCCTCATACACATACGTCACACCCCCACACTTAAAACCTAATTACATACATTTCTTTATTCACAAATTTATACAAAACAAAATATCTAAATATTTCCATTCCATAGTATATGTAATTATTCTTGTTCTTCACGTGTAGCGTGGGCGTTGACCTCGAGGGCGTAACCTCCCCTCCCATGGTGTAGGTGACCTGCAAAAATTAGAGGAATTAGGAAATTTGGTCATGTCCACATCCGAGAGTGGACCCAGGTCCAGCAAATCATCAGACCTGTCACACTCCCCCCACCTAACCTTCCTCTCTGAAATCTGATCATGGTGACGTTTCCAAATTTGTCCCGTAGACATAATTTTAACTAAATAAATCCTATTCCCCAATCTTTTAAAAATTTTTCCTAAAATCCATTTATTATCATTACTTCTTAAATCCCTGGTTAAAACTTTAGAACCAACCTCAAAGTACTTTTTAAATTTTCTTCCTCTATAATACTTCTTCTGTTTATGCTGGCTCAATAACATTTTGTTTTTAACCGTGTTGTCAATTCCTTTAAAACCTTGACTCTCAACATTATCCACTATTGGAATAATCGTATTAAAAATTGATCTAATCTTCCTACCCAACATTAATGTACTAGGCTCAATGCCCGTAGACATTGAAGGCGTATTTCTAATATCAACTAAAAATGTCAAAAGTTTATCTTCAAAATCAGTAGGAAATTTATTATTTACCATAATTTTTTTCAAAAAATTCTTCACTGTTTTAACCCCATTTTCAGCTAAACCGTTAGAAGCAGGATGCTGTACAGCTGAAGTCAATGATTCTATATTATAATTATGACAAAATTCCTTAAAAACTGACGATGTGAAAGCTGTACCATTGTCACTTACAATTTGTTCCGGGATTCCGAACATAGAAAATAATCTTTTCAAAACTTTTATTGTACAAAACGAATCTACCTTATTTACAACATGACAGTCTATCCATTTTGTAGTTGCATCAACAATAATTAAAAAATTATGACCTCCCAACGGCCCCATGAAGTCGATATGCAATCTACTCCAGATTAAACCATTTATTGGCCAAGGTGCCAACTCAACTTTACACGGAGTAGGTAAACATTCCATGCATCGAGCACACTGTTTCACAGTTACTTCTATATCATTGTTCATTCCGAGCCAAAAAAAATAATTTCGAGCAAGACTTTTCGATTTTACAATGCCTAAATGTGATTGACGTAAAAAATTCAATATAATTTCCCTTAATTCCCTTGGAACTACAAATTTATTATTATAAAATAAACATGAATTATAAGTCGATAATTTATCTCTAAAATACCAGAATTTCAATAAATCATCCTTTAAGAACTTTTTATCCGGCCAACCATTTGCTGTGAACTCGATAATGCTCGCTATATTTACATCATTAATCGAAAACTGTTTCATCGTTTCCGCATTTAATGTTGTTTCTGACTCGATTATGTTCACAAACTCTGACTCAACCGTATTCACGTTTAAAGAATCAATATAATTTAAAAAATAATCGCTAGCATCAATATCGTCGCTACACACATCTAAATTATCCTTATTATTAATCGGCATTCGTGATAAGAAATCCGCTTTGTTATCACCTGACTTAATATGCTCTATACCATAGTCAAAAGTCTGGAGTATTAGGGCGTACCTCTGGAGACGGTTAGCGGCCAAAACAGGTACTTGCTTATCCGTGTTCAAAATGTGTACTAACGATTTATTGTCGCAAGCCAAAACAAATTTATTGCCGTATAAATACTGAAAGAATTTCTTCAACCCAAAAATTATAGCACACGCTTCCTTATCTAAAATAGAGTACTTTAATTCTGTTTCTGACAATAATCGGCTAGCAAATGCGATAGGTCTCTCTAAACCATTATCATATACATGGCAAATCACCGCTGATAACGCTTTTTCAGATGCGTCTGAAATACGTTTAATTGGTAAATTAGGATCAAAATGCACTAAAATATTATCTGACGTCAGCAGTTTCTTAACTCGCTCAAACGCAATATTACATTCCTCAGACCACACATATTTTACTCCCCTTTTTAACAAGTTATACAATGGAGACAAAATACCTGAAATATTATGAACAAAAGCTCTATAATATGAAATAACCCCAAGTAAACTCCTAAGTTCTGAAACATTTTTCGGTACTGCCATTTGAGTAATCACACAGATTTTATTTTCTAAAGGCATAACTCCTTTCCGCGAAATTTTAAAACCTAAATATTCTATCTCAGTTTCTAGAAAAGAACACTTATTTTCATTAATAGTTAATCCACAATCACTTAACTTGCTAAGTACAGATTCACAAATAGAGAATAATTCCTCTTCAGAATTTCCAAACAACAAAATATCATCTAGAAATATACGAACGTTACGAAGTCTACCTACTACCGCCTGAATAACTTGCATAAATATAGCCGGGCTTGTGGTCAAACCGAAAGGCAACACTTTATACCTGAATAAACCCACATGCGTACTTATCACACATAATTTTCTCGACTTCTCGTTCAACGAAATCTGACCAAAAGCATTACGCAAATCTATTTTAGCAAAAAATTTCGCATCATTTAAAGATGAAATTAAATCTTCTATACGAGGCAATGGATATTTCAACTTCGCTAACATAGGGTTTAATGTGGTTTTAAAATCAGTACAAATTCTAATTGAACCGTCTTTCTTTTTTACAACAACAATCGGACTAGCCATATCACTTATTTCTACGTTTTCAATTATATCTTCACGTAACATCTTATTTAATTCCTCCTCTACCTTTCCACGTAAACTAAAAGGTAACGATCTTGGATTCACAAACTTTGGCCTGAACTCCGAAATAACTTCGATGTTAGCTTCATAACCTATAAGCCTACCCGATTTTTCTGAAAACACATGAGCATATTTTTTCTTTAAACTATCACGAAAATTTAATTGATTATCACAACTAGTCTCACTGGTATTTACCGAATTTATTCCACTTAATCCGATACCGAAAACTTGTAAAAAATTTCTACCAACAATCGTAGAATTACCGTTTTTAATTATTATAAACTGCGTATCTACACTTTTATTTAAAAATAACACACTTAAATTAACTTTACCTACAATATTTAACCGTTTCCCGTCATATCCTGACAATTGAATATCGCATCTTTCCAATGTACAAGAAACAAAATCTTTTAAATACACTTCATATGGAATTGCATTAATCTCAGCGCCGGTGTCAACAATCGCTCGCAGAACAGTGTTACCAATAATGAGATCTACGAATATCGGTTCCGGCCCCGTGCCGTCATGCAACATAAAAACCGAATTTAATCGTTTATTCTTATTACCTACATTAATTTTACTGTTTTTACATACATTACTAGGATGACCCGATTTATTGCACCGATTACAAAAAATATTCTTCCAACAATCTTTCTGCAAATGATTCGTTTTTCCGCACAAAAAACATTTTTTTAATGCAATATTTACTGGCGTCTTACTACGCACTGCACTTTTAAATCTGATCGGACTATCCGACCTGGATTTACGGACAACATTACTATCCTTATGCACAACATTTAAATTCATATCAACTTTCTTAAAATTAACAACATGTTCCCATGAAGCTGCTAACTGAACGCATTCCGAAAAAGAAGTATTTACCCCCTCAACGAACAACTTATGTTTCAATTTTTCATTGAAAATTCCAATAATGAATATGTCTTTTAAACAAGGTTCCAGCCTCAATTCAAAATTGCACGTCAGACTCAGTCCTCGCAACCTAGCAGCGTAATCTTTAATAGATTCGTTAGCTAGCTGTTTACACTTATAAAATAACTCACGCGACTCGAAAATATTTTGAATAGGTTTGCAATGTGAATCAAATAATTTACATAAATCATCAAAAGAACAAACAGAAACCTTTTTAGGGAAACATAGATCACATAATAAAGAGAAAGTTTCTTCGGTGAGGCAACTCAGCAAAAATGCTCTTTTGCGTTCTTGTGATAACACTTTGTCATCATGTAAAATGAGGGCCTGATCCAGTCGTTCCTTGAACAATGACCAGTTTCCCGTTCTGTAACAGAACGTCCCCAAATTTTTACAAACACCCTCCATTGGGGGAAGAGCTGAAACAAAATAATCAAGACTACTTATCTCAGCACTTCCAAGAAGGCTACACTCCGAGGTCCACGTTCCACGTTCCACGTGCACGCCACCCAGAGCTGTAGATCACCGTCCCCGTCTGGCTCCGTCTCCCGACAGCTGCGGATCCAATCCCTACTCCGAGGTCTTCCTTCCCAGACTGCAGCGACGGAAACCAAGTCCTGGTTCCCGGCTAATCCACACGATGATCCAGTCCTTGACCCGATCCTTGATCCGGTCCTTTTGTACCCCGTTACACGGTGTACCCGAACGACAATAATTTTGTAATTTGTCGGTCCCACACACGCGAATAATTGCGTGTGGCTGCTCCAATTTCTTCTTAATGCGATCGCTTCCTGCGATCGCTTCCTGCAATCCTGACAACAATCCGTCAGATCCCGAAATCTACCGCGTAGATTCTTCCAATTTACGTAAAAATTTACGAACTACCGAGCTGCGCCAACTGTGGTGTTGGCGGGTAGAAAATAATATCAAGATGTTACAATGTTTATTGGTTGCCAGATTAATATGGAGAGAGCGCTCAATAGCGGTACATCCCTTTTATACTTCCCATACTCGCTATCTCGCTCTCATGCCGTCACCCTCATACACATACGTCACAAAAATAAAAAAATAAATTTGTGAACACCGCTTTTATTTTATATAGTTTACGCCGACCGGGTTTCGCTACAACCGTAGCTTCTTCAGGTATAATCATAATACTCTGCAATAGAGTATTATACTGCCCCAAAGAAGCTACGGTTGTAGCGAAACCCGGTCGGCGTAAACTATATAAAATTAAAGTGGTGTTTTCAAAGTTATTGTTATATTTTAAATTATAATGTCACATTAAAAAATATCTGCTTCATATGAACGGAAATATTTTTGTTAAGGCCTCCTGTGTGGAGCTAATGTAAAACAAAACTTTTACTAGAATTCAATCAATAGCGATTGTGTATGTATTCTTCAGTAGAACAAGAATCGGAACTCTTCAGTAGTGGTGTCCGAATCGAGTGTGAACAATATTAATTTGCAACTCAACAGTTTTCTGCAAGTTCTCATTTCTACAATCCAAGCATCATCAATAATTCTATCGACGTTCCACTGAGTCCGGTCTTTTTACGAATGAATGATTACTGTTTTACGGCGAGCCTGATTCCTTTCATGCCAACTTTTGTACGGCGCGGCCGGCCGCCATTCTCAGTGTATTGGGAATTGTTTGAGCGCAAATTTCGTTTTGAGGAGATAAATAAAATCAAAGAAAATAATTTTGGAAATTTCTCGGTGGCAGAAGGAGAAATATTTGTTTGCCTCTAAGGAGGATGAAGCCCTATGAGCTAATTAGATGAAATAATGCAATACGGATGAAAGCGTGAAAAACCACGATGTTCGCACTAATAAAGAATTTTAATTTCAGTATTATCGGAAAAAAGTATTATCACTTTTTTTACATTAGCTCCACACAGGAGGCCCGGAGGAAAATATTTCTACTCAGGGCCTATGTGTTCTTTGGGAATGCTATGTGGAGGGTCTTTTTAGGAAAGGAAGGAGAGAAAGTTCTGAGAAGGGAAAGGTATGAGGGATGGGTAGGAATCTGGGGGTCAGTTGGTTTAGGAGTGACGAAGATATAAATCCATCTCTCCCACTGCGGTGCAAAGCGATTTTCCTAGATTCCTTTTTTTACATGAGCCCAGTTCATATATAGGAGGACCTGAGGAAAATAATTTTTTTCAGGGCCTGTGTCATCTTTGGGGATGCTGTGTGGAGGGTTTTTTAAGAAAAGGAAGGAGAGAAGAGTTGTGTGCTAGCTCTGGAAGGAAAAGGGTTTAAGGGTTGGGTAGGAATCTGGGGTTCAGTGTGTCCTGGTCATCCGCCTCCAAGACCTAGACAAACCTCACCCCTTGAACCCGGGCACTCCTGCTAAATCACCAAACGTAGCGAACCACTTGGGGTGACCTAAGGCAGAGGTGTTGGTTATCCAATAAAGGTTCCTGGGGCGGCGATACCCATTCCCGCCTCCAAAATTGATTTCTCCCTGCCAAATCCTGCTGGAGAGGTCAAAACTTCTCCCTCAACCAGCCTCTCCCGATTCGGCCTACCATGCAGTTGGTGGGTGGACGCAAGTGCCACCAAAACTTAGGTAGACCTGTGGCAGAGGTGTTGGTTATCCAATAAATAGTTCCCGGGCGGCGGTACCCATACTCGCCTCCCTAATTAGAATGAGAGATGGGTAGGGATCAGGGAAGCAATGTGTCCAGAGAGTGACGGAAATATGAATCCATCCCTCCCTCTGTAGTGGAAGGCGTCAGGTCAAGAGAGTACGGCTGGGGAACGAGTCTCCAAGAGGGCTGCAAAAGGTCTCCCTCAACCAGTCTCGGGTGGGCTAATGTATCCGCAACAAAAACCTAAACAAACCTTACCTCATGAATTTGGTCACCCTTGCTAAGACAACAAACTAACTCACCTAGCGAACCACTTGGGTATATCTATGATCAGGAGTGTTAGTCATCAAATTGATCTTAGCCGGGGCGGCGGTACCCATACCCATACCTGCCTTCCAAATTGAATTGATGCTTTGTCCTCCTCTAATTCTCCTCTCTCTGTCTTTATTTTAATCTATTTTTTAAATTATGAACAAACATTAACACATTTTTTGGCCACTTTGTTATTGCCAATTTTGAGATTGGTACTTAAACGAAAATATAATTACAGTCTGATTGACCTAAAAATCCTGAGAGGAGGTTGTTTTACATAACTTAAAAAGAAATCTCTCATACATAAGGCTTTTTTAGAATCCCACTTGAGCTTCATTTCAGGTTGTTGAGAAGGGATTTCAAATAAAATCTGCTTGATGGCTTTACTGGAAAACGAGTTTTGTTCATGTAATAAATCAATCGATTTTATTTTTTTTAGTTCTGAGAAAAATCAATATTTTTATTATCGATTGAATTATTTTTTTTTCGCATGTCATGGAGGAGGATTCCCGAGAATCAGATACCTATAAATTATTATTACGAGTACTCCTCGAAAAATAAAATGTACGTCATAAGTTCTCAGTTCGCCTGGATTTTTAACTTTATGGATGAATTGAAAAGAGTTTCTCTGTTCAAAGCTTTTATATCAGCAATTAAGAATTTTTGAAGTGAAAACATGTTTAGCTCCGTTGTGATTTGAATATCGATGAGACGGCATAGATTCTCAACCTTATTTTGCACACCGCCCTCTTTGAGAATATTTTTTTTTCTGGCGCCCTTCAATTTTTTTTACTTGTGAGGAGGGGATTATATCGTCGTTATATTATATATCTCAAATCGATTATACCTTCGTTATATTATAATATTATGCCTATGTTATTTGTTAGTCTTCTTCTTTGTGTGCCCTAGCAGGTCCCCCCGACGCGACGTTGGCGATCACTCTTGAAAATGTCTCTTTGTCTTGCGCTGCCCGGAATAGCTCCTTCACACTTCTAATGCCGGTCCACTCTCGTATATTTCGCAGCCAAGACATTTGTCTCCTACCAGGCCCTCGGCGACCCTCTATCTTACCTTTAAATATTAAACGGAGCAAGTGATACTTCTCCCCTCGAAATATATGATCCAGACATGAAATTTTCCTGATTTCTATTAATGTAAGCAGTTCTCTATCTGCTCTAGCCCGCCTGAGAATTTCTGTGTTGGTGATCATGTCGTCCATGGGAACTTGGGCATTCTCCGGTGATGCCACATTTAAAAGTCTCTAACCTGTTCATGGTATTTACTTTCAAGGTCCATGTCTCACATCCATACAGCAAGACCAACCACACACAACATTTTAGCATTCTCTGCCTTAGTTTTAAACTAATATTGTCATTGCAGAAGAGGGGTTTCATTTGAATGAACGCAGTTCTTGCTGCTTCAATTCTGCACCTAACCTATACTTCTGGGTCAAGAGTCTCCTTGAGAATACTGCCGAGGTATCTAAATCTTTCCACCTTTTCGACATTGCAACCATTCAACTGTATCACTGATTCAGAGTGATCTAGTCATCCAAATGTCATCCATTTAGCTTTATTAACAAGATTTAATAGGTCTTGGAGGTCATCGATACAGTCAGCTACTAATACAGTATCATCTGCGAATCTTATGTTATTAATGACAACTCCGTTGATCTTCTATACTTATACCTTCGTCTTTGTTATACCTCCTTGTTTAGCAATTTAAAAAAGCATTTGTTTTATATTTTAAGTATCGGGTTGCTACCTCCTTCCTTCTTGTATTCATGATTTAGTGTCAATTCTCAATAATAGTAATACGCGTTAGTACATGATTATGATTGTGTGTTTTTTTGTCCTTTTGTTTTTTTGAAAGTCTGAAACGCTCCCTAATTTTCTCTGGGTCTTCTACCGCCCCCTTGAAAATCTGAAACGCCCATAAGGGGGCGTAATCGCCCACGTTGAGAACATATGATGTACAGTATTTAGCCTGCGAATGATATCGCATAGTCAGTCTCCGTTTTGTGCGGTGCTTCGTAGCCTCCTCACTCTGGTCTACTGTAGTTTTCTGAAGGTTTCACATCTACCGCGTGTAAATTGAACACACTCTTTTTAAACGATTTCGAAAAGGAGGAGGTTCTCAATTCGACTGTATTTTTTTTTTTTATGTTTGTTACCTCAGAACTTTCGACTGGGTGAACCGATATTGATGATTCTTTTTTTATTTGAAAGCTGGTGCTTTCCGTGTAGTCCCATTTTAAT
Source organism: Limnephilus marmoratus (assembly GCA_917880885.1). NCBI lineage: Eukaryota > Metazoa > Arthropoda > Insecta > Trichoptera > Limnephilidae > Limnephilus > Limnephilus marmoratus. The sequence continues at coordinate 22,210,356 of OU862925.1, forward strand.
TTGGTCCAGTTCTGACAATGGCATCCATGAGAAAATCATATAAGTCTTAAATTTGCATCAAATATGTGCGCGACAAATGGACGAATAACTCAATATCATGCCAACCGATTTCGATGATTCTTTTTTTATTGGAAAGGATGTACTTCAAGGGTAGTTTGATGAGAGTTTGGTTAGGTTCTGATTATGGGATCCATGACAAAGTAACGGAACTCTGCAATTCTGAAGAACAAATTTACGATACTCGGCCGAATCTTAATCGAATTAGTTAGTGTACTTCAGATTCACTAAAAATCAAAAAATAAACAAAAATTTTAACAAAACAAAAAAACGACTTCAAAAAATGCACCAAAATGTAAAAAAATAATTTCGTATTCTTCTACAACTTTATAATCCACTTACCTTTTCTACTCATCAATATGTAGGTACGATTGTTATTTTTGGAGTCAGTGTCAACCAAGGTACCCGCGGCCCGGCGTGTTCACTTGACAGCTCCTCTCCCGCCGACATCATTTTAAATTATCTCCACAGCCCTTGTGGAAAATAGTTCCACTCCTCTTTAATAATGCCGTGTGGAGGGTCTTTTTAAGAAAGGAAGGAGAGGAAGTTCTGGGAAGGAAAAAGGTGAGATGGGTAGGTAGAGGGGTTGGTGGGGTTCAATGTGTCCAGGAGAGACGGATGTATGAATTTATCCTTCCCACCGCAGTGCAATTCGATGTTCCGAGAGAGTACTGCTGGAGTGATCAAAAGGTCTCTCGCAACCAGTCTCTCCCGATCTGGCCTGCCACTCAGTTGATGCGCAGACGCAATCACGCCAAGATCCGGAAAAACTTCACCCCATGTACCCGGGCACCCCTGCGAAGTCAACAAACGTAGTGAACTACTTGGGATGACCTAAGGCAGAGGTGTTGGTTATGCAATGATTGATCCCGGAGCGGCGATACCCACAATAAGGAACTCCAGTGAAAAATATTCTCGCTTTTAAAAAATATGTTCATATAGACCAATAAACGCTGATTCTGAATATATAAGTTTTATTTAATAATTATAAACGCAGAGTTTTTAAAAAATTATTTAAAAGTCCATTTTTAATCGGGTCGTAAAAACACGCCGTCAAGGTGACGTCACTGTTCAACGTGTCATGACGTCACCGTAAAGTCATTGTATGGGAATGTGTGATATGACACAAGCCATCGTATTAATTTATTTGTTTATTTACATAATGTTTATAGAGTTTTGGTTGTTGTGTTTACTGAAACATTATTTAGGCCTAAATAATATTTCAAAAATAAAGGTTTGTCTTATTAGTTTATCTCTATTTTTGAAAATATTCAAAAACTACTCCACAAAAAAAATAGTAATGCTATTTCTAGGGAGAATACTTCGAACAACGGAATTCAAAATGGCGGCAGTAGATCAGCTGATTGCCCGATCCTATACTAATTTTTCAGGAGTGACGACGTCACACGATTCACCATACATACGGTGGTTTTCGGGGGGTCTTGAAAAATTAAAACTTTGACAATTATTTTAACTATTAAAACTAACTCTAAAAATAAAAATAAAAATGCAGTTAGTTATGTAAGTTATAAGGTCATTATCCATTATAAAAAATTGGACCGGAGTTCTCTATCACCCCTTAAATTGATACAATACAATACTTTTTGATATTGGAGGAAATGGAGCGACAATGTTATCATTGTTATCAAATATATATCTACATTGAAGCTTCTAAACTGGAGAGAGCTAGCAGCACAAAACCGAGATGAGTGGAGAAAGACCCTTGAGAAGGCCAAGACCCACCAGGGGTTTTAGAGCCAAGAATGATGATGATGATGACTTTTTGATATTAGAATTTACTTAAAAAACTATATGTATGTTTGCTTTAAAAAGTTCTCAGTGTAAACAATGTGTACACAACATGGAATTCTGAGGAGTGGTATATGTATTTAAACATCGTACAAAAGTTCAAACTGCTCCCAACCGTCTGGAGTCAGTGGGACTATGTCATCACCAATCAGGCTATATTGTGAGACTATAGGTAGTGGAGAGGGGAAGCAGATGAGGGAAGTGCAAGGTGAGGAAGTATCTGTCTATACAGATCTAGTCACCAAACACGACTCTACATGTAAATTTTAGGAAGGCATAGTATTTATATACGATTCTTGAAATATTAAATTCAAGCAGAAATAAATGGTTACCAAGCAATTATGATTAGGGAAAATGTTCGTACTAATTGGAATTTGAATGGGTGACCGTTGTGGAGTAATGTGCAATTATAAATATTAATGAGTGGAATTAATTATTTCGAATACCCATTGTGCAGTAGGAATTATTTACCTTATCCCGGAAAAGGACTGGGGGAAACGGGTTATACAGATTTGATCACTAAAAATAGTACTTTCATTACAATACTTACTATTACAACCTGTATATAAAGGGTACTCTTGGTTGTACTCGACTTACTTTAATCGGTGATTCCTGACGTTTACATTATTTGTAAAAAAAGTATCTTTCGCATGTCGTCACCGGTCACTTAGCCGAGTAACTGCCCAACCTCAATACCCTCCCCATAACAGTTCTCCCCCAACACTAACTATTTTATACTTTTGAATGAAGCTATAACTTTGTGGTTATCCTAATAATGTTACTTTGTTTGAACCGCTTATATATTTGAGTAAAGTCGACCGGTTTCGGAACGACCGTTCCTTCTTCGGGATTAGTATACGTTTGTCCTGAAGAAGGAAACCGAAACCATTCCGAAACCGGTCAACTTTACTCAAATATATAAGTGGTTCAAACAAAGTAACATTGTTTCATTTACTAACTATTTTCTTATGTTTTGTAAAAAAAATAAAAAAAACAATAATGTCACCGAAGACTAAAATTTTATTTACATTTTTCACTCCAAATAATGTCAGGGAACACTGGTTAAAAGAAGTCAAGTACATCCCATAAGAGGGAATAACCAGACAAAACCGGAAATATGTCATTTTTAAATAAAAATTTTGATGTATTTACTCTTTTACACAAAAAAATTATAAATTGATTTCGCAAAACTGTTATTTTATCTAGAAAAGCTATGTTTTAAATTTTGTGAAAACATGTTTATTTTTAGTACAATAAAGTTTTACCGTAGGTCGTTGGCAGTTTTGTTAAATTTTCAAACAAAATTTTGTAACATACAAAACATATTTCAAATCATATGCAGTAAAATAAAACAATAATTTATCTGGGATATACCATGTTTCAGAATTTTAATTTTAGTTTAAATAAAATCATTTTAAAGAAATCCGTATAGGTACGTGGTTAGTGACGAAAATACTTCAGTTTGTCTATTTATTTACGGTCCGACAAACTAATATATTTAAGATTTTTTGTACATTCTTATCTTAGACATTATTGAAAAATTATAAATACTTATGATCAAAAAATAATTACGAAAAGTACATCATTTTAATGGTTTTATCATCACGCCGTTCAGCATATTTTTATGTAGGTATAAATTAAAGCAAATTTTCAATGAAATAAAATCGATATTAAGCTATTATTTAAAAAAGCTGGTACGGAGAATAATTAATCTTTCTCATTGGAACCGTCCTGTACGATAGTAAGAACATCTTTCAACGAAATATGAATTCTCGGCTGCTGGCAGGTTAATGGCCCTTAACACTCTGTATATACAGGTTGTAAAACCAAGTACCTACTTACCCGAAGGATTTTAACCAACGATCCTGAACGCATTTGAATTACAAATGTAGATGTCATTTTGCTATTCGATGATATTTTTCAATTAAACACAAAACATATGTTTCCATCACACCTTGCCACTGATCACATTTCTACGCATGGCAACGGGATCAAGTGATACGCGTTCTCTCTTCTATGTTACCACATTGCTAGAAAGGGATGCAGTGACCATGTAATTAATTGCAAAAAAATATCACTGGACTGGAAAATTACATTGAATTTTTTTAACTCCAAATCGCTGGTTAAAATCCTTCGGGTATGTGCTGTTATACCCTGTTTATATTTATATGTATTTAACATTATGTGGTATTGCGTCTATGCTGTGAATATTTTCCACAATACAAATCAATTAAAAAAAATATATACATATATCTCTACAATTTCATATGTACCTCCCCTCAGTCAATTCGATCCACTTTACAATCTAACTCGGTATTCAAGGTGGCCTAGTCCCCAAGGCATTTAAAAAAATTGTTCGACGCAATATCGTTCAGCCGAAGTAACATAATTCTCAAGAAAAATGTAAAACTGTTCTTATATATTTTTATGTGAACTGATAAAGCACGTTTTTGTCATTCCACTTTTTGAATTTGTGAACAAAATGCAAAGGCCCGTATCCTAGAATAACTCCTTGATATTTTGGAAAAGCCTTTCTAACTTCAAATAACAAAAAAATATCTCTCATATTTCAAATTATACATTTTGCTTCCGGGGACTAAATTAATCTGATTAAAATAATGGTTTTCTTTGTACTTAATCCGTTGAGGCGTGACATGTTTTAGGATAATATCTTGTGTCTTGAATACTGATAATAGGATAACCGCGAACAAAGGAAAATTCTGTGATAAAGATATCAAAGTATAATACTAGTTTGTGGATGACATTCAAAAGTCTCTTTTATAATACTGGGGATAGCAATGAGTGAAAAAGGTGTGTATTTCATTTTATTTGTAGAATATATAAGTGTAGTAAATTTAGGTGTAGAGATATATTTTTTTTACTTTCAATTTGGGAGGTGGATATGGGTACCGCCGCACCGGGAACCATTTATTGGATAACCAACACCCCTGCCAAAGGTTACCCTAAGTGATTTGGGGACTTAGGAGGGGTGTTCGGGTTCACGGGGTGAGTTTTTAATAGGTCTTTGCGGCAGTTGATTTTGCACACCTACTGTGTGGCGGGCCGGATTAGGAGAGACTGATTGAGAGAGACCTTTTGACTTCTCCAGCTGAACTCTCACGGACCATCGCCTTGCATCGCAGCGGGCGTGATGGGTTCATAATTCGTTCACACATTGACCGCCAGTGTCCTACCCACCCTTGATCCGTTTTTCCTTCCCAGAACTTCCTCTCCTTCTTTTCCCTTCGTCCCAACTCATTGCCTATGTAGGCAGTTGTGGTCGGATCAAAAAATATTATTATTATATATAGGTAGGTATATATATACAGGGTGTTAAGAGACGTACTTGAATTACTTTAACCAGTGATTCCTGATATTATTTGGAGTAAAAAATGTAAATGAAATTTTGGTCTCCGGTGACATTTTTGATGTTTTTTTTTTCTACAAAAACATAAAAAAATGGTAGTTGTTGAATCCAGCCGAGTGACCAGTGACGACATGCGGAAGAAATTTTTTTTTGTTTGATTATAAAGAAAAAAATTTTGAAAAAAAAAGTCACCGGAGACCAAAATTTCATTTACATTTTTTACTCCAAATAATGTCAGGAATCACTGGTTAAAGTAAGTCAAGTACGTCCCTTAACACCCTGTATAATAATAACATATATATTTTTTTTATTATTGTATAAAAATTACAAAAATTGGAATTTATTACCCGCTAAGCTACTGCAAGTAGCTTGTCAGCAGGAGATTAGTTCCACAGATTAGTTACAACAACAAATTAAATAATCATAAACGCATTAGCGTAGCAACAACATACACAAATACACATATAACAACATTTAACATACCTACCAACATTGTAATATGTAAATGTTGAAAATAAAAAAAAAAATTGCATTTTTGTGGTGAAAAACTGTGGAATAGGAAAATATATATATATATATATATATATATTTTTTTTATTAGTAATAGAAGGTACATAAATTACAAATAATTTTTATACAGTAATTAATTACATAGTAGAATATTTGATGTACCCCCATAATTAAGTAAGGCTTGTGTGTATGGGGGGGTGTTATTGTATTGCTTTTTTTATATCATTCAGTTGAAGTTTTCAGAATAATTTTTGAGGTGAGTTTTAAAATTTTTTATATTGGTATTCATGTTTCTAATTTTTTCTGGTAATGAATTAAAAAAATTTGCTCCGAGATATTTATGACTCAATTGTCCAATTTTTTTTTACATTTTGGAGTGGGAAGTATTGATGTTTGTCTAAGACTTCTGTTATTTTTAAAGGGTGCAACTTGATTTTTAATATTATCTTTATAAATTTGTAATGTTGCATGATAAAAGTATAATGCACTTAATTTTCTGACCTTAAATTGTTTGAATAAAAGTTCTGACGAATATGAGTAGGGTTTTTTAAAAATTGTTTTTATTATTAGTTTTTGTGATATGTAAATTGTTTGTGTTTGATTTTTATATGTACCGCCCCATCCCATAATGCCGTATTGTATAATTGATTGACAGAAATATATAGGTATATCATGAAACAGTTGAGCAACATAATAAAAGCAATACATTAGGAGTTAATCACATACTTGCAATTTAATGCATGGTAAGAAAAAGGAAAATATAATCTCAATACATATAAATCATATTTCTTCTAATTCTGTAAACATCTTCGCTTCCATAAAAGTAAATTTCCCATTTCTCCCTTTTAAATAAAACAAAACCATAATTTCCTCTGAAATCGTAAAATTTGTAAGTGGGTGCTTGAATATCTACCTAATTGAATATTAACAAAATATTTTATAAAATATTTTCATTTACTTCCATAGACATCCAAATTTCATATGTCCGTGTTTACTTCAAATAAAGATTCGTGCAATTTGTCCAAAGAAATGCTAGTGATACCATAAAATGCCAAAAACAATTATTTTTGAAACTTTATTTAGGCAGATAGTTGACATAATATTGACATGTGAACTCTGGCGGGATAAAAATGGGGTATCCAACACGGCCACCATCTTAAAACGGAACCGAAACGTTCATACAAATTTGTAGGCAGAGAAATTGAAAAACGGTCTAGTCAAAACAGGACTTCGAGTCAAAAGTCCCCAGTCAAAAAGTGGCAGTCGCTACCTCGATCCTAATTTCCCAGCAAAACACCTAATGTGTGTGGGCCATTAATATTTGAGCTGAAGTTTTATCAAGCCGGGGCGGCCACCACCACAATCGCCGCACATAGATTAAGCCCACCGCGGCTTATCGCCCGACCCCCAGGCACTTCTGTGCTCCTAATACATACTACCACAGTATTAACGGACATTTTCATGTGTTGACTATTTGGGATGCATTTCGCCATCCACGACATTTTATTTTTATTCACAAATTTTGGAATATATATTTTATAAAACTTTTTAGCTCCATCAACACAATGTCTTCACTTTGTCTGTCTTTACTGAAAAAATACCCTCGACTCTGTGCAAATACGGGCGGTCCGATTGGTAGATTTTCCAATCTTAACGGACGGATTTTTAGAGCACAGGCATCGGGTGGGAGTGCTTTCCATGTTCTAACGGTAATACAATGGAAGATACTCAGAGGAACTAGCATCATTGATCCCTTCGGCACCGGTGCATAGTCGGGAAACACGTCTATCGCCTGCCCAACATATGTACACGGTTGACATTTGTTACATGAGAACGGGTCACTTCTTCGACTCGTTCTTGTGTTCAACAGCTCGGCTGTGAAACGATTTGCCGGCCTCTGTGTTTCCTCCTTCCTACAACATGGGTCTCTTTAAGACCAATGTTCATTCCTTCCTCTCCTCAGAAAACCCCCCACACAGCATCTCAGATGACATAGGCCCTAAGGGAAATTATTTTCCTGTGTGGAGTTAATGTATAAAAAAAAATATTCAAGATTAATATTTTTTTGTTACATATGTAGACATATAAACAGTGTAAAAGAAAGACCTAAAAAATATGGATATATTCTTTTTTACATTAACTTCACACTCGAAGGCCATGAGGAAAAAAATTTCCCTCAGGGTCTATGTCATCTGAGATACCGTGTAGAGGGTCTTTTTCCAAAACGACTCGAAGAAACGACACGTTCTCATGTGACAAATGTCAACCGTGTACATATGTTATGCGCGCGTTTGCCGTGTTCCCGACCAAGCACCGGTGCCGAAGCGATCAATGATGCTAGTTCCTTAAAGCATCTTCCATTGAAATACCGGTAGTACAAGGAAAGCATTCCCACCCGACGCCTGTGCTCTAAAGATTGCCATTCGTTTGTTAGCATAGGAGAAACTATCAAACGGACCGGCCGTTTCTGCATAGAGTCGATGGCTTTATCAGGTATTTTGGGGTTCCAGACCAGAGATGGCTGCCAAATTCAACTGTGGGGCGCACTTTCAATTTGAACAGGGTTAGCAGTTGTGTATTGTTAAAGTATTTGCGGGCCATGCACAGTACGCCCAGTTTATAAAAGATAAAAAAATAAAATATGATTAAAAAAAAAATATATATATATTTTTTTATATGAATACCGCACAAGAGTCCCAACTGCTCCCGTCTGGAGTCAATGAGACTATGGCATCCCCAATTGGCGTACGTTGTGAGGTTGAAAGTAGAGGGGAGGGGAAGGAGATGGGGAAGACGAAGGTGGGAAAGTACCTGGCTATTCAAATCTGGTCACCAAACACGTCTAAAGCCATTTCAAGCAACGTTTCATTTCTGAATGGTGCTCTTACACCAGGGCGATACTAAGAATATCTTCCACTCTGGAACGTGCCGAAAATATACTATATATTATTTTTAATGAATTAATTGTATTTGCCACGCCGGGATTCGATCCTGCGACCTTCGGATCGCGAGTCAAGAGCCTTACCGCTAGACCACGCCGGCCGTCTGATACTATGTACGATATCACAAAAATCCCACATATGAATCACCAGTTCGTGCGTATGCTTGTGTTTTTAAGGCACTTAAAATTTTCTCATAAGGTGTACATTATATTTGCTGGAAAATGAAAATAAAATGAAATCCATATTAAAAGAATTTAATAAAAGCTTGGGAATTAATAGTACAGAAGGTAAAATGTTACAGCACCTAAATATTTGTTTCATTTGTTATGATCCAAGTTTTTATTACGTTTTTATCAAGATATTATTTAACTAGTAATTTGGTGAACAGTAGATCTCAAGTCTTAATTATTGTGTCTCTAATTTTTTATTTTTTATTTTAAATGATTTTCTTATCTATCTATCTATCTATCTATCTATCTATCTATCTATCTTCTATCTATCTATATAAATAAAAATGAATCGTCGAAATGTATGTACGCGCATAACTTTCGAACGACTGCACCAAATTGGATAATTCTTTTTTTTGTGTGTTCGTTATTGTCAGGACAAGGTTTGAATAAGACTTCTGGTGAGCTCTGGCATTATGAAATTTGTATAAAAAAATTGCTATTGGTGGCACGCGAGCTGTTTGAAAACTGAATGTATGGAAAGCAGGAGGGAGGGGGGAGGGGAACCAGGGAGGGGGAGGGGAACCAGGGAGGGGGAGGGGAACCTGGCAGGGGTGAGGGGGACCTGGAAGGGGGGAGGGGAACTCGGGAGGGGCGTTTGCAGGACGGGGGAAGGGGGGGGAGTGGAGTGGGGAGAGGGAAGGTGGAGGTGACGGAGTGGGAATGCGAGAGGGGAAGGGGAGAAGAAGGGGAGGCGGAAGTGGAACGGGACGAATGGGAAAGGACACGCAGGGAGAAACAATTTCTTTATTAAAATACATAGCAACGCATGCCGGGTACCAGCTAGTTTTAAATGAAAACCAATATTTGATGATTTTCTTATTTTAAATGAACACCAAAATTTCCTCCGTAATCATTAGATTTGTAAGTATGGGATCGGAATCTCTATTTATGTATAAATGAATCCGCGTTGCTCTTGGTAACGCCATAATTTCAGAACGATTTTACCAATTTCATTCATGCATTTTTTAATTTTTGTTTAATACTTTGTAGAAGGTTCTTACGGAAACATTGGAGGACCCACCACTTACCCGCCCTGGTATAGGTAACAGATGGTTAGTATGGTTACCCCTTCAAGGCTCTTGCAAGGACTCTAATTTTTTTGGTAAAAACGACTCTACATTTGAAAACGAAACTAAACCTCCAATGTCCCTGCATACGTTGTTAGTAAGCAGTATGCAAGTGCTTAGCGGGAAATACAGATACAATATGTGTTAGTATGACAAAATATAGACAAGACAGTGGGACAGGTTGGTGAAAGTTCACGAGGTGGCAAGCGCTGGGTGATTATATCCAGCGTATCCTTCAAGCACCTGTTTGGGAGGAAGACACAGTAGATAAGTAATAAAGGCATGGCAAATGGTTGGGAGTCCTCTCCAATCGATTGGCAGTCCCAGCAAGAATACGCATGACGTTCGGTCTACTCGTAAACCATACTCAGCTTCCGCGCCCCTTAGCCGGTTCCTCGGTAATGCCTCAAAGAAAAGTAAATGGGAGATTGGGGGGAAATACCCGACGACCTTAAGAAATTCAGCGTCGAGTAGCCGGAGGAGGTTCTTACGGAAAGAAAAAAATAAGAAAATTGCGCAGAAAATTGGATAATTTCAGAAAACTTGACGACTATTTATACTTCGCACGTTTGACAGCGTGTTTGATGATATTGAATTTAGCAGGCAGCTGTTTTTTTTGTAAGTAAAGAATTGTCAATGGATTTTTGAAATTATAGATATTTTAAATAGTACCTGTATTAGGTACCAAATTAGATTGATTGTTCTTAAAACATACAAAAATAATATTTGTAATATATGAAAAATGAAAATTTGAATAAAAAAATGTAATAGGTGGCACGCGAGCTGTTTGAAAACTGAATGTACTGGGACTGAATATATGGAACGCGAGAGGGGGGTTGGCAAGACGGTGGAGCGGGAGAGGGGAGAGGGTAGGCGGGGAAGTGGAAGAGGAACGCGGAGGGTATCGGGGACGCACGGGAAAGGACATGCAGGGATAAACGATTTATTTCTTTGAACATGGCGTTGCAACACATGCTAGTAACTTTATAATTATGAACCATTAATTTAATGTAACATTTTTGTTAATATTAAATAAGGAATTGTTCAATTTGTCCTTTATCTCAATGAAAATTACATTTCAACAAACTATCTTCAGGCAGGATGAAAAAAATTACAGTGCGACAGAGAATATAATCAGGACCTTCTATTTTCCGGGCAGGCGCGTAACCAACTCCGCCACCTCTTCGGATTCTTATTGCAAAGTGTTGTTTGTTAATAATTAAATACATATTTCCAGATAATCCGTGAGAGGCGTCTTTGTATTTATGGCCTAAAACTAAGACATTTATCTCCACTTTTTAAGAATACATTTTTAAGATATTTATTTATTTATTTTTTATTTAAGTACATAAAACAGGCGTTATGCCCAAAAATTTATATACATGGATGATTTAAATTACAAAAATTATAACAAAAATAATATCAGTAATAATAATTAGCTACTCGTAAATATGCAAAAGTGAATGACGAACAAGAATGAGTAAAAGGTAGAGTACAAAAGAATCACCAACAATTTATTATTGGCACCTGTGCTGATGGGACAATGATTTAGTAGGTACAATATTTCCTGTCTTTGAATAAAGGGCTTCATCACAATATCAGCTTTATACGATTGATGGTAAAATATATTTTTTGAAGTGATTGAATGGGTTATTAAAAATGTCAATTTCATTATTAGAGCAGTGTATAGTGTTAAAAATGTCATTAAAAATGTCAATTTCATTATTAGAGCAGTGTAAGACATGTCCAAAATATTCTAAAATTCGTTACATTTTCTGCTATCACGCATCTAAATTGTTGATATCTAACTCTTCTTTAGCTTGAAAGTCAGCCGAAGTTGAAAATTGAAAACAATAATAATAATTATGAAGTTACTGAGCTTGCAGAGAAACTTTTTATACTTCTATTTGGCTGTGGGTATTCTACGGGTATATCCGACTGATTGCTTGGCTTACTTTCTTGAGAACTTCAATTCGTCTTCATAACATTGCAGGATGTCGATCCCATATAGGGTGTGAAGAAATGGCAGAAAAAAACTTATCTTAAGAAATTTGGCTTTTTTTTTCGAATTTAAAATAGAAATTCTCTTCACCCGAAATTTTATTTACTCTTTTACAATGACGTTACATACTATATTAGACGAGGGGTAGAAATCTCAAAGTGGGAAGACAATGGCAAGACAATTGTACCGGTCTCGATATCTAGTACTTTAGTACTAAACTACTACGCGTCGAGTAAGGTTGCGTCTTACCAGTAAGTAAATTGCATTTTAAAAAGTGTCAAAATGCCCTCCTGTGTGATGAGAAAATGTTTTAATTACACTGCAAATAATAGTAAAGGCGAATGAATAACATTTCATTTGTAAGTACACGCAAATTACTTAATATTATCGATTATTATAAATATTACAATTAATTTTCATGTTTCCCGCTCGCGGTTTTACACGTCATTACGAGACAGAGAACGTTGCATTAAAAAGTAACAAGCATAACAAAGACAACCTGCTAACAGTAGGTCGGTTCACACAGCGTCCCGCACTCGTTTTCTTCTTTTGGGTAAGATGGGGTAAAACGTACAAAGGGTAAAACGTTAATTAACTTAATTATGTTTGAATTGTCATAACGCTCGAACCGAGCTTCCTTGCTGACAATGACAAGACACTATAATTTAATACATGTAAACACGCTAGTTGTAGTTAAGCTCTGTTGATAAGTATAATTTTTTGTCATTTCATATGAAAATAATTAATACCTAATAAAATCCCAAAAATTAAAAAAAAATTCAAATTGCTATTCAAAACTTTACGTTTTACTTTTTTGGTGGTCATTTTTAGATTTGAATATAAAGCGTGGTATTTTGTCTTTCTAACACCGTTTAGAACATATTTCTCACTCTGTTAGTAAGGGAGTTACAGTGATTTATATGAGACCTGTGTGAGCTGGGACAAAAATGGTCTCGTGCTATTCAACGGGTTAAGCCTGTACAGATCTTTTTGTAATTTAAAGCAGTCAATAAGGCGTTAATAGGAAGATATATTTTGATGTCATCAGCGAAGAGTAGAACATTTGCATAATGGAAGCATTTTATAATGTCGTTGATGAAAATTGTAAATAGATTTGTATACTCATTTGAACCTATGACCTGTACTGTATAATAAAATATGTTTTTAACAATACTACTATAATAGTACCAATATTGTATTACTAATTATAACTCATATAATTATAATAACAAAAAATATTTGCCCGTGTGTCTTGTTTTACCCGCCTTTACCCTCCCCTGTGCGTAGTGTAACCGAGTGAGAGTATCTTGTTATCTCAGTCACACCCGTGATGTGAAAGCAGTATTCGGCGAAGAAATTAATACGCCGCCCGCTAATGTATCCGTGCCATTCATACATACACATTATTTGATTGTCTATCTTTATCACACAGGAATAAACTTTTGAATTAAGAAATTATTGAAAATCGCTGAAAACAAAAGAGTGTTCCTTACTTTCCACATTGTATTGTGAGTATGTGAGACTATAACGAGTCTATTTATTTTATATAACGTCATTGCTCTTTTACACGTCCATGCTACTTTTACACTGGGTATATAAAGTTGATACATTTTCAACACAAAAGTAAATAAACAATGGTTGCACAAAGTTTAAAATTGCATTAAATCAAATAAAATAAAAATCTTCTGAAAAAATGTTTTGAAATGAAAAATAGTTTTGATGCCTTTTAAAAACATCAATTTCTTGTATAAAATTTTTTGATGTCATTAGTATATTCGTTATAATTTGTTTGTTGGAGTGGTCATATTGAAGTAGATCCTTTTGCCTGGTGTGTTGAGGCGGTAACTCTTATATTGACTAGACTAAGGGTTCGCAACAGTCAAACTACTAATCTCTACATATTATAAAGTAAAGTCCCCCGCGCCGTCTATCTGTCTGTCTGTCTGTTCGCGATAAACTCGAAAACTACTGAACGGATTTTCATGCGGTTTTCATCAATAGATAGAGTGTTTTGTGAGGAAGGTTTAGATATGTAATTTGTCAAGGATTTGTGTAAATTGGTTGAAACATAACGCTAATTGTTAGAAGTGTCGGAAAAAGTCAAGCAGCCTGGTAGCTGTCATCGAAAACGCTGCCTAATCCTTTTGAGATATAACAAAACAATATATGGTGGAATATTCCTCTTTTATAGATCTATAAAAAAGTTCGCAAAGGCATATATCTATCTTTTACGGATAGCTTACTATATCCATTCTATCTTCTTATCTTATTATTCCTATCAATTGCTGTTCGTTTGTCTCGCTAAAACTCGAGAACGACTGGGCCGATTTAGGTGATTTTGGTTTTGAAATGTTTGTCGTAATCCAGGGAAGGTTTAAACGATGAGATAATATGGAAAAATTGTGAGGAAGATAGTAAAAACAACAATTTCATTTTCTCATATAAACAGTTCTACTGTTCTACAGCACAACGTAATTTAGAATGCAAAAAAAAAATTCAGTCTTATGTGAAACGTTACCTGTCATTCTGTTACTATTTAAAATCTTCATCATCAGTTTGTCAGAGCGTGAGAACTTTATTTACTGTTTTAATATGCCAAGGAAAAGACGAGCTGACATAGGTCGTCGAAGTCAATCTTATAATCTTTCACACCATCTCTATGTATTATAAATTAAAATCCTCCGCGGCATCTGTCTATCTCTTCGCGATTAACTCAAAGACGGCGGTGGTTACAAAGGTTTTACAAAGTGTTTTATTAGCCACAGCAACGCGTGGCCGGGTTAGCTAGTTTAAAATAAAAAAAATAGAAGCATAGATCGCCTATCCTTCTTCGATCTTAATGTTTAACTTATTAATAACTATTGTTGAATTCTATCAACATTCGAGATGTGGAGCTTTCAAAGCATTTTTCGATTGAAACTGATTAACAAAGAAACTTTAAAGTTACATTTTAAAAGTCTCTTAGTTTTATCTGTCTGTGACAAATGTATATGTTTTTATTGTAAATTATGGCGAGCCACAAAGTTAAGGTTTTTTACAAAAAAAGATATCCTACGCTGATTTCAGGTAAAGTGAAGTGTACATCAGGGAATAATATCTTTTAGAGCAAGACATACATTCGTAACAATTTTTACAGCGCCCTTGAGGTGATTTTTCACAAAAACGGCGCTACATAAATCACTCAAGTATTATTTTTAATAACTTCTCTTTTTGTTCCTCCCTGTAAACTAAACTGTTTAATTGTTAAAAACTTGTTTGAACTGAGAAGAACGAACGATCGAAAAAATTGGAACATTTTTAAACGACTTCGAAAAGGAGGAGGTTCTCAATTCGACTGTTTTTTTTTTTTTTTTTTTATGTTTGTTACCTCAGAACTTTCGACTGGGTGAACCGATATTGATGATTCTTTTTTTATTTGAAAGCTGGTGCTTTCCGTGTGGTCCCATTTTAATTTGGTCCAGTTCTGATAATGGCGTCCGTGAGAAAATCATATAAGTCTTAAATTTGCATCAAGTATGTGCGCGACAAATGGACGAATAACTCAATATCACGCCAACCGATTTCGATGATTCTTTTTTTATTGGAAAGGATGTACTTCAAGGGTAGTTTGATGAGAGTTTGGTTAGGTTCTGATTATGGGATCCATGACAAAGTAACGGAACTCTCCAATTCTGAAGAACAAATTTACGATACTCGGCCGAATCTTAATCGAATTAGTTAGTGTACTTCAGATTCACTAAAAATCAAAAAATAAACAAAAATTTTAACAAAACAAAAAAACGACTTCAAAAAATGCACTAAAAAGTAAAAAAATAATTTCGTATTCTTCTACAACTTTATAATCAACTTACCTTTTCTACTCATCAATATGTAGGTACGATTGTTATTTTTGGAGTCTTTTATCCTCGTATGTTTGAATATGTAATTAAAACAAGAATAATTGCCGGGATCATCTGCAAATAGAAGAAATACGTCGCTAATATCAGTGATGACCATTGAAAAGATAAGTGGTCCAACGATTGAACCTTTAGGCACTCCTGAATAATCGGATATGGCAGGTACCAAAATGTTGCATCCGAAACGGTTTTCGAATTACAGCTTCAAATGCAACATGCAAAATTGGACTGTAAATTAGTGTTTGTTTGAATTTGTGATTACAAATGTATGATAAGAATATGGTTTACAAAGGGAGTGGGGAAAACCAAACACTTACCACTGGGGTAGGAAAATATTTCATCCGGTATGTTTTTTTTTCTGTAGTTATAAAAACCCATGTAAGTTCTGTTAACAGAATGTGATAGTTCACAGTCTCAAAGGCTTTCGACCATAAGTTTTAGGAATAATTAATTCCCATTACAACAAAGGTGACCATCAGCGTTCTATTATTTTGTTTACTAAATATTTTTTAAGGTTTCCAAGGCGCACAAATTAAAACACGTTTTTGAATGTTTAAACATAGTTATTATATTTTATTTATTGAAGCTATGGCCTGCCTGCTTCACCCCAACTCGCCACTCCCACTACCCTCACTTAATAATGTCAAATCATTCCTGTACTTGTATTACTTTTAAGTTATTTTTACGAACGCTAGTAAAAGACATGGATGTATGATGGTAGATGTGGTGTGTGGATGGATGTATATAAATCAAACAAGCATTTAACACAATTTATATCCGAACCATAATTTAATATTTGTAAAGAATTCGTACGTGAAAGTGTGACAAGAAGCGATCTGAAAAGTTGTTATTTCTTCGGCAGTCTAGAACAGAATGTTAAATTTGTAATTCCGTTAAATTTGTTACGGCAGACGGTGACTCTGCGAGTGCTGAGGGATTGTTATTGGCGTGTGAGGAACCACCAGGGATGCTTCCGATTCAAGATCTCTGCATCGTCCGCTTCTCACAGATGTATTGAAACCGGTAACGAATTATTTGTTACCGGTTTCGATATTATAAAACAAATAAAAGACAAAAAAACACGAATTTTCGTTTCCTTTTCTTCCTGCAAAAATTCTACAATGCAAGAATCTCAAAACGAAGAGCCTGGCAGTAAAGGTGATAAAATAATTATTAATCAAATAAATGTTCTTAAAATAGCTTTACAACACCCCGAAAATCGCAAAATTGTAAAGCCTACAGAATACAAGCCCTGTTACGAACACAAAGTAACTTGTGATGGCCACATTAGAAAACCCATGACGACCGAATGAGCCCGAAAGAAAATAAACAAGTTTGCTCCCCGTAGAATCCAATCAATCCCTACAAACAGCTTCTGCCGGCCTCCCAAAACTAATTTCAATGGGCCGAGAATTATTTCTCCGCCGAGGGAAAACAAATTACATGGTCAACAGAGAAACTTCTCCGGATAAAGAAACTGTCTCTGGCTTGTTAGTTTTGCTACAAGGAACTTTTCAGTATCCACCTAATCTGAAATCCTATACAAACTTACGTCTGTCTGAATGCTGTTTAAGAAATTGTCATTAGGACAACTATGAGTATGTTCTGAAATCAAGCGTCTTTGTAGACTTTTACATAAAATTGCTATAACAAGTTCGGCATGTTCGTTAGACGTTTTTCAAAAAGAAAATATTTTTTTTAATACGGGAATACATTTATAAAGTAATAACGAATGATATTCCATTGAATGCCAACTTTTTTCATCTATCCCGAGGCCATTGGATTTATTTTACACTGGCTTCACACTGGATGCCCTGAGGAAAATAATTTCTATCGATGACCTATGTCATCTTAAAGGATGCAGTTTTAAAGGGGTTTTTTAAGGAAAAGAAGGGAGGAAGTTCTGGGGAGGAAATAGGTATGAGGAATGGGTAGGAATCTAGGGGTCAGTGTATTCAGGAGTGACGGACGTTTAAATCCACTCTTACAACTGTGGTGCAAAACGACGAGTCGAGGGATTGCCAAAATTACATTTAAAATACGAAGATGAATTATTTGGTGGCATTTATTTTATAATTTAAAACACAAATAAATAAAGTAGAACTTATCCGCACTAGATATTTGCTATACTTGATTAAAAGTATATAACTCAATTTCGTTAGGTAGGTATTTTGGCCTCAAATCCAAAATTATTTTTTTGATGAAAAAGGCAGTGAGTGTGCAGTCATTCCTACTAAAATAAAATCGTGGGCACTCTCAATACCGTCTTAGTGAAATACCAGGTTTGAAACATTGCTTGAAGTTGCTTTAGGCCCTCCGTTCATGGAGATACTTACAATCTATGTAATTGTGACGAAACCACAAGTACCCTGCTGATATACTACTTTTTAATGCTAGTCTCCGTACACGGCGCTATCCGAAATATACTGAACTTGATCATTTTTCACGTGCAGCCGTGGAGTGAACACGCTGTCATGCGATGTCATATGACTTTTTTTCCAACATCAATCCATGCCTTCTCCACTAAATCGTTTCTTACGTATTCTGGTAAAGTATAGTTATGTAAACATGCATTTTTTTCCACTTCCAGAACAAATCTAACATTACTTTCATGTTCCGACGCCATATCTGTCAAACGCTAAACGAATAAGTATCAGACACAAATGATGCGACGCGTCGCTTGCGATCAGCACTGTCGGTATCGTGATACTGATTGGAAACCGACGGCCACCGCGTAGCGCCGTGAACGGGCACCCTCTAAATCAGTGTTTTTCAACCTGTGGGTCGCGACCCCCTGGGGGGTCGCGAAGCCTCTACAAGGGGGTCGCAGGGGGTCCAAAGTAAAATATAAAAAAAACAATAAAGCTCAAAAATATTTTTATCATGAAAATATTAATTATAGGACATTTTGAGGTTAACATGATTTTAAATTATAAAATTTCTATGGGCCAAAAATCCGTTAAGTCTCATACACATTAATGTGAAGGTTGCGCCTGTTTTTCGTCAATCAATTTCTGCCATCGCAGATCTGTTTTTGCAACATTTAGAATTAAGTCGTTTTCTAAATTTAATCGATTCCTCTGTTTGTTTTTTATTTGGGCCATTGACGAAAACGTCAACTCGTACAAGTAAGAGGTGGCAAATGGAATCAAGTACTTCAAAGCTTCTGTGGTCAATTCTGGGTATTCTAATTTTCTTTTTAACCAAAAGTTATCCAATTTAACAGACTTGAATTCCAAGTGCAACATTCCATCGGCAGATAATTCCAGCAGATTTTCTTTTAGGTTGGTTTCTAAACTTGCTTCATCTATAGCTGCATTCAAAAACGGGTTTATGATCCACCTTTTCCCAGCGTTCTGTGATAGTTCTTGCACCGAGAAATAATGACACATTTCTTTTTTCAAATTCTGCAAGACAATTTCCATACCAGGTATATATGCTTTGATGTTAATCTCAAACCCCACTTCTCCAATGAAAGACTGGCTCGACGAAAATGAATTGAATTTGTTTTGATTTATAGATGATGCCCACAAGTTTATTTTCTTTGTAAAGCCATGGATTTTGTCTTTAGCTGTAATGACATTTTCATCTCGTCCTTGAAGGCTTTTATTCAAGGTGTTTAAATGCTTATATTATACAGGCGAAATTGCCCTGAAAAATTCACAACCTGAAATTCTCTAGCCACCCTCCTGTTGGTGTACACTGGGTGTCATTCTTTTTTCATTTCATTCAATTTGTGATTCCTGAATTTCTATAGCCACCCCCCCCCCCCTCCAGGAACCATAGTCGTCAAAGGTAAATTACAGGCGAAACTAAGAGCACCGACTACTTTGTTAACCCGTCAGTCTAATTGGTTCGCTTTTGGAAACAGCTCATGAAGGTTTCACACAAAACATTGTGCCTTCCTTAGTATCATAGTGAGAAATATGATCTAAACGGTTTTAGAAAGAGAAAACACTACGCTTTATACTCAAATCTAAAAGTTTACCACAAAATAATTAAATTACACCTTTTATAACAAAAGTACATCTTAATGAAACCAAAGTTTTGGACCGCAATTAGAAAAAGGTTTATAAAATTTTGTGATTTTTTAATTAATTTTTCATTAATTCATTTTTCTAATAAAACGTGTGTTTCTTTTCATTATCAGTCGTTTGAGTTAGAAAAAAGGTAAGACGAGCAATTTTAAAAACTTTTTTTTTGGGTTTACGTGCAAAATTTTGACAGTTAAAAAATTATATGTTTATTTCGATTAATATTATTTAAAACCGTACTTTATCACCTTTCAAAACAGTTTATATTTTTGGAATAAATTCAGAAATATTCCATTTATTTGGATTTTATTGTAAAGTGGAAATATTTTGACCCTCTGATAAAATATGGTCGAGGTCGAGGCTTTCGTAATAAGTACAAAGATTTGAGTCACCACTGACATCTTTTTGACGCAGACCTTATGACCTTAATGATATGCAAATGAAAACTACTCTGGTGTTTTTTTTTTTTTTTTTTTTTTTTTTTTTTTTTTTTTTTTTTTTTTATTTGAATTTTATTTTAGTAATTTGTACATTTAAGTTTACAAATTTCTAATTGATTATAATATTTCAAATTGCAGTTTTTTTTTTTTAATTATAATATTTTAAATTCACAAAATTTTTTGAAATCACAAAATTTTTTGTTTTTGTTTTATGTAGCTCCTACAATCCATCTTGAACTTTTCAATTGGTGAGGACTTAAAAGTTTCTGGTAGTGTGTTATATAACTTAATTCCTTTGTACAGCAGACTGTTTTGCGTATTCGTTTTGTCCTTTTTGTTTAATCTTATTTCCTTGCAAGTCCTTGTGTAATGTCTGTGAATATCCTTATTGTATACGATTTTATTTGTGAAGTATTTTGGTAACATGTTGTTTAATATTTTGTGAATAAATATCAACGTGTTCAAGGTCAGTATTTGTTTCACTGTTAACCAATTAAGTTCCTTTAACATTTTAATTATTTTTGAAAATCTATTTCTTCGGAGTATTATTCGCATTGCTCTGTTTTGGAGAATTTGAAATTTATTCTGTTCTCTTTCATTACAAAGGAAAAGGATACTTGAACAGTAGTTGAAGTGTGGAGCAATAATTGAATTGTAAATGGTGATGGCGGTTTTTCTGGAAATTTTAGGCCGAATTCTTCCCAAAAAAGATATCTTTTTGCCAATTTTCTTGTGGGTATATTCGGCATGTCTATTGAAGTTTAGTTTGGAATCTAATATGACTCCTAAGTATTTCATTTCAGAAACATTTTCAATAATTTCACCATCAATTTTAATTTTGCTTTCACTGGATGTCTTCTTATATCCAATCACCATACATTTTGTTTTTTTTGTATTTAATTTAAGCTTATTTATTTTTAGCCATTTTGATACATCATCTAGTTCATTATTTAAAATATTTATTAGTTCTTCATAGTTATCTCCAATTAAGTATATAAGTGTATCATCGGCAAAAAGTCGTACTTTGCATTTTGAAAATATTTTCACCATGTCATTAATATAGAGTATGAACAATAGGGGTCCAAGGACCGATCCCTGCGGTACTCCTAATTTATTTTCCATTGGTTTTGAGAATTGATTATTTATTTTTGTTACCTGTTTTCTGTCTTTCAAATACTCTTCTATTAATTTAATGGCTATAGATGAGAAACCAATTTCTTTAAGTTTTCTTATTAAGATTTCTCGATCTATAGTTTCGAATGCCCTTTGAAAGTCTAAAAATATTGCTAAGATAAATTTATTACTATTCATTCCTTCCTTCCATTCTTCGACAATTACGTTTAATGCTGTTTCACACGAGTTATTAGATCTGAATCCTGATTGCTCTTGGCATAGAATATTGTGTTTATCTAGGTATTGTAAAATTTGTTCTTTTATTATCACTTCAAGAATCTGCTCATATTTTGGTAAGGTGTTGATTGGTCGAAATTCTTCACATTTTCTGGTATTTTTAACCTTCGGAACCGGTATAATGGTAGATTGTTTCCATGACTGTGGAAATTTTCCTTCTTCAATCGTCTCATTAATAATATTTAATAGTGTAGATCCAATTACTGGAAAAGCATCCCTTATTATACTAATAGTTAATCCATCTGAACTATTCTTTGATTTAATTTCATTTAAGACTTTAAATAAATATTCTGCATTTATTCTTCTGAAGACCAATAATTCTTTGTTTGAGTCGTTATTTTCATTTATGGGGTTAGCAACAATGTTGGGTATTAATTTGTGATTTGAGTGATGCTTTCAATAAAATATTTATTAAAGCTATTAGCCATGTTTTCTTCGTTTATCTCTTTTGGGAAGTTTACAATTTTTATGTCGTCTTTGTTTTCGCCATGTACTAATTCTTTTATGCTTTTCCAAATTTTTTTGGGATCCCCTTCTTCTGAGTTAATTTTATTTTTTATGTACTCATTATGCGTTCTTTTTATGTCTTTGGAGTATTCGTTTCTCGCTTTTTTGTAGTTATCCCAATCCATAGTATTATTAGTAAGGCGTGCTCTTTTGTAAAATGTATCTCTATCGTGCTGCATTTTGCGTAGTTCTTTTGTGTACCACTTATTATTATTTATTTTATGTATCTTCTGTTCTGGGACTACTTCATCAATAGATTTTTTTAAGTTTAATATCATCTGGTCCGCTTTTTTGTTATATTCCATTTGATTTATTTCGTTCCAATTAATAGCCTCCAAGGTCTGAATGAAAATTTCTTTATCATATTTTTTGTAATTTTTAAAAGTTATTACTTTTGTTTCTTTATTGGAGTTGTATTTTTCTCTGTCATTTAATAGAATCTGATTGATGTTATGGTCGGTAATTTTAGGATTATCTAGTATATTAATATTTAAGTTGAATTTATTTGAGATTACAAGATCAATCACTGTTTTCGAGGTTTTGGTAATTCGTGTAAAATCTTTAACCAGTTGTTTCATCCCTGCAGCTTGAATAATATATTTCAATTTTTTTGTGTATATGTCTGCCTTTGCTTTGACATTTATATTAAAATCTCCAGCTATAATGTTTACATTTTCGTCTTGTAAATTTTCCATACACCATTTTTGAAAATATGTTAAAAAGTCGCACTTACTTGTGTTTGGCGATCTATAAATAACAGTATATGTACCTTTCTTGTTTCCTGTTTTAATGGTGATGGCTAAGATCCAACAAAGTTTTTCAATTTGCTGATTTGATATTACTTCATACGGGTATTTCTTACTTAAGAGAATCATCACTCCTCCTGTGTGTCGACTATGTGAGTTACAACGGATGGTATTATAATTTTCAAATTTTATTTCATTATCTTGAATATCTTCTGTCACATGTGTTTCGCTCATCATTAGCATAAATGGTTTCTTCTCTTCTAAAAGTATTTGGACCTCTTCGTAATGTGCAATGATGCTTTGTACATTTAGGTATATTATTTCATTTTTCTCGTAAACTTTTTTTATAAAAAAGAGATCCTGCTCATTTTCGCTTCCAATTTTCGTTTATAAATCGGGCATTCTCTGCTCATGGCTGAGTGACTACTATTTATTTTTAAACCTAATCTGTTATTTGTCATAATACAATTTACACACTGAATATTTTCATCGGTGCACTCTTTTAAATCGTGATGTTTGGCGCATTTTGGGCAAGATTTTAGGTTTCTGCAATCTACAGCCTTATGATTAAAACCATTACATTTAAAACATCTCATGATATTTAAATTGTCAAAGACCCTGCATCGGTCCCATCCGATATTTATTTTTTGTTCCTTTAACATCTTGTTGTATGTCTTTCCATCAACATCAGCATATACGGTGTAGCTGGTTTGATTTCTTATATTTTTTGTTTCTTTTACAAATGTTACTTTTATTTTGGCGTTTTCTTCAAAAATAAATTCATTTTGTCGTTTTATTTTTATTTTTATCTCTTCAAAAGAATATTTTTCAGTTAAGCCAATAATTTTAACAGATGGTTTTTTTTCTTGTGGGATTTTCACATCATACTTGTCTCCTATCAGTCCAGTCACCTCATCCTGAATTTTTTTTATATCGGTGGAATTTTTGAATTCCATTATTACCCCTCCATCCTTAAAATTTCTCATTCCAGTTACTCCAAAGTTTACTGGATCAATATTTCCTTTAATTTCGTTTTTTGTTTCAATATTTTCTTGATTTTTCTTGTTTGGTTTTATGATTACAATCGGCTCATGTTTTTTTACCTTTTCCGCATAAGTTTCAGGTACTATTATTTTTCTTATGTCTTTTTTAATTTCTTCATTTTTTGTGTTCATATTATTGAAAAGCGATTTATTTTCCTGCATTATTTTTTTCATTTCATTAAAATTATGGGTAACTATTTTTGTGAGTGGTCGGAGAATTTTTAATTCGCCCTTCATTTCATTATTTTCTGCCACTAAATGAGCTACAATGTTAAATAAATTATCCATTCCTTCATTAATTTTTTCTTTTTGGCCCATGGAAATTTTTCCTTTACTTTCTGAGAGGGTTGTCTTCATGGAATTAATTATGATTCTCGAGTTAGTAAGTGCGTTACTCACTTGATTTGTCTCTATCAATATAGACTTTTCTTCGTCATCATTTATATTATTTTCCGAATCAGACGATAAATTATCGTCCTCTTGTTCAGTTGGGGATCTTGGGGTCATAAAAGATTTCGTGAACGGGTCCGAATTTTTTTGTACTAATTTTGTAATACATAAGTATAAAACTATTAAAAAACGTCTTACCGGATTGTATTTGAAAACTGTTCATAAAGATAACGTTGAATTTCAAAGATGAAGTAAATGTTTACAAAACTTCCATTGTCACTTGCAGACTTCACAATTTACTTTTACCAGATTATTTCGGGCCGTATTTGGCTGAATGTAAAAAGAAAATACTTCCCACAACTCAATTCTATTTAGTGTTTAAACTTTAACACTTCAACAGGGAAAATGTTTTCATTTACGATTTCTAGCTGCTGGGAAAGAGAGTAAAAAACTATTTGATATTCTCTCAGAAAGAAGTTGAACAAATATAATTTTCGAGAGAGGACAGCCGGAGGAAACATTCTCACTTGTTTCTCTTTGTGTTGGTATACCACTATCATTCTGAATATAGAAGGCACGTTGGGAGAAAATACAAGCCTATCTTCACAACAAAGTGATCTCCGTGGTGTAGTGGTCCACACAGATGATTTTAGGTTCGAAAATACACATGTGGTGCTATGCCATAAAGGGCTGAGTTGTTTAGAAAGTTATTGACAAAATCTAGAAAGATTTGAACACGCGATGGCGTAAAAAAAAAACATTTTTTTTCCATAATTGTGTAGTCGACATTCGGCAAATCACCAAAAGAGTTATTAAATAATTACAAAATAATTTATTTATTATATTTTTTATGTTTTAAATGAGTGAAAATATGTAATCATGTTTGCACATAATTTATTACGCATTGTTGTTCTAACGCATAAATTATTTAAAAAAAAATATTTATATTATTACATACACAAATTATATCTGATTTTGTAAATTTTAATATAGTTTCTCTTATAAGTGTACTATGTATTATAAGTTCACACTTCAAACACATAAGCTAACATAACTTCATGTCTTTATAATAGCATTAACTCTTTATGTTGTAAATCTTTATGTAATTCCTCCAACTTGTTATCAGGCACCTGGTTTATACTTTTCAATACTTACAACTAACTTACCTGCTTATTTCACACTGTAAATCCGAATATATTATGCGTTACCAGGTTAATTCGGTAAATCCGAGTATAATAATATATGCTACCAGGTTACTTTTTCTATTTTTTTGTTTGTTATGTAATTATGTATATTTCTTGGAATAATATGAACTAAACCTGTCAATTTGTCTGTCCTGGAACGGGAAACTTTCCTAGTTGGACAGGCAAAGCTTCCCAATATGTTATTTGTACTTTCTTTTGTATAATAAATAAATAAATAAAATTTTATTTTTAAACAGAAACAAACAGTACATTGGTTACAGTGAAAAAAATTACAATTTATAAGTATATTTCATGGTGGGTACCCATTATGTGTTTCATTGTGGTGTCTTATTTATGATATGCATATTAAGTAAATACCGGGTGATGTGTGTAGTGGGAAGGCGTGTGTGTGTGTGTGAGGATGTGTGTCTATATGTATGCATGTATGCGCATTGAACAGTTTATATTATTGACATGACGCTGTTTTTAAATTTAGGCAGTGAATCGGAGAAAATGTCGATATTAGAATTGAGATCAATATTATTGAACATATGAATAGCACGACTGATTGGCGAATTAGTTGCTGCATTTGTCTTGTAATTAAGCGTGTGGAATAGTTCTGTAGACTCCAGATACTAATATCTACAGCCTGTATGTCGGACGAATATCTACAGCTCATATGTTGAACTAATATCTACGAACTTCAGAGTGTTGACTAATATCTACACAGCTAAGGTCGGACGAATATCTATGACGGTCCCAGTGTTGACTAATATCTACAGAGCGTAGGTTGGACTAATCAGCTAAATGTGTCCAATAGTCCGATATTAGGGATTTTTACATACTTATGTGGGTACTCAGGTGTCGGCTGATGGTTAAATGAAGAAAAACGAGTTTGCGTGTAAAATAAGCCTTTAATAAGTTCCCACAATAATTCGTGAGCACACAAACACTGTCAGCGTACAATTTTACGATATTAATAGTACACACTGGGTCAAGATTAATTGCGGATAGACGAGGCGACTGCGTGGTAGTTGAACGAATACTGAATTTTCGCTGTTACTAGGCGCCTTTTATATGGTCCGACGAGTGGAGTATTAGTGGTAAATCGTCACTTCGGCTAGTTACCCGAAGGCGCTAGAACTTGTGCATTTCAAACGTACGATGGTTCGTACCTTTTCTGGAATGTGCGCGAGGTAGGTAGGTCCACGCCTCTGTCTCGGCGTAGTAGGTATCTACCTACGCTCAGTCGTGTATCGTCCATGCTCGACGGCTGGCGAGTGCTCTAGTAACTTCGTTTGCATATATTTGAACACAGGCGCCGCCTCTGGAAATATCGATATGTTTCGGGTGTAATCCAAAACGTGACGTAGCAATAATGCGTGGCCGCTACACTTACTTACATAAATTAAGTTTTTTAAACTGCATACGCAATATTACGTTATTCCAATATGCTATACATAATTGCAAATCCAACCTCTGTCAGTGCTGTAGATATTCGTCAACACTTTGGTTCTCATAGATATGAGTCAGCAGTTTGAGCTGTAGATATTCGTCAACACTTTGGTTCTGATAGATATTAGTCAACAGTTTGAGCTGTAGATATTTGTCAACACTTTGGTTCTCATAGATATTAGTTTGATTTTTCAGTTTTTGGAATTCCTGTAGATATTAGTAGACGCCTCCGTTCTGTATGGCGTGTACGTCTTAATGGTATGTTAAAATTAATTAGGGGAAAAAAGTTCGGTACAGTCAATGTTATTATACAATGTTGTTATATACAAGATGTCCAGGGGTACACTAACTTTGGGAGGTGATTTTATAGGATATTACAACTTTAAAAGGATAATAACTTCTCGTAATTCCAACGTTTAAGGTAGTTTTCAGGAAAAAAAGCTGAATTGCTTGTAATGAAAAAAATTCAAAATTCTTCCATGGAAACAATTTTTGCCTGCAATTTCTAAATAAGTCATTCACGTTTTTTATTTTTATTTTTTATTTTTACCATGAAGATGTAGAATAACTTCCCGAAGTTAGAACGCTTTACTCCCGAACACTAATAATAAATTAAAGGTATAACAAAATATTTGTTTTCACAATCGCAGATTTTTTTCTGCAACACGCTGAGATTTTTATTCCAAATAAATTCATTGACGGTGTATAAAGGTATGTTGTAGTTCTATGATCCATTTTAAAACTTTTTTTCAAAGAAATTGAAGTAGGCAAACAATAAAATAAATTGACAAAAGTAGAATGCAGTATTTCTTACGGAATCAGAATTTAGTGCTACAGAAACATTAGAAAATTCTTTTGATTTACAAAAATTTGAAGGAAAAGTGACTTACAAATTTCATAAGACCTTCCGATTCCTTACCCAGGACCCCAAAGGCCTTTATTACGAAATTTTAAAATGTTGATAAATCTAACCTAACCTAACCATTTCCCCATAGAGTTCTTTTATTCTGAATCTTGTATTTGGTTCACTTGATCATGCCACGTCTTCTTCGGATGTTCCCGACTTCTTCTCTCATTCACATTCGCGTCATATATTATGCTTATACTCCTTTCTTCGTTCATTCTCTCGACATGCCAAAACGGCCTGAGCGTCCCTTTCTTAATCTTACTCTTAGGTTCATATATCATCAGTATACAACAGGTAACACACTTTAAGATTACTCAATTTCGCACCCAATCCCACCGCTTTTAATTCTTGCGTTATTAATATTATCCATGTATTGATGGAATAACCAGATGTGAATTTAAATCCTAGGTACGAAAAAATATTGTACTTATCCGAATCAACACAGCATAACAACATACATCTTCAGCAACAGGCAATATACCTTAAGATTAGGTACTCAATTTCGCACCCAATCCCACGTCTTTCAATTCTTGCATACAATTATCCATGAATTGACTGAATAACTAGATCACAAACAAAACAACACAATACAATCAACACAACAGGAAATATACTTTAACATTACTCATTTTCACACCCAATCCCAACTTTTTCAAATCTTGCATACAATAATCCATGTATCGATTGAATAACCAGAAATGAATTTTAACCCCAGGCAAAGAAACATTGAGCTCACACGCCTGCACCAAATGCATGCATTTTGCATCCCCGCGTGGTAACAGAGGTTTATTGTAGCAGTTGCCCTGCGACATGTGACAATAATAATGAATATCATGGAGTGCAGCAATAATTAAAACGAGAGCACGCCGCCTGCAAATTATTTCACGTTGACGAATATATGCAAACATATTATTTGTGGGAGGACCGGACCGGCGCTAATGGCTCTGTGTGGTCCAAGGGATGCCGACAGAAATGGATTAAGTTGATCATTTATTGAAGGAAAGAAAAAAAATATTGTTACAGTAGGTGATTATAATATTAATAATAATATCCTCCTTCCGTAATTTGCAAGGCGGGTATTTTAGGAACCATTTATTGGATAACCAAAAAAAAATGCCATAAAAAACCATTCATCACTCTGAATGCAATTATTAATGTTCTCCACAATGACCTTGAAAAAAATCACATCTTTGCTATTCTTTCAAAGACATAAAGAAACCATCCCTTCGTTCAGAATACAATTTTTAATGTTCTCAAAAGTTGTCTTGACAGAAGCAAATTCCCGTGATATCTAGAACGAAACCATTCCTTTGTTAAGAATATTATGAACTAAATATGCAATTTGGCTGTCTTGAAGCGAGTATCCTTCCCAGTTGGACAGACAAAGTATAATATATGTATAGTACGTGGTTCGGTACGTTTGGTGGCTTGGCATAGGTGCCCGGGTTCATGGGGATGAGGTTTGTCAAGCTTTTGACGACCAATGCGTTTGCCCACCTAGTGCGCGGCGGGTCGGATCGGGAGAGTTTGGTTGGTGGAGACCTTACCTAAAAACGTTTAACCAGTCTCTCTCGATCCATTGACTTGCACCGCAGTGGGGAGGGATGGGTTTATATGGCTGTCACTCCTGGACACACGGACCCCCAGATTCCTACCCACCCCTCATGCCTATTTCTTTCCCAGAACGTCCTATCTTTTCTTTCCTTAAAAAATACCCTCCACACAGCATCCCCTAAGATGACATGAATTTTTTTTCTTCAGGGTCTCCTTTGTGGAGTTAATATAAAAAATAAGTATTTTTATTTCTGTAATTGTAAAGCTGCCCATCTCGACACAGAAAGGGCCTAGTGAGATGAGTGGCTTATGATTTGTATTGTATTATTTTGTTGAAGATATATATAGTTTTTTTAAATGAATAAAATCAAATAAGTGGCTTTACCAGTAGAGTCCAAGCTGCCGAAATGAGGTACTTGAGAGGAGTGGCAGGGGTTACGAAATGGGATCATATGTATAAGAAAATCGACGATCCGAGGCGATCTAAATATTGAACCACTGTTACTCTTAAGGCTGGAAGTGGCTTGGCACGTACAAAGAATGTCTGATGACCGAACTCCTAGGAAAATACTGAGTGCGATTCCAGAGAGTAGATTAGTAGATTCCAGTGGGCCGACACAGACATAGTTGGGCTAGACAACTCCAGAAACTGTGTGAAAAGATGATGGGACTGCCATGGGACGGAGGCCGCACAATCAGTGCAAGACAGGGACAAATGGGGCGCCTTGTCGATGCAGTGGGTCCCTGACCTGAATATGTATGATAAAGGGAAGAAGTTTTAGGCCGATTTCAGTGCACGACCGACGGTCGGTGCGTACGGTCGGTCCTGATGATCGCATACTGCCGACCGACCGACGCCGCGACGGTGCGTACCGTCAGTTCACGCTTGACCAACAAGCTGACCGGACGTCGTACGCGAAATGGACACGTTTACGGATAGTTTAATTGCTGCTTATTATCTTCGTAGACGTATTAGGAACAGAAGACGTAGATATCACTTACACCCGATCGATGCAACACTGTCTAGCTCGTCGGTCGACCGACGGTCCGCTTGCGCTCGATCGACATATACGCATGCGTACGGTCGGCCCTGCACTGAACGATTTATGAATTTTCATACAAATGACAAGCGCGACTGATGGTAGATTTAGACTTGTAAGGTGCGACGTGACGTGACGCCTTACAGCGGTATCGGTTTCATACATTTAGTATGGAGGCGATTACATTTGTAAGTTCCGTTGTGGCATGATGCGGTCTGACGTGACTCGACAGAAGCTATCTCGATTTTCGACAGAGAGGTGAAGGTGAGGGGCGCGGGGATGGCCTCGTCTCTGCTAGTGTGTATGTACCACGTGCTTGTGTATTGACGCGCGGACCACTTTTTATTTCTTGTGTCCGGAAATCATATGACATTTGGATTTTAAAAAATTAAAACAGTATCATTACATTATTAAAACAGTATCCATACATACGCTACCACTCGTCTCGATATAAAATTTAATTTATATATATCTTTTTTATATACGTTTTTTTTATGTCCTCTTCAATCATAGAATGAACTTCCTCGAACTGTGCCTTGGACAATCTAAAATACTGATGATATCTTTCAGCATCGCTCTCAAGCTCTTTAAGGAGAGTGTGAAACTCGCCTTTAACCTCTCTTTTTCTATTCACTGGATGAACCCAATATCTGCTCTTTTTTTTTTTTTTAAAGACTTGCCAGCACCATGAATTGAATATCTTCTTCAAAATCTGAATCAGAACCGGATGATTCGTGAGAAAACATTGGGAACGTGTGAACTCCCCGAGAGCTACGACCGTATTGATTTAAAATATCGTCATAAGGCGTCAGAAGACAACTTATAGTACATCTGTAAACGCTAGCCATCACGGCAGAGAACATCACAGCACGTCGCACCTTACAAGTCTAAATCTACCATGAACTACGCACCGACCGTCGGTCGTGCACTGCAACCGGCCTTACATTAACCGCTCCACAGTATCGTGGCTCCGCTTGTGGTTCACTAGGCGTGAGCAAATAATGAGCCATAATTTGCATCAGTTACGCATTAATTATTTTGCGACGAATCAAATTCAATGTTTGTTTGAAAGCCTAGGAGCGTTGAGTTCATCCATTCATTTTATTCTCCATTAAACCATTTGTTACGTAATTTACTCTTTTTGAAAGCTTAAAGCAAATTGATTGTGCCGTTGAATAATAAATAAAATTGAAAATGGGAGAAATTCGCCAAAAGCATAAAAAATTATAATACTGAAATATTATATTTTCTAATGGGTTATTATTATTAATTTATTTAAATTTACAACTCTTTGACAATGGATAAAACGTTATAAATGCATAAAGTGATGATACAATGCTAATTAATTACTTATTTTGTCAGCGATGATAATAATGAATAATACGGGATAATTTTATTATATGCACAGAATGGTTATTGCGCTTACACAGCGCGGTTTAAGAGCGTTTAACACGTTTACAATGAGAAAGATTAATTATTCTCCGTACCAGCTTTTTTAAATTATAACTCAATATCGAATTTATTTCAATCCAAATTAGCTTTAATTTATACCTTCATCCAAAAATGCTGAAAGGCGTGATGATAAAACTATTAAAATGGTGTACTTTTTGTAGTTATTTTTTGATTATAAGTATTTAGCATTTTTCAATAATGTCTAAATTTAATAAGAATGTTAAAAAAATCTGAAATATATTAGTTTGTAAGTGCGCAAATAAATACACAAATGGACCAATTTTCGTCAAGAAACACATGTACGTACATATTTTTTAATGATTTTATTGAAACTAAAATTAAAATTCTAATACATAACTCTGCTAGATAATGTATTGATTTATTTTACTGCATGATTAAATTATTTGAAATGGGTGTGGTATAATACAAAAACTTTTTTGAAAATTTAACAAATCTGCCAACGACCTATGGAATAACCTTATTATACTAAAAATTAAAAAAAAATCTAAAAATTTAGTATAAAACTTCACTAGATAAAAGAACAATCTTTTGAAATCCATTTATAATTTTTTGTGGAAAAGAGTCAATACGTCTAAAAACTTTTTTGAAAATGACGTATTTCCGGCTTTCTCTGGTAATGCCCTCTTAAACTGTGCGGTCTAGAAGTTGTTAACATGTTTTGTTATTTTTTATAATTTTATTTGTTTTATAGAAGTAATATAACAAAATATTATTATTTATTTTTTCACATACTTCAATTATTGTTTTTTTAATTTATTTATTTAATTTAACACTTGTTAACTGTCTGAATAAGTTTAAAAAATAAGCCAAATAACAGTAAACATTCGATTTTTAACATGTTTAAAAACGTTTCGGTTTCAGTTTCGGTTTCGGTCGAAACTGAGACAGACACCGAAGATTCAGTTTCGGTGGAAAATCCTGTTTCGGTCGGACACTAATAATTATTATTAAATTTGCCAATTTAAATAAAATTAATAATATTTTTGAATGTAGCTATAATTTTGTGGTTATCCATTATAGAAAAATGAAACAATTCAACTTTGTATAAACCACTTATATAATGGGTAAATCCTACCGGTTTCAGAACAAACGTTCCTTCTTCAGGGAAAGCTTATACTAATTTGACAGTTTTTTTTTTTTTTTTTTTTTTTTTTTTATTAACCAATACATATAATATATAATTAACCAATGTATATAATATATAATATTAGTGGTAACAATACCTCCCTAATTGAGAAATTCTCGTGTTTAGAGAGGGAGCACTATCAGATTGACAGTACTATACATACTTAACAGTTGTTACAATTTGGATGTATGTAGAACTACTTTTTTTTTAATAACATATGAATAATAAGTTGACATTTTTTTTTGTAAATAATGGAAAATTTTTATACATAATGAAAATATAAGTAGGCATTTTTTTTTGTACATAATAAAACATAATGTAAAATTTTCAAACATAGAGAAATATAAGTTGGCATTTTTTGTTCATAGCGGAAATGTAATTGGCACATCGTAACACATAGGTACCTAAATCTAGTTAATAGTAAAATGTTTTTTAAGTTTTTGTTTAAAAATTTCATAATTCCTTTCAGATTGAATTTCTTTAGGAAGTTCGTTAAAGCATTTTATGGCTGAGTATGTGTAATGATGTTGGGCTGTTGTTGTATTAAGTTTAGGGATTATTATTTGTCCTAAGGTTCTCGGCCTGGTGCTAAATGACTTTGTTGTTAGTTTATCTTTGTGGATTTGAAGTAATGCATTTTTTTGATAAATTTTATTTAGTGGTAATACTTTGAATTCATCGAATAATTTTTGGGTTGAATAGTCTAATTGTTTCTTTAGAATAATTTTGATGAGTCTTCTATGTACTATTTCAAGTGGGGTTAAGTTGGTTTTAAACGCTCCTCCCCAGCCTATTATTCCATATTGTAGAACTGATTGTGCTAATGCATAGTAAACCTTTAGTAGCATAGATTTATGCAGAATATTTCTTAGTTTGAGGAATACGTAATAAAGTTTTCGTATTCTGTTTACGGTTTGTGCAATATGTTCTGTCCATTTAACATGTTGATCTATAATTATACCTAAATATTTAATATTATTTTTTTTTGAGATTTTTGTGCATTTAGGTGAATTGCAGTTGTCCGTATAATTATTACAAGAGTTATGAATAGTAATATTGGAATTTATTGTTGGATTGATTTTGTCTGATAATGTAAAAGTCATGAAATAGGTTTTGTCAGAGTTTAAGGAAAGGTAGTTATCATCTAACCATTGTTTTAGGTTGTTTATTTCTATATTCGCAGTTCGATAGGCTTCTTCCCAAGTTTTTTTTTCTATGATTAAAACTGTGTCGTCGGCGAAAGATATGATTTTTCCAATTTTTGGTACTGAAAGCATTTCATTCACGTAAATGATAAACAATATTGGACCTAGAACTGTCCCTTGAGGAATTCCAAATTCGGAATAGGTGGGTTCACTCAATATATTGTTAATTTTTACGTGTTGGTGTCTTTTATGAAGATAACTTTTAAACCATTCTTTAACTTTTCCTTGGATTCCAATGTTTTCTAATTTTTTGATTAGCTTCATGTGACTTATACTGTCAAATGCTTTTCTTAGATCGATGAAAATACTTAAACATTTATTTCCCGAGTCAAGAGCATTATATATTATAGAGGTTATTTTTGCAATTGCATCTTGCGTACCTAAATTTTCTCTGAAGCCAAATTGGTTATCATTAATAATTTTATTTGATGTGATATGTTTAGTTAATTGTGACTTTACGACTTTTTCAAATATTTTTGCTACGTTAGATACAATAGATATGGGACGGTAGTTTGAGATGTCCGATGTATTTCCTGATTTGAAAACCGGGGTTATTATTGTATTTTTATATATTTTTGGGTAAATTCCTTGTTGTATGCTGTTATTAATGATATGTGCAATTGGTTTTGATATTAATTGTCTCATTTGTTTTAATACATTTACTGTGATATTATCAAAACCAGGGCTCGCGGACACTCGAAGGTTAGTTATAATTTTTTCTATTTCAATTTGGGTGCATTTTTCAAACTTTTCGAAAATATTTTGGCAAGTTTGTGTGGATGTATTGGAAGTATTTTTAGATTGGGGGGAGTCGATTTTTTTGGCTAGATTTTCTCCGACTTTAGCGAAGTAGTTATTGAAAATGTTTGCAATTTTAGTTGGTTCTTTTATTGAGTCTATTGTTTCGTTGTCATAAGTTATTTTATTTATTTGTTTATTTTTATTACCATTTCCAATAATGTTATTTATTGTAGCCCAGACTTTTTTGTTATCTTTACCACTATCTTCGATTTTTACCTTGAAGTAATTTTCTTTTGTTTTTTTAATCAAATTTGTAAGATTGTTTCTGTATTTTTTATATGATTGTAATAAAGTTAAGTCATTAGGTTGTTTTCGGGTTTGATAAAACAGTTTTTCTTTATTCCTAATTGAGGTAACTATTCCATGGGTGATCCAGGGCTTAATTTTTCTATGTTTTGATTTTAGATTGACGTTTTTATGTTTAGTTGCATTTATTATGTGTTCGCGAAGTGTTTTATCGAACAAAATTGAAGATTTTTCGGCATCTTCGGTGTTTAATATTTCTGCCCATGTTTCAAATTTCAATTTTTGTTCAAGAAGTTGTACGTTTAAAGTTTTTATATTATACTGTTGTAATGCAGTTTTAGAAAAGGACATACTTTTTTTAAAATCAAGAATTAAGAAGCACGTATAGTGATCGGTAATGTTTGTTTTCCAGATGACAGGTGTTAATTGTGCAGTTGTGTCTGCCTTAGTCCAAATGTGATCAATACATGATGGGTTTTGTCGGGGTACAACTCTAGTATAATCGTTTATACATGATATGAAGTTCAGTTCAGCCATCGTATTAAGTAGATCATTTTTTTCGACGCTGTTTGAGTTTTGACCAATATTTATATTGAAGTCGCCCGTCACTATAGTATTTTGACATTTGTTTTTGTTGATTACATCTTTGAGATTCTCTATAAATTGTTGAGTTTTTGAACCGTGGGTTCGGTATACAGCAATAACTTGATAAATCTGATTATTTACTTTTAATTGTAATGCTACGCAGTTCGTGAGGGTCATGTTTATTTCTTTATAAGATACATCTTGGTGTTTTTGGTTAACGTAAATGACTATGCCACTATTCTTGTTAATGTGTGTTTTCGTGGGAATGCATGTAAAGTTTGGTAATTGTGGTATATTATCTATATTTACTGTATTAAGGTGGGCCTCTGTCAAAACAATACAGTCGAGTTCAGTTTTTAAAAGACTAAGAGTGCATAATAATTCATTTATGTTTTTGTAAATACTCCTAATATTTAAGTGCATAATGACTAATGAGTTTGTCTTATTTTTGAACAGTAGGTTACATTCATCGACATTATTACATACTTTTTCTGCTATATTATAAGTGCTATCTAGTTCATCCGTAATAATATTATTCATCCGGCTTTGAAAACGTGTGTCTTATATAAGAGTTTTGGGAATATATAGCATAAGCGCAATAAATAATATATAACATGAGCATATAAAGTATGCAGAATTTAGGCATGTAAATAATATAAGACATTATCATATAAAGAAGATAAAACATAAGCTTATAAAGATTGTGAAACATAAGCATTAGCATAAAAGGTAAGTAAGTGATATAGGGGTTTGTTCGAATATTTAACATGAGCGTATAAGGTATATACAGCATAAGAATAGGTATATACAGTGTACATATAGTTGTTGCGAATATAAGACCTAGGCATATAAAGAATAAAAAGTATAATCATATTAAAAAAGTAAAACATGAGCTTATAAAGATTATAAAACATAAGCATATAGATAATATGAAACGAAAACATAAGCATATAAAGTATACAAGCGATATAAGGGTTTGGTTGTTGCGAATATTTTACATAAGCATATAAAGTATATATAACATAATCGTAAGTATACAGAGTATATACATGTTTGCTGCGTATATATAACAAAAGCATATAAAGAATATAAAGCATGAGGGTGTTAAGACACAATATATACCCCTTGATTCTGTGTTTTGCATATAGATTTGTGTGAAAAAGTATAAACGTATGAGAGTAAGTTATACAAGTATATATAAAAGAGCTTTGTTTATTGGTTATTGATTGAGGGGGACAAAATGTTTTTGTTAGTATCGTTAATAATAATAGCAGGTGTTCCGTTATCTCTGCGGACGTAAACTTGACCTCCCTTTGTCCAGGCGAACTTAAACCAGTTTTCATGGGTAGCTTTTCTCGCGAGAAACCATAGATGTTTTGCGCGAAAGGTCAGGTGTTCCGAGATGTAAATTTGGGAGCTTGGTCCTGCCATTCCGATGAGTGTGGTGTTTAGTTTATCCTCACGATTTGGGGCTTGTTTGTTGTAGTTTTTTATGTCTCGCAGGAAATCATCTCGGTCGATGGTGGTTTTGAATTTCACTACTATTGGCCTGCGTTGATCTTTTTTGGACTTTTGGTTAATACGGTAAGCTGCATCGATGTTATTGGACTCGTTGTTGGAATTGGTTATTTTTTTAATGTTAAAAATGTAGTTATTTAAGTTTTCCCCATTAAGTTCGGGGATCCCCCTAATTTCTACATTTTTTGACTTATTTGTCCTTTCGATTTGTTCCATTTGGTTTTCTAGGACTTCGATTCTCGTTTCAAGGTCAGTGTTCCTTTTTTCAAGTTTGCTGTTTGTGTCCTCTAGATCGTGGACTCGATGTAAGATGTCCTCATACTGTTTGCTCATAGCCGCCAAAGTAGCGAGAATTTGGGTATTTTGCTCAAGCAACTTAGAAAGTAGTTCAGTATCAACAAGGGCACTACCACTGGCTTTGGTAGAGGGCACAGCACATAAGCATTGGGTGCATTTTAACTGAGTGCGTCGCTCCTTACTGAGACGACGGTATGAGCTCTCTGTTACCCCACCGCAGAGTAAATGATATGTTCCTTTGCACAGCGTACATATAAAGACGGATTCGTCTGAGAGAGTAGGCTCCGAACAGGCTTGGCAATTCATCTTGTGGACTTGTGTTTGTTTGATGTATTTTGATTTTATTTGAATGTTGATTCGTATTGGAGATTGGTTGTTGATACACCTGTTGCCCTCTGTTGGTCAAAAGCAGTAAGTTATATATTTTAATTAAATTTGTTTATTTACTGCCATCTGTTGTTCGTAGTGTAGAGAATAGATGGTGTAGGTTTATTATTATTTAATAAAAAAAAGAATTTCAATAATTCTTTTCGCCGGTGTGAGATTCGAACTCGGGCCGGAACTAGCGGCCGGTGAAATCACGAGAGGTGGCGCATTAACCAACACTGCTACTGATCTGTTATGCGAAGTGGCGAAATTCACTTTCATATACTTCTGATTTTATGAATTTATGAATAATTTTATTGCTGCACTTGTTTGACGTTTGCCGTTTATCACTTCCAGTAGCTTCCAAATTATTTTTTTTACTGTTTTTTTTTATATTTAGAAGCACTTGTACACACAATTAGTTATTTAATTTAGTAAACTGAAAGTCACTGTTGTGATTATATCACTTTTGAAGGAGTGGGGTTCACTTTTAACTGTTTGAATTCTATTTATTTGCGGAGCGTGAATAGAGCAACTGTCAAGTTTTAGAGGTAGGTTATTATTCGAACAATGTTTTATTATGGTAGGGGTGGAGCCGTTGCTAGTTATTAATGTAGATTGGGTGGGTAGATATTAATGTAGAGTGGGTGGGTAGGGGAACAAATCCATGATTGGGCTATAAGATAATATATTTTTTTTGTTGATAATAGATTCATTATTTTTAAGGGATTTTTTTAATTTCCAAGGCTTCTAAATTATCCGAACGTTTTCCTTTATGATTAATATGAAGAATATTTATCCCTGTATTTTTTTGAAAACTATGGTTATTTTCAATGATATGGTGTGCGAACTCAGAAAAATTCTTATTATTAAGACACCTTAAATGTTCTTAGATTCTGATTTCAAAATTACGAGCCAATATAAAATGAGGGACAATCATTGCATTTGAGTTTATATATTCCGGAATTAGTCAATTTATGATCTTTATCTTTAGTATTTCTCAACATTGTTTGAAACTGTCAAATTAGTATAAGCTTTCCCTGAAGAAGGCACGTTTGTTCTGAAACCGGTAGGATTTACGCATTATATAAGTGGTTTATAGAAAGTTGAATTGTTTCATTTTTCTAAAATAAATAATATTTAAATTTATCTACCTTTTCTTCATAATTTGAAATGATGGCCAATAATATAATATCCTTGAATGGTGAAATCCAGATGAAGTGGAACCTTCAGAAAACTCATGTAGAATACGAAGCGCTTTGTTTTATCAATGTGATCGATGATTTTTTTCCATATTTTCGTCGTCGAATTCCAGTGCACCTTTTCCTATTCATTTATTCATTATTCATCTAACCTTGCCCTATTTGTCAACTATTTGCAGAGCAATATGGACGAAAGGGTGCAGGTCGATGCTATGTACACCGACTTCTCAAAGGCTTTCGACCGCGTTATCCACTCAATTCTGTTAAATAAACTCACTCGTCTTGGAATACACGGTGACTTGTTTAGATGGATTAAATCATACATTAGCAATCGTAGTCAAGTTGTCTCAATAAATGGAGTTTTATCCAAAATAATCAATGTAACCTCGGGTGTCCCTCAGGGTTCCCACCTTGGTCCGCTCTTCTTTAATATATACTTAAACGACATAGGCTCATGTTTCCAACACTCTAAATTTTTATTGTTTGCAGATGATATGAAAATTTACAAAACGGTTCGCTCTCTATCGGACTGTAAAGAGCTACAAAGTGACTTAGATAGGCTCTGCTACTATTGCACAGCTAACTATTTAGACCTCAATGTTTCTAAATGCCACACTATGTCCTTTACTAGAAACAAGCACATAATTAACTTTTCATATTCACTCTGCGATGAACCCGTGATCTCAAAAAATGAATGTAAGGACCTTGGAG
This sequence comes from Limnephilus marmoratus, assembly GCA_917880885.1. Lineage (NCBI taxonomy): Eukaryota > Metazoa > Arthropoda > Insecta > Trichoptera > Limnephilidae > Limnephilus > Limnephilus marmoratus. The sequence continues at coordinate 22,250,476 of OU862925.1, forward strand.
TCTATTTAGACAGTAAACTTATATTTAATACGCACATTGATTCAATCACTGATAGATCTTACAAAATGTTGGGTTTCATACTACGTCTGAGTAAATTATTTAGAAATCCACATACTCTAGTAATGCTTTACTCCTCACTAGTCAGAAGTACACTGGAATTTGCATCGCCTGTCTGGAATCCCAAATACACCCAATACGTCAATAGCATAGAGCGCATACAAAATAAATTTATTAAGTATCTCGGTTATAAATACAACAATAATTACATCGGCACTCTCCAATCCCTAAAATCCAGGCGAACGGTAGCTGACATGACATTTCTCCATAAAATAATACATAACGAAATAGACTGCCCAGAACTTCTATCTCAAATAAATTTTAACATCCCTTCTAAAAGAACTCGCCACACCAACCTTTTTTACACAACTAGTAATAATACGAACGCTGCGGCCAACTCCCCCATTTCGCGCATCCTTCAAAGATTCAACTCAATTCAAAAAACCACAAATACCGATATATTTTTTGATTCCCTCCCTCTATTTAAGAAAAACATTTTTAGCACACTGAACTCGCACACATAATACACACATCCACACACATCCACACACCCTCACGCGCACCCTCACACATACAAACACTCTCACACACCCCTCTCCTTCAATAATTTATTAATTTAATTTAGGTATAATGTATTATTTATCTCACAAAAACATAAGTATATAACAGAGACATGTCATTGGTACCAATTATTGTATTAATTCTATAACTTTGTAACTATTTCCCATTATGTAATAATGTACTGTTTGTTTCTGCAAAATAAAAATAAAATAAAATAAAAATAAAAATAAAAATTTGGTCATCTTATCAGTATTTGTGATTTCTTCTTAGGAGTCACTAGACGTTATTTTGTTGTATGTTTTCTTTAGCTTGTTCATTTTGGAGTGGTTTGAAGATTGGATATTCATTAAAAAAAAATAAAAATACTTATTTATTTTTGGATTTCGTCGGATTCGATCCTTGGTCCGCTGAATATCTGGCCGCTCTGATTTGTCACGCGCTTTACACCTCTAGGCTAAAGGTGACTTCGTGGAACCGAGGATTTATCGGAACCGAGTATCCGTGAAATAAATAAATATTTTATGCTTTCTGATTCTCTCGCGGGCTAAATCGCTTAGATGAATGTGTTTGTCTCTTTTAAGTGTCCCTCGCTTCCGTTTCATCGAATTTCAAATAACAACCGGGCCAAAGAAGTTTTCACTTCAAAAACTTCACTTCAAAAACTTCACAAAAGATTCACTACGTCTTTTACTGTAATGCAAAGGAGTAATGTACTCTTCCTATTTAAATTTATGTCTGTCATGTACAAAACACACAAAAGCATTGCCTCCTAATAGTACTAACTTACCGCTTCTCGTTTTTAGTATTATTTCATAGCAGTTTCCAGTTGATTTATTCTTGGACCATTACCAACCAGCATTACATACAATGATATCTCTACCATCCCCTGACGTGGCCCGTAGTTGTGCTTTATTTGCACATTCAAATCGAAATTGTCGGCGAGCAAACAAGGTCCCGCCGCTTGGAATGTGATATCGCCGGGTGGGAAACGCCCGCCGGGCATTTCTGTATTACACCAATAGTTTTATTTCAGAAAAAGCAAGAAAATTCTCAGTAACTACGTATTATTTTTTTCGGCTGTTTTAATTTTCTTTTGTTGTACGTTTGCAAAGCGGGCAAATAATGTCGTAGGATTTGATGCTGCACTTGCTAAATTCAAGCTGGTTACCAGATGCTTTCTACTAGATTGGTAAAATACTTGAAACGAGTATATAAATTCCTTTGTTTGAACACATTGTCTGCAATGAACATTAGATTCACTTTTCAAAGTGGTCTGCAACTCAGAGTAACTCATATGCACGATTTTTAAGAAAAGCGAGAAAAAATCACGATGCAAAAAGTTATAATTAACTAATTAACCATCACGCCGTTTCCCCGCAGGGGTAGGTAGAGAGGACGGACCGCCAAACAACTCGGTCTTGGCACACACTCTTTGCCTCACTCACATTCATACATCGTCTCATACATTCTTTTCTATTATTATGACTTTTGACATGGCCCAACTCAAGTATCTGATTCACTTGATCGTGCCATGTCTTCCTCGGGCGTCCCCGACTTCTTCTACCATTCACATTCGCGTCGTATATTCTTCTTACACTACTTTCTTCGTTCATTCGTCCCTTTCTTAATCTTACTCATTATGTTTACATCTGCCTTACATTCTCTGCGGATATCCACATTTCTCACACGATCATACATTGTTTTGCCACACATAGGGATCACATTTCAACAGCATTCAGCAAAAAGTTATGCAATTTTTTATGATTTTGGAAGTGAAAACTTCTTTAGCACAGTTACGATTTCAATCTCGATGGAACGAAAAATAGCGACAATAAAAATAGAAAAACACGTCCATCTATAGGATTTAACATGCGAGAGAATGAGATAGTATAATCGGTCTCCTCTTTGTGTAGTGCTTCGTAGCTTATCGGTCTCCTCTTTGTGCGATGCATCGCAGCCTCCCCACTCTTATCTACTTTAGTTTTCTGAAGGTTTCACTTCTACCGCGTGTGAACTGCACACTCAGTATTCTTTTGATGTGAATAACTCACAAGAGTCCCAACTGCTCCCGTCTGTAACCAGTGAGACTATGGCATCCCCAATTGGGGTATGTTGTAAAGCTGAGGGTAAGTGGAGAGGGGACGAAGGTAGGGGACACTTTTATATATTTTATGAAACATTTTTTTATGCGAATTTCACGAGAGCTTCATATAGATGCAAACCATATCGCGATAATTTTGAACGGTCTAATGTGGATATATACAATTCTTGAGTAATAATATTTGCACTTTCCAAATAGGTACAAATAATCATCTTCTTCGTTTTTTGTTTCTTATACTAGGCCTTGTAGGAACGGATAAAGACAAAGGGTGATGAATAACAATGCAAGGAATTTGGGAAATGGGTTTAGTCCCAAAGCTGTTTCAAAACTTAACAGGAGAGGAAGGTGGTGAAGTACCTGCATTCAGATCTAGTCACCAAACACAGCTAAAGCCAGTTGAAACACGGTTTCAATTCCGAATGGTGGTCTAACACCAGGGCGATACTTAGAGTTATCTTCCACTCTGGAACGTGCTGCAAGTATACTTTAGTTATATTATTTTAAAAGATTAAATTGTGAAAATGAATCAATCGAATAAAATTTTATCTGCGCACGCCGGGATTTGAACCCACCATCTCTGGATTGCTAGTCGACAGCCTTGGCCCTCGACCACGGAGGCCGTCAATAGTGAACATTCAAGGTAAATTACTGGGGGCTTCTGAAAGAAAGTAAAATTCTTGGACGTTTCAAATTTCGAATAAAGTATTGTAGGATTTGTGAGACAGAAGTTTTATAAAATACTAGCTGACCCGATAAACGTTGTTCTGCCATATAAATTATTTCTAGTGATTATTTTGGTTGTTAAATAAAAAATAACGAACGCATTGTAAGTGTGTGGGGATGTGATCTACGACAGAAAGTGGAATGGAGCGCTGTAGACAATGACCGCCGATAAAAACAAAAAAAAAACCCACAAAAAAAACAGTAGGAAAATGAAATAATGAAAATCAATATGAATTTCGAAGAGCAATTGAGTGTAGGTACGATATTTTTTGTCAGTCCGTCAAATAAGCTCGATGGTTTGCCCACGCGAGAACATGTGCCGAATGAAATATCAAAATGACGCGACGCTTCTCGTAAATGTCTTGCGCATGTGTTGATGAAAGTTAGATGAGGCGGACGTAGCGCCATCTGTGATTCAACAATAAAATAATTTCGTTCTGTTTGAAATACGAAAGACGGTTAAATAGAAAAATCATGGAAAAATACTAAAATCGCGATTAAAAAATGGGAGGGTAGGGGTAGGAGGTTTAAAATTTGGGGTTATAGGTGTTTTTTGATGCCAAAAAAAAAAAATACAAAAAAATTTTTAGCCAAAAAATAGATTTTTTCCGGATATGGACACCCTAATCACCCAACGGTATGAAATCTACTTAAAAACCTATTCTCATACCTAACAAGTGTACATAAAAAAATTCATAAAATTCGGTAAAGCCGTTTCGGAGGAGTGCCACCTCAAGCACCGTGACACGAGATTTTTTATTTATAAGAAGATTTGTCTCTGGATCATCGCATTTTAAAAAAAATAATAAATATTGTCAATTTTGTCTAGAGAATATTTTTTTGGTGACAAATTAGACAGACAGACGCGACGTCAGAAATTTAACTCTCGAATGAACATTATGAATTGTGTTTTGAAGAGTTTTTATTTCCAATGTATCTACATTGAAAATTAAAACTCTTCAAAACAAAATGTCTAGAAATTGTTACATAATTAATGCCCGAGAAATACAAAAAATTGAGAACATTATGAACACTGCCAGAATACTTGAGAAATCATCTGTCAAATTTCTAAATAACTTAAACAAAAGAAATATACCTTTAGTACCACAATCAGTTCCAATTTAATAAATTAACAATTACTGGATCGTAATATGAGTCGTTCAATTTCTATATCCGCTATATCGACTTTCACTGATTCGGAGAAAACCGCAAAAAACTGTCATATCTCTAGCGAAATTAAAAATTACATTTTTTATTTTTATATAATGAATTGGAGTAATATACAATCGAAAAGTATTCATTTTTCAATGTATGTCTAGAAATATTTAAGTAATTTGGATAAATAAAATGGATATAGCGGATTTTGATACTCACTTCGTGGTTTGTATGGAATAGTGAGGCTTTTGAGACTCAACTGACCTGAGGGGCGTGTTTCTACTCCCGCCATCTTGGCAAATTAACTGCTCGTGATTGGTTGAATTCTGATATAGCGGGTTTTGATAGTAACTGTTGTTTCTTACTCGCAGTTTTAACATGTTTTTTGGTCGTGATAAGGGAGATTTTAAAATTCAATTTTAGGTGAGTCTTATACCTAACAAAAATGTGAACAAGATGTCATACCCAGATCATTTCGTCAAAAAATCGGATATAGCGGGTTTTGAAATTATAGGACTCATATATTTTTGAGAATATCGTAACTGTAGATAGGTCTAGCTAGGCAGATACATAAATAATGATTGTGCTTTATAATATGTCTAAAGAAATTAAATTTTTGGGAACAAAATGCGGGCAAAGTCGGTTACAAAAGCTTGTGTTCATACATAATCGTAAAAATAATAATTATTGTTAACGACTAACGACACAGCCTGATATCACGGCTTTTTATTAGTCAAAATATCCGTAATGGGCCCAGGCTGCCCAATAATGCTTTAATTGTGTTTACAAAGTCGTAAAATCGGTACGCGATTTGTGGTTTGTTCAAGCAATGTATTTTATTATACACGTCATACCCATTACGTTATTATGTATTTCCGAAGACAATTAATAACACTGAAGGGAATTCGGCCTCCTCGGTCAGGGGGTCAGGCTCTTGATTCATAATCGGACGGTCGCGGGAACGAATCCCGGCGAACGCAAATTTGTTTTTAAGGTGTTATGCCGTGTTGCGCTACCTCCTTCTTTAGCCAACGTTTCGGACATCGTTGCAGTGCCCATCATCAGGGCAGATCCGGCAGATCCGGTAGATGTATGATCCCGCAGATCCGGTAGATGTGTGATCCGACACATCTACAGGATCAGCCGGATTTGCCCTGATGATGGCCACTGCAACGATGTCCGAAACGTTGGCTAAAGAAGGAGGTAGCGCAACACGGCATAACACCCCAAAAACAAATAACGAAAATGCTTTTAGCCGTGAAAATCTTAAAACGTATCTGCAAATAAATTTTATTTATTTGAAATAACATTTAGTACTTGTTTTTCCACCGGCTCGCCCGCATAGTATTAGGGGGTTTCCCACTCCGCCTCCTCCTCCTTACCTATCCCCACTCCCCCCCCCTCTACTCCATATCTGTTACATTGATTTTTCAAACAGCTCGCGTGCCACCTATTAAAACGTAACAATCAAACATGCACAGTTTCGCATTTATAATATTAGTAGACATTATTATAATATTAGTATAATTTAGTATTTTATACATATTTGAATTTTTACTATCAAAGGAATCTCCATAGAAACCTAAACAAATAACAAAATGACAGCGCACGTCAAACAATTACTTAGCAACGCTTTGCTTTTCATCCGGACAATAAACGTATAATTAATAATTTCATAACGCCAGAGCTTATCCATAACGCCAAGCTTAACAATATACACAGCCTACATTACTCGCAAATAATGTAGCTTTCTATTAGTGAAATAATTTTTAAAGTCCATTCGGTATTTATTGCGTGAAAGAGTAACAAACATCCATACATCCATACAAACTTTCGCCTTTATTATATCATAATAAAATAATAGGATAGGATAATAGGATATTTAGGAAGATAATCTCAGTATCGCACTGAGATGCTTTATTCAAGAAATACGCGACCTCGGCTGGCGCCTGGTACCGTTGAAAAGGTAATAAAGCAGATATGGCTTTAGGACAGGTCTAGATAATCTGATGCCAGTGACTATAACATAACAGTGACTATAACATACACACCAACAACTGAAATAAACAAATTAATTTAGATTGAATGCGAGGAATCGTTTGTTTTACGTAATATAATTTGAGTGTGTAGTGATTCGCGTGATAATGAATTGTATTATTGAGACGGGAGCTAAAGTGAGTTCGTGAAGCGCTCTGTAAATAGAAAAATCTTGGAGAACCACTCCCATCTCTTCGGTAGCTTTCGCCTATTGATTGCGTAGAATCCTATAAATCCCAGAACAGATTAACGCCAAGAATCTAGTAGAATAGTCAGCTCAATGAAGAGTGATTTATTTGGTTCTAAATTACTAAATATACAACGGTTCTTGATCTATTTAAAGTTTAAAAAAACATGACGGTTTAACAATAAACGTGGACCTAAGTGATCTATTAATTTTGAATTAAAATGGTGCCACAAAATATGTTTGCTGTGTTTGAAAATTAAAATATTTTTCTTTCACACGTCGCAATTCAGTCTAAGGATAGAAGTTTTCCCTAGAAGATTCGGGTCTAAGAATAGAAGTTTTCCCTTTACATTCCCCCTCCCCTCTTCCGTTTCCACCCGTCCCGCGTTCCCCTCCCCCTCCCACGTCCCTTCCCCCCTCCCGTGTTCACTTTCTGCATTTCCCGCCTTCCCCCCTCCAATGTCTTCTTCCCGTGAACCTCCCGCTACTTCATTCCCATCCGCCCCCTGCCGGATTCCATCCCTGCAACTAAACTACATGAAATACACGGGCAAATTTTTTATATAAATTTAATAACGCCAGAGCTCACCAGTATACAAGGTGTCCGGAAACTCGTAGTACAAGCGGGAAACTGGAGAATCCACATCACAGTTGGAGTCGATTTTGTGGTTTAACTTTTTTTGATTTGAGCTTTCGTTTTCGAGTAAATCGGGTCCGAAGTTGGAATTTTTTAGGTTAAATTTGAAAAAAAAATTCACTAGGGGGTTGATTTCAGCTGTGTAATGTATTGTAAAATGCAACGAAGTTTAACTTCAACTTTAGTTGCCGAAAAAATGGAAAAATAGAAAAAAAATAATATTAAAATCGAAATGCTCATATCGAAAAAAATAAGTTTTTTGGGTTCTCTACGTGATGTAGATTCACCAGTTTCCCGCTTGTAATACGAGTTTCCGGACACGTTGTATATAGAAACGTTCGCGGACGTGCGCACAACAACTCACCACGTTTTCATCGCAAGCCGCTAAAAAGTGTAGGAAATAATTTCATAACGCCAGAGCTCACTATTATATACATAGAACCCAACGCGGGCATGCGGACATCAAATCACCGGAGTTTCATCGCAATCGGATGAACGGTTTAGTAACGCGTAAAGGAAAAACAAAGAAACATTCATTTGTATATATTGCGATAAATAATGTACCACATATCCGTACTAGACATTTGCTACATCTTTTGATTTAAAAAATAATTATTCATTTGGTTGGGTATTTTGACCTCAAATCCAAAATTAAGGCTCCGCAAGATGGAGCGAAACGAAATTACGAATGTTAGAGGAGAGCGCTAACATTTACAGCGACAAAATCGATGCGAAAATTGCGAAAATGTTTAATAAAACATGACTCGTTTAAAACAGAGTAAAAATCTTGGGGGCATTTTCTTAAACAGCATTTGAAGAAACACTGTGAATTTTTTCATACATATAACTTCTAAAATAACTGAAACAAACGTGTTTATAATAATTTTTGGAGCACACTTTGCGATTTTTTTCTATTGAGGGAATTTTATATAATTTGCGTTTCGGCGCGGGCAATGTCTAGATATTATCTTCAAGAATAACATATATATATATTTTTTAAGAGCTTTAAAACTTAACGTGTTTAAGGGAGATATATTATGTAAGAAATCGGTAGAAATTCGGGTTGCGGGCCCTTAAGTATTGGTTGTTAAAAACAGAGCTAGTTCTGTAGTGTTACCAGCTTTCTAGGTTACTAGCAATAAATAATAACAATTTTTTATAACTTTCATGTCTTGATTGGCTGCATTAGTAATATAGTTCCACGTCTTTTTTTCGATAATTATTGCAGTGTCGTCAGTAATAACTTGCTATCCTGGCTTGAAAAGCCTCGTGTGCCCCGGGCATTATGGATGAAAAAATTCAAAAGCTTTTTATTGAAGCATTAGCGAATGCAGAGCAAAAGCAAATATTATTAGTACCTATATGCACGGTGCACAACCTATTTGCCGAAACTATACGCACAGGCAAACCATTAACCAGACTCCAATGAAATCTACCTATTCAGAATTATTTCAGCGCTTTTTCAGGCAAAAATGCCCGCCGTATAAAGCGGACGATGTTTTAACAGCGTTAAATAAACCTGCCAGAATAAATATGAAATAATTCCACGGAGCGCCTTTGGAGAGTGGATGTAATGTTAATCGGTAAATTAATTCAGCGCTCATGTATGTTGATACTGCGGATATCAGGTTGAAATAATTACATTTGCAAGGCAGCAGAAAAACAGAGGCCTTAATGTATTTTATACGTACCTACCTACCTAACCACTGTAAAACATTATTCGGATATTAAAGACCCTCATAAAATAATTTTAATCCTTTTAATAAGATCGAGGAAACAAATTGCTTATGTATTATTTATTTAGTACCTAGAAAAAACAAATAGTGGTATATATATATTTTTTTTTTACAGAAGTAGAATAATAATACAATATTTTTAGTTGTCCATAGCCTGCCTCACTAGGTTGAACCTGTATTGAGGCAGAATTTTTTGTTAAATGTTTCTTACAATTTTATCTATGGTTTTTTATAAAAGTATAATGTAGGTTTCTATACAGCAAAAACTTTATTTTAGGTTACATCATTGTTTGCATATACACAATACAAAAACTGCAAGGTTAATACTACAATAATAAATGTCAATGACAGGGCGTTTGGGTGAGGGCACCAGTATAGGCTCGGTCGTTAGAATATATCCATATTTTAACATATTTTTTAAACTCTTTCTGTGTTTGACTCAGTTTGATGTTTTCTGGGAGAATGTTAAATATTTTCGTGGCATAGTATCTAAAGTTACGTTGACCAAAGGTAGAAGAGAGCGCTGGAACTTGCAAAATGTCTTTATTGGAGTTGCGTGTAAATCTTAAGTTTATTTTTTTTTCGTAAAGCACATGTTTGTTTTTAAAGAGATGTATGAGGATAGTTTTTACATAGATTTGTCGAACATCAAATACTCTGATTGTTTTGAAAATTAGGTCACTGTTTGCAGTTAGAGGAAGTTTGAAAATAATTTTCATGATTGTTTTCTGCGCTTTTTCGACAGGATCTAGAGCTGATAAAGTGCCCCCTCCCCATGCAATGATACCATACTCAATGATAGATAGGGTGATTGCAAAATAAATTGTTTTATGACTAGAGAGTACCTGGCATGCGTTTCAACGCCACTCAAAGAAAGTAAGCGTTTGTGTTTAATTCTGTTTACTGAAGTGCTTTTGAACGCACAACGTTTCTCGTTTTTCCGACGCGTGAGTTGGCCACATACAGCTGTCCGTGTGAGAAGCACACATTTTTCAAATTTACCCCCGCTATCCCCTACTGCTATTATGTTTCCTTTGAAATTCCGCCTCTTTCCCTCCCTCGTCCCCAACTCCTCCGTCATCCCTACCCTGCATAGCTTCCATCCCACTTTTTCTTCGTTCTTCTCCCCCCCTAAATGAAACACCTACATACATTTTTCTAACAACTTAAAAGTAAATTTTGTTTACAAATTTCATAATGCAGAGCTCACCATTATATATGGAAACCACCGCAAGCGTGCGCACAACAAATCACCAAAGTTTCATCGCAATCGGATGAATGGTAAAGGATATAATTTCACAACGTCAGAGCTCTCACCATTATATTTAGAAACAACCGCGAGCGTGTGCACAACAAATAACCAAAGTTTCATCGTAATCAGTTGAACGGTTTAGGAACGCATAAGGGACAAAAAAGAAACATGTTTTTTTATATATATGTCGTAGGTCGTAGGCCGATCGTAAAATCAGGCAGACCACGATGCGCGTAGGTACAACCAGTTCCTACGCCATTGCCTATTGTCTCGGTTGCTTGTACCGGTGACTGGCGATCACTGGATGACAGTGGATTCGAGGAACATATTTTTGGAACCAGTTCCTAATGTAGCACGCCTGATTCCGGAGGCAATTGAAATCTACAATTATTTTGAAGTATACTGTAATACCAGCTCGTAGAGGAGTGGAGCTGGCAACACGGTATCTCTTCCAAGTACATAAGCAGTGGCGGCGTAAGGGGGGGGCGGAGGGGGCGGGTGCCAAGCCCCGTGGGGTGACAACGACAACCCACTCGTACAGACAAAGAATGCGCACAAAATCTCCCGCTGTAAAGACATTTCAATAAATAACTACGTACTCTTGTATCTAGCTACTTACATTATCATATTTTGAAATGCGTCGCAACTATATATATATTTTTTATCGAATATAATTTCTAATTCCCTTTCTAAACTTCTCAAAATGATTCTTCAACACAACTATTATCACACAAATCTTCGAGTGTTAATACACTCGAAGAGTTGTGTGATCCCAACACCGGCAAAGCAGGCGTTGAAAGAAGAAATTAGCGAAACTCAATCGAAAATCTGGAGACAGAATAAACAGAAAAAGTTATCGGCACCTCTGGGATTTGAACCCAGGACCTTCTGCTTACATGGCAACAGCTCTACTAACTGAGCTAATTAATAATTTATCCAGATACTATCTAGATAGCCAAGGGCGGATTTAGGGGAAAGGGGGGGGGGTATTTTTGTGTACTGTGGAGATTCCATCACAGTACATACTTAGAAGCTAACAGTATTTATTATAATGAAATCTATAAAAAAATATAACAGATCTTGCGAAAAGATTGGGGACAAACTAAACACGGGAACAATCGGATTGTCTGGCCCCATTACACCCATCTACTTCTCAGAACTCCTCACGTCTAAAGGCAAACGGCTTTGGTATCTAGCTCGCCAACGTGCGACTGAATGTAAATATAGGTACGTCTGGACGAAAGCAGGTCTAATCTACATGAAAAAAGATGACTCTTCTCGACCTATATTAATAGATTCAGAACAAGCTATACCGAAGCTCTGACTACATGCTCTTTATTCTAATTATCGTGATAAAACTACTCACTACCGCTTTATATCGCCATTCCATACTCTATTACATAACAGCACTATATTATATGAACACCTAGGATTTTGCATAACTCCTATTTGTACTGGATTAATTTTAATTCTAATTTTAACTTTAACTTTAATTTTAATCTTTATTCTCTCTAGAATGGTAACTACACTTATTACAAGATTATTGATTGATTTATTAGTAATATTACTTATAATTCGGCAAAAGAGAACTCTAATCAACATATTTTATATAACCCAGATATTGCTTATTTTTCATACTTATACTACTTTTTACTGTCTTTTGAAAGAGAAATTGCCACACACTAACTACATACGTTATTTATTTCCTGGATTTTATTTCAGATATTATTTCTTACTCAGATATTATTTATTTTTCCTAACTACATCATTTTGTTTACAGTTTTGTCGCTACATATTTCGTACTACAAGTATTGATATGATAATAAAATACTGTTTTAAAACTTTACCCAGAAAACAACAATTAATTTTTGAATTCTAATGGTAATAAACGATCTTCAACATGAAATCGATAGTATCATAATGCCAAATACTGAAATAATTTTTGAAAACATTAACAAAATTATGCAATTTAATTGGGAATCAAATAGGATTAATATTGTTCATCAAAATATTAGAACGATGGGAAACTTGGATGATTTTCTTATATTTTTGGAAGAAGTAAAATCTGTGGTAAAGTTCCATGTACTAATTCTCACTGAATGCAGGTTAAATGATTCATACACAGCCAAACAAATTTCAGGCTATAACGAATACCATACAACATCGCATATTAACCAAAATAGCGGAGTAGTAGTATATATCGACAACACATTAAATTCGTTAGTACAAGAAATAAGCATAAATCAGTGTAATTGTTTAAAAATCAACATTAATGAGAATTTAGGTATCCTAGCTATCTACCGATCACCATCGTTCAATGACATCCAAGATTTCCTGGAAAATCTTATTGGTGAGTTAAAAAAAACTAAGGATTACGCACAATACGTACTGATCGGGGACATGAATATAAATACTATAGGAGAAGTATTGCATAGGCAATCCGACGACTACTTATGTGCTATGGCTGAAAGTAATTTTATTTCCAATATTAATTCTCCAACTAGGGTACAAGGTAGCTCAAGCTCATGTTTGGATCATATATATACCAGAAATATAACAAATTCAAATGCATTTGTAATACATAATACAATCACTGATCATTACACCACTGCAATCAGTATCCCAAACTCAACACCCAAAAAACATAAAATTAATCACAAACAGATTATCGATTATGAGGCTTTATTAAATGATCTTAATAATAAAAACTGGGAATATGTTTATAAAGAGACTGAAGTTAACAATGCTCTAAACTATTTTATTAATGAAATCAATACATTCATAACAAAACACACAATAACTAAACGCATTCCATATAGTAAAATACATCTCACCCCATGGATTACCAACGGCATTGTTAAATCTATACACAAAAGAAATCACCTTCATAAAATAGCTAAACGAGACCCATTGAACGATACTAAACAGCAAAACTATTACCGATACCGTAATATTTGCAAAACCGTTATTCGCAAATGTAAAGAGCGTTATTATAAATCCTTACTCGATAAGGATAATTCCAGCAAAAACATGTGGAATGTTGTCAGAGACATAACCAAAAGTAAAAGAAATACCAGTACATCTGTAACTGAATTAAATACCGGAAATTTGATTATAACTGACAATCAATCAATTGCATGTCATACTAATAAATATTTTGCATCTGTTGGGTCAAATCTAGCAAAAAAAATTTTATTAGAAACCCAGAAAACGGAAGACTCTTTAGCATCGACAATTGAAACAAAGGAACAATCTTTTTCATTTGATATTAAACCAACTACTGTAGAAGAGGTCTTAAAAATAATCAACAGCCTTAATACTACACATGCAAAGGGTCCAGATAGTCTAAATACACAAATACTAAAAAAAATTAAAAATCAGATTTCTGCTCCGTTATCATATATTTACAACTTAAGTTTTGCATCAGGAATATTTCCTGATCACTTTAAAAAATCAATAATTGTCCCAATTCACAAAAGTGGACCTAAATCTCTTGTAGAAAACTATAGGCCAATATCACTTTTAAGCGCGATATCCAAAGTCATTGAAAAGCTTTTCAAAACTAGGTTAAACGAATATGTGGAGGAACATAACATTCTAAGTCCAAACCAATACGGCTTTCGGTCGGGTAAGGGAACGGATGATGCCATCGCATGTCTCACGGAAACTATTGCAGGGAATATGAACCGTGGCAAGAAAACTATTGCCCTTTTCCTGGACCTGGCCAAGGCATTTGACACAATATCTCATAAAATTCTTTTACATAGACTTAGAAATATAGGAATAAAGGGAAAAGCTTTTCAATGGATAGAAAGTTATATATCTAATAGATTTCAACAAACCAGAATTAACGAGGCTATTAGCACTTCACTAAAATACACTTTTGGGGTACCACAAGGAAGTACACTTGGGCCCCTTCTCTTTATTATATACATAAACGAACTTTGTAACCAACACATTGGTGGCAAAATTATCACGTTCGCTGACGATACAGTTATTTTGTTTGAAGGAGATGATTGGAAAGAAACACACCACCTTGCGAACACAGGTATAAACAGAGTAAAACAGTGGCTGGACAGTAATTTGCTTACACTAAGAATACAAAAAACAAAATATCTCACATTTAGCGCTACCCTTGCAGGTCAACCCAAAACACCCCATTACCTCACAATACATAATATTAAGTGTAGCCTTGGAAATAATAACCATACTTGTAAATGCGAAACCCTTGAATGTGTTAAATCTATTAAATATTTAGGTATAATAGTGGATAACCACCTTAAATGGAAACAACAAATTGAAAACACAGCTAATAAAGTGCGCAAGCTTATTTATATATTTATAGCATTGCGGGAAATTATAAAAACTCAAGACATTAAAAAAATATACTACGGACTCTGTAACTCCGTCATAACCTACGGTTGCATTGGATGGGGTGGAACAGGATTAACAATATTATACCCGCTACTGAAGGCACAGAAATCCATTCTACGCGTCATTATGAAGAAACCCTTCAGATACTCGAGCGACGCTCTCTTCAAGGAGTTTAATGTGCTTGATGTTCGACAGTGTTACATAAAAAAAATAACAATCTGCGTCCACAAAAATATAAACAAAACAATAACAGTCGATCATAATCATCAAACCAGAAGTAAGAGCAGAAACGACCTTTCTATTCCTACAAGCAATACTGCGGCTTATCAAAAAGTTTTCTCATACCTGGGACCAAAAATATACAACAAAATCCCCTCTCAATTTAAACTGTGTGAATTATCATCCTTCGGTAATAAAATTACAAAATGGTTATTAGACTTAGGTAGGACAGATTCCGAAAAATTATTAAAAAACGTAGTCTGAGTTGATTTCTTCGATTTTGTATTTTGTATTTTCCTAAAAAATATATTTTTATTTTTCTTTCTTACATTTATATATTATATTTTAATTTTATATTTTACATGTATCTATCTGGATTTTATTGTTTATTACTGCTAATTTGTATTTTCCTAAAAAAATACTTATTTTATTTTTCTTTCTTACATTTATATTGTTATATTTTTATTTTATTTTATATTTTACATGTACCTACCTGGATTTTATTGTTTATTACTGATGTATACCTAGAATAACACAACTTATATCTGATATTGTACCTATTATCTAAGTAACTCCCCCAATATGTACCATTATTGTTAATTATTATTTAATCCATTAATGTGAAATTATGTACACGCAACCTGCCAATTTGACTGTCCTAAAACGGGAAACCTTCCTAGTTGGACAGTCAAAGCTTCCTTTTATATTGTTATATGTTGTATGTAATAAATGTAATAATAAATAAATAAATAAATAAATAAATTTGTTGATTTTTTTGCCCGTCCGTCCCTTGTGCCCCCCAGAAAAAAATCCTAACAGTAATTGTTGATTTTTTTGCCCGTCCGCCCCTTGTGCCCCCCCCCCCCCCCAGAAAAAAATCCTAACAGTAATTGTTGATTTTTTTGCCCATCCGCCCCTTGTGCCCCCCCCCCCCCCAGAAAAAAATCATGGATCCGCCCTTGTAGATAGCACTTAGTGCGGGTTTGAATCATGCAATTATATATAAAGGTAGCAGCCAATAATATGTGCGTTAAGAAAATGAAGATAAAGTTGGTAGTTCTTAGTCGAAGAATGATACAGTTAAATGTGCCCGAATTGGATATAGACACCTTAGCTCAGTTGGTAGAGCTGTTTCCATGTAAACGGAAGGTCCTGCGTTCGTGTCCCAGAGGTGCCAATATCTTTTTCTGTCTCCTTAATAAAATCTTATTTAAGGTCCACAATGAGCCAAGCGAGAATAATCAATTTTTCTATGTTATCAATTGAAAGAGACAGAGAAAACAAGCTTGATATTGTGATCGAATATTTTAGTAAAATGAAATCTCGTAAGCATGTTTAGTATTTGGTGTTTTATTTTATGTAGGGTGTTCAATACAAAACCGCCCCGGGTGCCAATCTACCCTACGCCGCCACTGTACATAAGCACACATTTCACCACTAACAATTAGACATCTGCCCTGATGATGGACACTGCAACGCTGTCCGAAATGTTGGCTAAAGAAGAAGGTAGCGAACACCCCAAAAACAAATATCGAAAATACTTTTGACCGCGAAAATTTAAAAAACGTATCATACTAAGAATGTTTATTTATTTATTATTTAAACGCCCGTACATAGGGCTATTACATACATAATACAGGTGTATCGAACATTTACAAACATTGTATATATATAGAATAACATACAGTACATACATATGATGCATATTAGTACAAACAAATATTTATCATTTTACAAATATATCAGTTACATAAATAACTAGTTATTTTTGCTTTGATGCAAGACGGTGAGGTTTTGAAAATATCGAAAAGGTCTGTATACGTATTGGCAGTTCGGTGAAAACGCACTAGCGGTGAATGATAGGAATAGTTAGTGCTATGATTGTCACTGTGGAAAAGGTGGTGGAGTCGAGTTGATTTAACAGGGACACGAATATTTATAACACTTAACATTTGAGGGCAGTCTATGAGATTGTTCAGTAATTTAAAAAGTATAAGAATGTCATTAATAGTACGCCTGGTAGAAAGTAGTGGTAGGTTTAGATCAGACATTAATGCATTGTAGCGGATTTCAATTACAGGCTGTCTCAATTTGAATTGAACGTATCGAAGAAATTTTCTTTGTACTCTCTCCAAACGGTGTAAGTTACAGGTATAAATCGGAGACCATACAGGAGATGCATATTTCAGCTGCGATCTTACAAGAGAGCAGTAAAGTAGCTTAATTGACTCAATGTTTTGAAAAGTCCTTGTGTTACGTATTACAAAACCTAGAATTTGCATGGCCTTATTGGAAATTGTTTCACAGTGACGATCAAATGTAAGTTTCTGGTCAAAAATAACACCAAGGTCTTTGATAAATGGTACTAATGCAATTTCATTATTGTTAATTAAATACGAAGTAGATAGTTTAGAAGAATGGTGTGCTCACTTACATCGAAAATCATCCCTATGACCATATCGAAATTGTAAATGAATGTAATAATTATGTGATGTATTCTATTGGCAAGCCAACAAATTAAATAAATAAATTTTAATCATAGGTCTTACCGTAACTCAAAATGAAATAGCATAATTTTATGAGATCCTGTCAGGCTGGAAGAATGTCTCCCAAAAAGACTACGAGGAGAAAAAATCCCCGAAACAGCTAAATGTGGAATATAAAACTTGGTTTTAAGATTTTTTTTAGGGTTTATTACTTAACACTATGTGGATAATTGACAATGAGCCGATAACCAGTCAACAGGTGGATGAGAACTGAAGCTCGAGTGGAGAACTGAACAGGTTGCAGAGATCCGGAACAGAGGGGCGAACAAAGATCTTCTAGTCTGAGGACATCAGATAAGCACGGGATACAAGAGGATGCGAACCCAAAGGGAGGGCTTTATGCAAAACCTTACCCAAATTAAGTGATTATAATGATGTTATCGATACACTGGTTTTAAACCTTCAATGATGTTGGTTGAGTTTGGTTATGTTGGCCTAGGAGAAGTTGTTTTAACATTTGATAGGGTTAACTTACTAACTTATCACTAAAGCATATCTTTGCACCTCTAGGCTGGATTCCCAAAATACTTGATAACCAACTTAATTCTGTGCAAAGAAGGGCGATCTGTCTGATTGATAATTCGTTGTTAACAGGTCGATTGCCGTCTCTATTGTAAACGCCGAGTGTTCTGTAGGTATTTAAAAGTACATTTTGTGTAAGAAGCTAGCAGCTCTGATCTCTTGTACAAATTCCCGCTCCGAAAGTCTACGTACGTAAGTAGGTACGTTTTGATCAAATACATGTTTATCTTTGAAGAAGATAATACTAATAAATATAAACGAAATATGAAACAGAACAACACATAGGAAATAAGAAAAAGGTAACGGTCGCAAAAGGATAGTAGTTAAACATAATATGGGGGCAAATGTAGAAAATAATACTGTTAATTCTGAATTTGAGACATGAGATCGACAAAAATGATGTAAATAAAATAGGTCCCAATTGCAAAGTGGTTTAAGGTGTTCATTTTTCGTTTAGATTTATTTTTATTGTCTGCTTCTTCAAAGATTGATAGGGATAACTATCAAAAGTTATAAAAAAAAATCCCTCCAGCCTGGAAGGGGGGGGGGGGGGGGGTGATTTAGAATATATATATTATAAATAGAAATTTATAATTGTACTCATTAAGACTACACGTATCTCGAAATTGGTTTTAATTTAAGAGTGAATCTGTACACAGGAAGTCGTTTTAATCTACACACAGTAAAAAAAATTACTGCAACTATTCACGTTCTCGAAAAGATCATTTAAAAGTCCAAAAGCCGTCTCGCAGTGGGAAAAAAACCTTTTGTATTATTGCAATTATTGCTATACTATGTATATGCTAGAAAGGAGACTTTAAAAACCCTCAAGTTTACTCAAAGTTGAGAAAAATCTTTTTCATGTTCCAAAATTATTAAAATATGTAATGAAAAAAAATTCAAATAATTTCTGATGGGACTTCTCCTTGAGTTATGCGAAAAGTCGTTTTTTTTCACAATCTGTTTGGCTCGTTATGCGAGTTACTCGTCAGGAGAGGTTTCACTGTATTTTTTGTTGATAGTTATTTGGTTTTTTTGGATTTTTTTATGTAATTTTGATTTTTAAGCAAGGCCTTGGGCGGCCCGGTTGCATTTAATCCAAGGACCGGTACCGGTCCCCCGGACCGGTTGGTTAACAGGGGTTGGGGACCACAATTCAATATAACATTTTCCCTTCCCCCAGTCCTCCGTCACCTCTCCTATGTATGTGTGTCCTTTCCCATGCGTTCTGGTACCCCCGTTCCTACCGGTTTTTTTTCCGCCTTCCTAGCCCACCGCGTTTCCCGACCCCGCCAACCCCTCCCCTTAACGATTTCTCTTCCATATTCCCCGCCTTCCCCTCTCCCTCGTCCACCTCCCCCCCCCCTCTTTCGTTCCCCTCCTCCCTCCCGGATTCCCCTTATCCTTTCTCCTTCCCTCCCTGCTGCTAAACAATATGAAATACACACATTTTTCAAACAAATCGCACAACTATTGTAAAAAATTTCAATCTTTCAACAGATCTATCCATTATATATATAGAAACCATTTGAATATCTTTGATAGAAACTTTCGCGGGCGTGCACACACCAACTCACCAAAGTTGAGCATAAATCCCCCCACAAGAGCTCAAACACAAGAGGCTCGTCTCTTTACGGTGAGAAAAGGCTATTTTTATATTCCTTTATAACACTGAATAACATTTAAAATTGTACACTTATTGTAAAAAAATTCAAATATTAAATAAATAAATAATATAAAAGTTTCTGTACCTACAATCGGATCAATGGTGTAAGAACGGTACGGGATAAACAAAGATGCACTCATTTTATTTAATTTTATTATTTATAGAGTTAGTTTATACTACATTAGAATATAAAGTAATATGCAAAATGCAAAGTTCAATTGATATATTTAAATATTTTACAGTAAGCATAATATTTTTTTAAAAAACATTAATTCTTTCTTCATTCTTCATATTTTCAGGCATTTCATCGTGCATCTTTAGCCCTTTAGGCAGTTCTGTGATTTTATTTTTTTCATTTGTGGCAATAGATTGTAGAGTTTGAGATAGAGTTAAAACTCTATTTATATTGGGTCCTTACATATGAAATTGGCGTTTTGTATGGGAGGAACATAAAGTTGATTTTTTTTAAATATATTATATTTATTTAATAAAAGTATGTATCATTGCTATCTATGCACTTTTGCCATCTCATAAGTAGTTCATCGATCCCTTTACTAAAAAAACCATTCGGACGGGAATCAATAAAATCTTTGAAGGCGGTTTGGACTGCCCCATCGGAGTTGAATTTTTTCCCTTGCAAGAAGTTATCCAAATTTAAAAAAAAAATGGTAAACTGTTGGGGCAAGGTCCGGAGAGTACATGGATGTCCAATTGAAGCTCCTCTAAATTGGTAACCGTCTGTTGTGCAGTGTGTGGTCTAGCGTTGTCATGAAGCAGCAGTGGCCTAGAGCGATTAACCAGCCTCGGTTGTTTAGCAGCTAGCTTTTCCATCATGGTTTGCAGTTGCTGACAATAGACATCTGCCGTAATCATCTGGCCAGATTTAAGAAAGCTGTAGTGAACGACACAAAAAAAACGCAACTGTGTTTTCTTTTGCGGCACCGTCGCCATACACATCATTAATCCTTCGAGCCGTTTCTGCAGCACTGGTGCCACGGTGGAACTCGTACTCGTAAATAACGCGATATTTCAAGTTTTGTAAACTAAGTGACGCAAAGAAAAAAAACAATTAAGGAAAAAACATATGAATTACAATTTTCGAAACACAAATACATGAGTAAATAGCTGTATAAATTTGAATTTGGAATTCCTAACCAAAGAGAAGATATTTGAGATCAAAGTTGCCAGTACGGCAAAACGCCAATTTCATATGTAAGGACCTTATATTCCTTGCTTCGTAATTATGCACATCTCTATTAAAAACAATTTCATCCTTAAAGTATTTTGGCATTTTGTTTTTTTCAACTTTATGCACAAAAATTAACACATTAAATAGCTGTCTCATTTTTATTGGAATTCAATTTAGCTCCTTTCTCATTTGATTAACCATTGCGTATTTGCCTTTCCCTTGTATACGTCTCATAAAAGTCATAACTTTGATCTATATAACTTTTAGCGTGTTCAAATTTCTTTCATTGGTCAAATATAACATCGTGGTGCAGTAATCTGAATGTGGAGCAACTATAGTTTTATAAATGAGCACTGTAGTGATTCTATTTAATTTATTTCTCAGTCTTCTAAGAACATTTACTTTTTATGATACCGTCTTTAGCACACAAAATTTGCTATTATGGAAAAAGATTTATGTCTATTTTATTTTTTATTTTAATTTTTATGAGTAAAACCTCAAATTGTAATATTTAAATAAATGAAGATAATATAAGCGAAACTCAATCGAAAATCTGGAAACAGAAAAATTAGAAAAACATATTGACACTTCTGGGACTCGAACCCAGGACCTCTTGCTTTCCGGGCAAACGCGCTAACCTCTGCACCACGGTGTCGATATGAAATTCGGTCATGTTTAACTGTATCATACTTCGACTAAGAACCACCTCCTACATTATCTTCATTTTCTTTAACGCATATATTATTGGCAACTATCTTTATGTATGATTGCAAGATTCAAACCCGAACTAAATGCACTCTAGATAGTGTCTGGATAAATCTTTATCCATTTTATTTTAATATGCCTATATGACTTTTCTGCAAGTCTAGGATGAATATTTTATTTTTTATTTTAACTTTTATGAGTAAAACCTCAAATTGTAATATTTAAATAAATTAAGACAATATAAGCGAAACTCAATCGAAAATCTGGAAACAGAAAAATCAGAAAAACATATTGACACCTCTGGGACCTCTAGTAATTAGCGCGTTTGCCCGGAAAGCAAGAGGTCCTGGGTTCGAGTCCTTCGAGTTCGAGTGTCTTCATTTATTTAAATATTAGATTTATGTCTGTTTGCACCAACCATATATTATAACAAAATAAACTACAGATTGAACCATATAGTCATACGTACCATTGTAAATAATAAGGAAAAAACTAATTTACACTTTAGTTCACAGGATTTGTTAGAACTGGTCTCCAGCGTCCCATTTCGGCGAATACAGAAGTAAAGGTACCGAAAAAGAACAAATGGATATAAAATAAAATTGGAGTATCAATATAGTTTCCTGTTTCATAAGGGTGTGGGCTGTAGGAGGGGCAAACTTTGTGCCACAGTTCATCCCACATAAGTAACCTTTCCGAACTCCCCGAAGTATTGGAGAATTTCGTTAATTGAATTTATCAAAGTTACATTTGGAAGAGACAAGTCAAAGTTACTAACGTAAATGAAAAGGGTGGTTCCAACAAATGGGAGGCACGTGCCGTAGAAATAATATCAACAATGTGATGGTCCACTTTTTATGTTTAATCCACTCAAATGGCCGCTCAGCATGTATGAAGTACGAACTGCAAACTTTTCGTTCCATTACGCACGCGCTGGTATCAAGTGATCTGGTTTCAGGTGAGGTTCGTTATGGGTTTGCCGCGAGTATTATTTAGAATTTAGACTATCGGTTCGGGGCACCGCGACCGGTACATTTAGTAAGAATTTATAATAATGAAAATTTGTAAACTGTGCCGCTGATACAAAAATTCGACTTTTTTTGTTGCCTAAAAATCTTCTTGTGGAGAATACATTCCCAAAGTTATAGCATCAAATTCGACCATTAAATGTAGTTAGGAGCGGTGTGCGCCAAGCAGAACGGAGCGGCATGGTTACAAGAGAAAAGGCAATTTTCTCAAAACCACGTTTTTCAAGTTGGCTGGAATCGTAGCTTTTCGAATTTTCACCCGATTCACTTAATTCAATGTTTAAATTAAAGAAAATTATATTTTTGTGCGGATGAACCTTGTGATAATTCTCCTTTCCCCTCTTGATTTAACTTGGTTTAATATTAAATATATAAAACTCTCCTCGTCATCGGCAAGACAGTTGATATTTCTATCTTTTGATGCTGATTTATTTTATTTTTGGAATTCTTTCATCCCTTCAAGTTTTCTTGAACTTTTCTTTTGGCTCTGATCGATATTTAAATTTTTAAGGCTTTGCATGTGTGTAGTAGGGATGGAAAATTCCTTCCCTACGTCACACAAGCCTTCATGAAAATTGGACCCTTATTTTCTTTGATAACTACAGAAAGCTTACTTAAAGCTCCCTTGTACTACATACCTTTAGAGATATATGTACTTAACTAATTAATACGTTATTTACGACCTTGAACGTAAATATTTTCGTATTTATGTTGTAATTAAACTCCATCAAACGTTGTGTAATTTTTTTGATTTATGATATGGGACTTTAATTACTTTCATTCTTTGTGGTAACTTCTTGATTCTAGTCAGAGCGTTGAGTTTCAAACTGCATTGGTCTCTCTCTTGCAAATCTAACTTTAAATAGTTTCTCTAAATGAACTAACTTTCCTCCGTCGCTTATTATGTTTTCCTACATCCTAACGAACTCGTAAATAACCTGTACTAATCGAATTACGCATGTTTAATTGAACAAATAATTAAGTATGACTCAAATGGTTAATTGTTAGTAAATTTGATTATGATTGTTTTGTATCTGCTTGTCATCTCTCCAATCCGATTCAGCTGCTATAAGGTACATATAAAGATGGGTTTAGTAGGTTAATGTAATTAATAGATTGCATATTAGACGAACTCAGAATACCCTTTTTCTGCCGAAAATTTGGCTCCTATCCTCCTGCAAGTTAACAGGATGGTCAAGGATCAACTAGAACTTCGCACAGTCAGCCGACGCGATTTTCCAGAGGGTCTTAGTACCTTGTTCTGTCAATCTTCCATGTCGTCGTGCACGTCATTCAGGTCTTTCCCTAAGTCCCGAAACCCCCAAATTCCTACTCCTCCAAGGTCTACTATTTACTTAGGGCGAACCGGTTTCGTCCTATATGCAATCATATACTCACGGTGTTGTGTAGAGTTGCGGGTCGTGAATCCTTCCTCTACGTACAAAAACTGATGTGAGAGTAACTCTGTCGAGTCTAAAACGCTAATTGTAAGCGGGTCCACATCAACCAGTGTACAGTACATAAAAAGATATATATGTAAACATACGTTTGGGTAGGATTATAACTCACAATATAAAACTAGCTAGTCTTATATTCCGAGCTCGGATCCCTCTCATAGAATTCTGCGAAATTCTAAGTTTGGTAACCGAATATATACATATTAAAAATGGGAAATATTAATAAATACTAATATAATAAGCAATTATCTGGCGATATGTTCTGGAGATTCGCCAAAACTCCAAGCTTTTTGTTTTGTTTGGTTGGCAATTTTATTTAAGAGATTGCCATCTCTATTATGTGTTTGGTTAATGGTCCTTGTTTTTAAGGAGCGACCACTGCCTCCTATTGTTGAACTGTTTTCTAAATTTTCCCCCAAGGTTCAACTTTTGGTAAAATTTTTACTATCCCGTGATTTTTCAGTTGTCTCATGTAAATGATTGATACTTTTTATTAGGCTATCCCGTGATTCTTCAACTGCTTCTTGTAAATGATTGATGCTTTTTATTAGGCTATCCCGTGATTTTTCAACTGCTTCTTGTAAACGATTGATGCTTTTTATTAGGCTATCCCGTGATTTTTCAACTGCTTCTTGTAAATGATTGATGCTTTTTATTAGGCTATCCCGTGATTTTTCAACTGCTTCTTGTAAATTATTTATACCTGTAAGAGCAATTATTTCATAATTTTTCCCCGAATTTTTCATGTAGTTCTTTAATAATCTTTTATCTGACTATCCCGTGATTTTCAAATGTTTGATGTACCTATTATTTGACTAGCTTATAATAAATCTATTTATTTTCAATTGTTCAATTCAAAATTTATCTCTTCGTGTTCAAATTAAAGATGGTGTTTACAACCTTTTCTATAATTATGCAATTTCTTGGCTTTGTCCCATTGTCAAGTTAATATTAATACCTGTCAACTACCTAATAAATATACTATAACCTATATAATAACCTAACTTACTATAATACTAATACCTATCAACCACCTATTAAAGACCCAGGTACATCTTCCTTTAAAAGCATCTGACCCAGTGCCCCAATGACCGAGTTGTTTTATAAACCATTTCAATTATGTAAACATTCCCACTGGCTTCGTGACCTAGATTCCAAACATGAGATGTTTGTTTATTTTTTTTTGAACATTCCTAAACGCGGGCTTATATGGTTCTAATTTTTTTTTTCTTTTGAATTTAATAGTGATAATTTCCTTTTCGCAGAGGTCTAATCTGTTCCCCGATAAATATAATTATAATGCATACATATATATACATATACATTTTGTCTCAATAAATAAATATACTGATATATGTACAATTTTATTATAGTTGAGGTAAATTCTAATATCATAACTCATTTTTTTGATCATTTTATATTAGCTGAAGTTATAATAAATAGTATATATATACTAAATAAATACAAAACTTTGACTTGGAAATTTGCCAAACACATAACTATTTTAAATAGTTACGGATAAATGCAAAGATAGGTATTCGAGATCGATACCTTTACTTTTTAATATAAGTGTGTTTCCTTTTTTTTTTAAACTTTCTTATATACATATATATATACACATATATATATATAAGTTTATGTTACGGCATTTAGTGGCTCAAAGCGTCCTTTAATTACCGGAACTTCTTGATCATTTCGACTTACTGGCTCATTTGGGCACTTAGTGGCTCATCGTTTTTTTTTTTTTAAGTCCATCATATCAAACTCGATGAGACGAGTCGAACGGTGTAAAAAAAATTTTTGAGTGAATAAATGACATTTTTACGTGGACCGTTAATGCTCCGGAATGCGTTTTTTATCAGTAAATATTCATCAATACTTAGAACATCAACTGGGTACACTTTTTATCGCATCTATAACCATCACGGCATGCGACGTTGCCGGATGTTCTCGTCATACAATATCATTCAAACTCCAAGTCGTTTATCAATGCTTTGCGATATTGAACTCAATGGTTAAATTCCTCAAAATCTATTATCGCATGACATTGCTATGTCAGATTGAATCTTTTGCGATATGTTATATGTTTGCCGGTATGTTATGTTGTATTCTATCTACATAGGTAGCTACTGTCAAGCGCTCGCTGTGGACTGTTAGTTGTTTTAGAAGAACAGACATTATATTATACGAGTAATATTTAGCGGCTATTCGCGCGCTTTTTTAAAATTGAAGATTGATTTACGAATTGCTTTTATAATATCGTTATTAATTTTGTGTTAATTGTTTTTGTGTTTATTACAAGGTTGATATTATTACGTATTTTAATACACATTTATGTAGTTTTTTCTTTAATAAATAAAATATTTGCTACGTCATTCTGTATTTGTCTTTTGCGTTCTGAAAGCATAGTCAGTTGTAATGTAATGATATCTATACAGGGTTTTCTAAAAATTTCAGAAATATATTAGGTACTCATGTAATATGTTTTTTCATACAGTTATATTATTTTTTTAAAATGTTTTTTTAATAGAACGTAATTTTTATAATGGATTATATTATCATATTTAAGAAATCTAACAAGTTTTTCATTTTAAAAAATGTTCTGTACCTAGGTAATTACTTTACGCGTGACAATTTTTCAAAAGCATTGTCTCTAGTTGTATTGAAGTAATTAAAATATGTTTTATTGTTGTTTTGGTGTATTTTATAAAAAAAAGTTATGAACAAAAATAAACAATAATTTAAAAATAAATTACAATATACGGCCTACATAGTCCAGGAGTGAGACCCTTGACTCGCAAACCGCAGGTCTCAAATTTTATTTGATTAATTTGTGTTATTTCACAATTAATTCATTTAAAATAATAAATAGTATATTTGCGGCACGTTCCAGAGTGGAAGATACTATCAATATCGCCCTGGTGTAAGTAAGACCACCATTCAAAATTGAAACGTTGCTTGAAAATGGCTTTGGCCGTGTTTGGTGTCCAGATCTGAATCGCCAGGTACTTCCCAACCTTCCTCTTCCCCACCTCCTTCCCCTCCCCACTACCTTCAGCCTCACAACATACCCCAATTGGGGATTCCATGGTGTCACTGGCTCCAGACGGGAGCAGTTGAGATTCTTGTGCGGTATTCACTGTAAAAAAAACTCCACACAGGAGGCCCTTAAGAAAACGATTTCCCTCAAGGCCTATGTCATCTAATATGCTGTGTGGAGGGTCTTTTTGAGGAGAAGAGGGAGTCAACATTGGTCTTGAAGAGACCAATGTTGACTCCCTCAAGAGTCTAGAAAGGGGAAAACCCAGAGGCCGGCAAATCGTTCCATAGCCGAGCTGTTGAGCACAAAAACGAATCGAAGAAGCGACCAGTTCTCATGATTTTGAATTTGATTTTGAATTTGATTTTAGATTTGATTTTGGATTTAGGGTAGGGTTCAAAAATCTTGATTATTTTGTTTTTACATGAATATCGCACAACGTAGTGGATAGGGGAAGGAGATAGGGAAGAGGAAGGTTGGGAAGTTCCTGACTATTCAGATCTGGTCACCAAACACGGCTAAAGCCATATCACGCAACATTTCAATTCTGAATGGTGGTCTTACACCAGGGCGATACTGAGAGTATCTTCCACTCTGGAAAGTGCTGCAAATATAAAATATATGTATTATTTTTACTAAATAAATTGTCAAATAACACAAATTATAATCCCGCGACCTTCGGAGTGCGAGTCAAGAGCCTTACCGCTGGACTACGCCGATAAATATACAATAGACTAATCATACCTAAGATGACTTGAATAAGGACTAATTGTAAACGAGGTATTCCAATTTGGGAAGCGGGTATGGGTACCGCCGCCCCGGGAACCATTACTGTATAACCAACACCTCTGCAAGCAGTTTGCTACGTTTGGTGACTAAGCAGGGGTGCCCGGGTTCATGGTATCAGGTTTGTCCAGGACGTGGCGGCGGATAGGTCTGCCCTGCTGCGTGGCGGGCCGGATAAGAGAGTTTGGTTGAGGGAGGCCTTTTGTCCTTTCCAGCCGGACTCTCTCGACCCATCGCCTTGCACCGCATTTGGAGGGATGGAATTTTAGGTTCGTCACTCCTAGACACATTGACCCCAGATTCCTATCCACCCCACATACCTTTTTCCTTCCCAGAACTTCCTATCCTTCCCTTCCTTAAAAAGACCCTCCACACAGCATCCCCTTAGATGACATAGGCCCTGAGGGAAATTATTTTTCTCAGGGCCTCCTATGTGGAGCTACTGTAAAAAAAATGAGATTGCGAACTTCGACTACGAATCCGGAGGTCGCGGGTGAGAGATATATGAATCCATCTCTCCCACTGCATTGCAAGGCGATGGGTTGAAAGAGATTACACATCTGCCCTGATGATGGACACTGCAACGCTGTCCGAAACTTTGGCTAAAGAAGGAGGTATACACGGCATAATACCCCAAAAACTAATAACAAAAATACTTATGGCCGTGAAAATCTAAAATCACCTCTGCGATAGGTCACCCCAAGTCGTTCGCTACGTTTGGTGACTTAGCAGGGGTGCCCGGGTTCATGGGGTGAGGATTATCCGGGTCTTGGCGGCGGATGCATCTCTGCCCACCAGCTGCATGGCAGGATGGATTGGGAGAGAGTGTTGAGGGAGTCCCTTTGATTTCTCCAGCCGTACTCTCTCGGAACATAGCCTTTCACCGCAGTGGGAGGGATAGATTCCTGGACACACTGACTCCCAGATTCCTACCTACCCTTCATCCCTTTTCCTTTTCAGAACTTGCTCTCCTTCCTTTCCTAAAAAGACCCTTCACACAGCATCCCCAAAGATGACATAGGCCCTGTGGGAAATTATTTTCCTCAGGGCCTCCTGTGTTGACCTAATGTAAAAAAAACAGTCTATCCCGATCCGTCCTGCCATGCAGCTGGTGGGTAGACGCATCTGCCAACAAGACCCGGACAAACCTCATCCCATGAACCCGGACACCCCTGCTAAGTCACCAAACATAGCTTACCACTTGGAGTGACCTATGGCCAGGGCTGGGCAGTATTTGAAAAACTTGTAATTGAAATACGTATTTGAAATACAATAATATACAAATACAATGTATTTGGTAATTGGTATTTCAATTACCTGCTGCTGAGGTATTTTGTAATTTGTATTTCAAATACTTAAGGCTTCAAAATACATTTTCAAATACATTTAGTGATTTTAATAATGATAATTAAAAATAACCACACATAGATAATACATAGACTAAAAACGCTAGAATCCTGTACCTACTATTGTCCTTTGCTATAGGACTCTTTATTAATGATTATTTGTAGTTCTCTTAGGGGGCATACATTAATTATGTGAGCTCAAAAAAGGAGGGGGGGGGGGGTCCAGCAAAATCTCACGGTACTTGAAAAGAATAAACGAAGTGGTCCAAATTATCTCACCAAGGGGCGGGGGGAGTCTAGTTTGGAAGAAAAACTGCTCACCTAATTAATGTATGCCCCCTTATAATTGCTTTATAATGTACTGTACTATATTTTTTTTTACTTCATGCTAGTTATTATTATTGTCCTGTGCTATAATAGCACTGTTATTGTACATTTTGTATCATACTTGTCATTGCTTTGTATGGTACACTCTTGTATCATAGTATTAGATTTTTTTTTCATTAACTCCACACAGGAGGCCCTGAGGAAAATAATTTCCCTCAGGGCCTATGTCATCTGGGATGCTGTGTGGAGGGTCTTTTTGAGGAGAGAAAGGAATGAACATTGGTCTTGAAGAGACCCATGTTGTAGGAAGGAGGAAACACAGAGGCCGGCAATCATTCCACAGCCGAGCTGTTGAACACAAGAACGAGTCGAAGAAATGACCCGTTCTCATGTGACAAATGTCAACCGTGTACAATGTGTTTCCCGACTATGCACCGGTGCCGAAAGGATCAATGATGCTAGTTCCTCGGAGCATCTTCCATTGTAATACCGGTAGAACCAGGATAGCATTCCAACTCGACGCCTGTGCTCTAAAGATTGCAATCCGTCTTTTAAGATGGGAGAATCTATTAAACGGACCGCCCGTTTCTGCATAGAGTCGAGGGTATTTTTCAGGTATTTTGGAGCTCCAGACCAGAGGTGGCTGCCAAATTCAACCGTGGGGTGCACTTGTGATTTGTACAGGGTTAGCAGTTGTGTACTATTAAAGTATCTGCGGGCCTTGTACAGTACGCCCAGTTTTTGATCGAGCACTATTGGAATAATTAAATAATGGACTGAATACTAGAAATAAAATATTGGACTGAATACTAGAATGTTTTTAAGTTAACTACTGTAGAGCGCACTTGAAGTGAAATAACACAAAACTTCGCTACACAAATGTCATCCATTTATATATAAAAATGAATCCTTGTTTCCCTTGGTCACGCCATAACTTCAAAATGACTTTACCTATTTCATTCATTTTTTTAAAGTTTTCTTATACTTTTAGAAGGTTCTTACGGAAAGAAAAATTAAGAAAATTACGCAGAAAATGGGATAATTTCAGAAAACTTAACGACTATTTTAACTACGCACGTTTGACAGTTCGCGCGTTAGATGAAAATAAATTTAGCAGGCAGCTGTTTTTTTGTAACCAAAGAATTTTCATTGGATTTTTAAAATTATAGATATTTTAAATAGGTACCTATGTTAGGTACCAGATTTTATTGATTGTTTTTATAATATAGAAAAATGTTCTGGGACTAAATATATGGAACGCGGGAGGGGTTGGCGGGATGGGGGAGCGGAAGAGGGGAGAGGGTAGGCAGGGAAGGTGTACGGGGAATGCAAGAGGGTAAAGGGAAGCGGTAGGGGAACGGGGACGCACGGGAAAGGACATGCAGGGAGAAACAATTTATTTCTTTGAATATTGCAGTGCAACGCATACCGGGAACCAGCTAGTGTTATTATAATAATAATTATTATAATCTAACACCTAAGTCCTATACCACAAATCTTTACAAGTGGAGCGGAGACGAGATGTGTGTCCTGAGCAATATGATTAGTCAATTTTAGCACGTCTCTGTTTCACTATGCTCTGCTTTGCTTCAATGGAAACGCACTCTTAGATATGGGCACTTACGACAATTTATTGCAACCAAAGGTTCTACCTAAACCAAATGTATTTTGTAATTTGTATTTTGTATTTGAAATTTAAAAATGGTTAAAATACTGTATTTTGTATTTCAAATACACGACTTGAAAGTATTTTGTATTTCGTATTTTAAATACATGCGAAAAAGTATTTTGTAATTTGTATTTTAATTACAGTAATGCATGTATTTTGCCCAGCCCTGCCTCTATGGCAAAGGTGTTGGTTATCCAATAATGGTTCTCGGGGCGGCGGTACACATATCCGCCTCCCAGATGAATATTACCACCTAATCTAAACAAGTTAGCAATTAAAACCGAAAACCCAATTTAAGACTATTTATACAATGTAGACTTAAACCACCTGTACAATGTTGGAGTTCATTTTTACAAATTCCTTCAACCAATTAAACAATAATGATTGTCTCTTTCTGATATATTTTTATTTCACACGACAAACAGAGACGGGTATAATTGGAGTGATGTTTCTAAAAATGGTAAATTCAATATTTTACCGGAAATGTCCCAGACGGAATCATCTAGTACCGGCACGCAAATATTTAAGCATTGTAAAAAGATCATATGAAATGCAAAGTGTAAGCGAACGGGATGTAGTCCTTTCCATTAATAACTTAGAAATTGCTTATTATTGCTTGAATTGTCAAGTTACGCCAACGCCCATTTTCAACTTAAGTAAAGTAAAAAAGTAAAAGCGATATTAAGGAAGCTAGCGTGATTCAATTATTATGACACTTCCCTTTTTATTAAAATGCAACTATTACCGATCCGCTACCAGTCCGTGGAATCTTCAGTTTGTAGGCACGGGGTAACGCTATGCGATGCGTGGCGGAGAGGGGGAGGGCTACAGATACTTTGCCGGAATTTGATAGAAATTATTTTATATTAAAAAAACTAGCAATGCAATATACAGTTTTAAAAACAGATCGATAAGCAAATAGTTTTTCTATGATTACCAAAATTATTGAGTATATGGTGTAAAAGACAACTGAGATACAGAGTAAAACTGTTCTTAGTGTAATTATATTACCCCGGTCTAAAAAACTATCGAAAGAAGCGAAGCTAGCCGTCCATAATGGAGTGCTGGTACCTACCCTAATGCTTCGCTGTGAGGCTCGGAACTGGTAGAGAAATGATGAAAGTAGACCGAAATGAATAATAATGATCCGCACATAATGTAAGCCTGATGTAAGCGTAACGAGTAAGATTAAGAAAGAGACGCTTAGATTGGTTGGGCATGTAAAGCAAATGAACGAGAAAAATAGTGTAAGGAGAATATATGATGACGCAAATGTGAATGCTAGAAGAAGTCGGGGACGCCCGAGGAAGACATGGCACGACCAAGTGAATCAGATACTTGAGTCGAGCCATTTCAAGAGTCAGAATAATAAAAGAGCATGTATGAGACGAAGTATGCATGTGAACGAGGCAAGGAGTGTGTGCCAAGATCGAGTTGTTTGGCGGTCCGTCTCTATTTGTAAATTGTAAAATATGATAGCAACTAAGTATAATAATAATTTAATAATGAGCAAAATTAAGAAAGGGACCCTCAGATGGTTTGGGCACGTAGAGCGAATGAGCGAAGAAAGTAGTGTAAAAAGAATATATGATGCAAATGTGAATGGTAGAAGAAGTCGGGGACGCCCGAGGAAGACATGGCACGATCAAGTGAATCAGATACTTGAGACGGGCCATGTCAAAAGTCAGAATAATAGAAGAGTATGTATGAGACGACCATCACGCCGTTTCCCCGCAGGGGTAGGCAGAGAGGACGGACCGCCAAACAACTCGGTCTTGGCACACACTCTTTGCCTCACTCACATTCATACATCGTCTCATACATTCTCTTCTATTATTCTGACTTTTGACATGACCCGACTCAAGTATCTGATTCACTTGATCGTGCCATGTCTTCCTCGGGCGTCCCCGACTTCTTCTAAGAGTATTATAATTGCTCTTGAAAAGAGAAACTTCTTCGCGGCCTATTTCATACAAAATTTAGTTCTGGATTTACGGTTAAGATACCAAATTATTTCATTACAGAACTTCCTCTTCTTCCTTTCCCTAAAAAAAACCCTCCACACAGCATCCCCAAAGATGACAAAGACACTGAGGGATTTTTTATCAGGTGTGGTGCTAATGCGAGAAAAAATACAATTTAACCAATTAATATTATTTGGCGGTCCGTCTCTATTTGTAAATTGTAAAATATGATAGCAACTAAGTATAATAATAATAATTTAATAATGAGCAAAATTAAGAAAGGGACCCTCAGATGGTTTGGGCACGTAGAGCGAATGAGCGAAGAAAGTAGTGTAAAAAGAATATATGATGCAAATGTGAATGGTAGAAGAAGTCGGGGACGCCCGAGGAAGACATGGCACGATCAAGTGAATCAGATACTTGAGTCGGGCCGTGTCAAAAGTCAGAATAATAGAAGAGAATGTATGATACGATGTATGAATGTGAGTGAGGCAAAGAGTGTGTGCCAAGACCGAGTTGTTTGGCGGTCCGTCCTCTCTGCCTACCCCTGCGGGAAACGGCGTGATGGTTAGTTAGTTAGTTTCTTTTAGATCGATTTTATTTTTTTATTTTTTTTTTTTTTTTTATTTTTTATTTATTAACAGAAACAAACAGTACAAAAGATAATTTGTTTAAAAAATTACAATTTATAAGTATATTACATGGTAGGTACCTATTATGTGTTTCATTGTAGTGTCTTATTTATGGTATGCGTATTAAGTAATTACCGGGTGATGTATGTAGTGGGAAGGTGTGTGTGTGAGTGTGTGAGTATGTGTGTATGTATGTGTGCGCATTAAACAAATTATAATATTCGCAAGATGCTCTTTTTAAATTTGGGCAGTGAATCAGAGAAAATGTCGATGTTGGAATTTAGACCAATAATATTGAACTTATGAAGAGCACGATTGATTGGTGAATTAGATGCTGCATTTGTCTTGTAATTAAGCGTGTGGAATAGTTCTGTATGACGTGTACGTCTTAAGGGTATATTAAAATTAACTAGGGAAAGAAGTTCGGTACAGTCAATGTTATTATTTAAAATTTTGTGTATAAATGTCAAATCAGCTATTGCTCGCCTTTGTTGCAATGTTTGAAATGTGCATTCAAAGTTATTGTTGAATTTAAAGGTAAGATATTTTATAAATTTGTTTTGAATATTTTCTATGCTATCTATGTATACTTTGTATTGTGGGTTCCAAATTGGCGAAGCATATTCCAGTGTACTTCTGACTAATGCAAAATATAACATTATTACTGTACGCGGGTTATTGAACATTTTACTTATGCGAAGAACAAAACCAAGCATTTCCATATAGATCGGAGGTGACAACTTAAAGAAACGTACGAATCAATGAATAAAGTAAATTATGTAATATATTTCTAATAAGTTTATTCATAATTTTTCGAAAACACTAGTAAAACTAAGATAAAATAATTATGTAGCACATAAAAGAAACTACACCAATATGTATTTAAATACCTAATTTTATTTATGATAATAATAAAATAAACCTTAACACAAAAAAAAAACAACCGTAAACACCAAATAAATAACAATATTAATTAGCAAATCATACTACAATTTAAAAAAAACGCGCCAATAATCACAAACGGCCGCTAGAAATGATAAATATGTGTGAATAATCAACAAGCAACATCCAAACTGTTCTGTCAACCTACCTACATATGTGACTATATTGGTAACATTAAACTTGGCAACGTAGCTTGATGCGGTAAGTGTGTTCTTAAAATAGATCAAGGAATGCACGTTATTTTAAGATATATTTTTTTAATAAATAAACATAATTTTTGATTACATATTATAGCTGACCATATTTTAAACAAAATTTAAAAGACAGCATGTTGGTACTTCATCTACGTAAGTATATATTACATGCGAAAGAATGAGCAACTTAAGTGGCTTCTTCTAAGATGAGCCACAAAATGTGGTATGACATAAATATATATATCTATTTTATATATATAATATTTTATATATAATTACATATCACATATTAAGCAAATAATATTTTGTTATAATAATATAAAATTTTATACCGACGATCAGCTGCCCTCTGCCTCGTTCATGTCTCTAGAAATTTTTATACTTTGTAAGGACTTACCCCAAAAGGTCCACTCCTGTCGGGTTCAACACGACAAACCTTTTATATATTTTTTTATACCTAATTCAGCTATTATCTAACTAAACCTAGATTAATCATCTTTATTCATTATTTCATTATTGCGTTGACTCTAAACTGAATTAATTGATGACTAATCTTTATCAATCAAAATGTATTATATTTTCAAAACCCGTTGGTTAACTTAACAAATTTATTTTATTATTTTTTTATTTATTTTATTTATTTTTATTATTTAATTCTTGTATCACCGAACTCTTTTATTTTGCAGTAAGATAACGTATTTCACTATTTATTCAAACTTTCCGAAATAATAATTATTATTAAGTTATCACAATCTCATTTAACAACAACTTAATAATTTGTATTATTTATTCCAAAGTCCATATTTATTATTATTACTTTATCTAACACTAGATTAATCCTGTGATAAATTATTACGTTCGATTTGCACTTTATTTATTTATTATCTCTTTTCAATTTGCACTGTTTAAAAAAAAATAATTAATTTAAATATTTGATATTTGCTATAACTCTCGCTGTTTAAACTGGACACATATAATTAATTATTACTTATTTGCATTACATCAATTATCACATAACTTTATTTATTTATTTCACTGATTTTTGTTTTTCACAATTTCCCTAAGTCTCAAAATGTTTATATTTAATGATTGTAAAATCCGAACTTTTCACTACACAAATTGTATTTATTGCAGCACTTTTTAACTTTTCACAATTTAAATTTATGATTTAATCACCTCACTGAATCTAATTAATTATTATTAATGGTACTAATTTCTTACACTAAATTTAATACCAAACTTTAGACACTTAGAACTTTCTGTTAAAATGCATTTTATCTAACACTAGATTATACTAAGTCCGAAATCACTTCTATTGACTTGACTCCAATTATTTCAGAGTCATAAAAATTTTTTAACACTTAGACAATTTTTCAATTAATAACCGATTTAAACGTCACGTCACGTCTCACAAACTTCCGCTTTTCAAAACCCCCGATGACTAACCAAAAATCACTAAGTCCTGTCTTTTAAACCCCTTTCAGGATTAGAATGGCCTATCTAAGCTATCTTCGATCCACGAATTTAATCTCTAACAACTCGAGATTTCATATATCGATTCTGTCATTTTTGTTTAACTGTCGTTAGGTCCACCTTTCATGACTTTGTTCATGCCCTATCTCGTTTAAACATTTTTCCAGGATCGGACCGGCGATATTACGTCAAAATGCCCCTCATTCCTTTTGTCTGTTGGTCATACAAAATTAGCTCAAATTTCATAATTTTTTAGTTATTTTTTTTCTCAATTCGTAAAAGGTCCGTCTTCGATAACTGTATTTACGTCTCGATTTTTCCGTACCTATCACAAATCATGATTATCTCCATATCGAAATGTTTACTATGCAATTTCGAGTTGCAATTTTTATAATTTCCACTCTATCTCACTGCTACTTGTATGAATTTTTTTCCATTAAACCCGTATTTTCTCTATTTACGTAGTATATCTGAATTTTCCCCTTTCCCCTAGAATTTTCTTGTATTCACAACACTCTTCCTACGAATTTCCTCTTTTATCCTTATGTTATTATCCACATCTATATGATTAGTTACATTCCAAGCCAAATTTATTGTTTTCATCGATACTTCTGAATTTTCATGACTTTTCCTTACGGAATCATCTTTTAATCGTTTTTATTTTCTTTTTTACTACCCCCCGTTTCGTCTTCGATGTATGTCACCTCTTAGAAAATTTCATTTTCTATATACTATTACTTTTTATGTTATTTTCCACATTTTTTTTAGGAGAAACTTCCACTTCGGCCCTTAAATATATGTCAATTTTTATTACTTCATATGGATCTTCCCCCAACTTCCGTCCCTTTCTTCCCTGAATTCACATTAATTTAAAATTTGACATGTGTTTATGTCTGGACTTCGATGTACCGACCGATAACTCAGCGTTTATTCGAGGGTCGTAAAATCTAATCGTTTTTAGTTTGAATAAACAGTCCCTATGCCCAATGATAATTTTTATCGTCCAAAAAGCTATTAAAATGGGTTTAATCGCCTAAAACCGTGTTCGTTTTCTGATTGTTTTAATAACAAAATCACGTGTGGGGTCGTCAACTCAAATAATGTTTACGTCTATCATCAAACTTTCCTATCTTCCATAGTACTTTCGTCAAACAATTGACGGAAAACAATTCCTTTTTGTTTGATTTACCTAACGCAATGTAACCAGTATGACCTCCCTATTCCAAATATATAACGATATCTATTTAAACTCGTCTGAAAACGCAAAATTAAGTCGAAATCTTATATTGTTCAATAAACACTTCCGTTTAAACGTCCAGTTTTTCCATTAGATTTCCTTTTCAAATCGTTTTTTCTGACGTGACAAAAGTGACATTCCAAATTTCCAGCGTTTTTCTTCCTTTTAAATGTAAAATGTACACTTTCCTTTCAATCTGGTCTCCCTGACTTTCTATGTACTCGTTATACGGCTGAATAACCCTACAGTAGCTTTTCTTACGTTTTACACGTCTTTTCTTTAACCTTCCTCTGATCATAATTTTCTTGCTATTTTCTTGCCTAGTTTTTCCAACATAATGTGGATTAATTTGCTCGTTAACGGCGGTTGCCAACACCTTCATTGTACTGATTGTATATCTTAAATTTGGGGTCATCGTATCTAATGCACCGGGCGTGAGACCCTGTTTACATTATAGTGTATTGATCTTTCGGTCGGTGACGATATTCTTTCTCATAAATCTCTGATTAATTGCTTAGTTCAAAGTCCATTCCTTTGTTCAAAATCTGGCTACGCCTTCCATTCTGTGATTGGTTTCATTAGTTATTTATAGCTTTCTGCTTAGACCTGATTGGCTGTTGATTTCAACTATTTATTATTACGCTGATTAATGATGATTTCTAGCACCCTCTGTGTTCTTTTCATCAATACTCATCTCAATCTACTTAATTGTAGATCCCTATCGTCAACAAGAATTCAATTTACTTTGAACCGGTAGATGTCGCAGGTGTATCTGTTTTATAATTAATTGGTATTTTCTTTTTGAATTAAAGTGGGAAGCTACAATATTTTCTTATTTTCACTGTTGGTTAATGCAATTCATCACAACCTCGACTGATGAATACATATTATTATAGGACAAAGTTTTTGCAAAATTCAGATTTTTTTTCATCAATTTTCATTTAATGTTCATCATTTTTGTAATCAACAATTTGTTTTTAAACGACTTCGAAAAGGAGGAGGTTCTCAATTCGACTGTATTTTTTAATTTTTATTTTTTTTTTAATGTTTGTTACCTCAGAACTTTCGACTGGGTGAACCGATATTGATGATTTTTTTTATTTATTTGAAAACTGGTGCTTTCCGTGTGGTCCCATTTTAATTTGGTCCAGTTCTGACAATGGCATCCATGAGAAAATCATATAAGTCTTAAATTTGCTTGTGCGCGACGAATGGACGAATAACTCAATATCACGCCAACCGATTTCGATGATTCTTTTTTTATTGGAAAGGATGTACTTCAAGGGTAGTTTAACGAGAGTTTGGTTAGGTTTTGATTATGGGATCCATGACAAAGTAACGGAACTCTCCAATTCTGAAGAACAAATTTACGATACTCGGCCGAATCTTAATCGAAT
This sequence comes from Limnephilus marmoratus, assembly GCA_917880885.1. Lineage (NCBI taxonomy): Eukaryota > Metazoa > Arthropoda > Insecta > Trichoptera > Limnephilidae > Limnephilus > Limnephilus marmoratus. The sequence continues at coordinate 22,289,635 of OU862925.1, forward strand.
TAGTTAGTGTAATTCAGATTCACTAAAAAACAAAAAATAAACAAAAATTTTAACAAAACAAAAAAACGACTTAAAAAAATGCACTAAAAAGTAAAAAAATAATTTCGTATTCTTCTACAACTTTATAATCAACTTACCTTTTCTACTCATCAATATGTACGTACGATTGTTATTTTTGGAGTCGGTGTCAACCAAGGTACCCGCGGCCCGGCGTGTTCACTTGACAGCTCCTCTCCCGCCGACACCGACTCCAAAAATAACAATCGTACGTACATATTGATGAGTAGAAAAGGTAAGTTGATTATAAAGTTGTAGAAGAATACGAAATTATTTTTTTACTTTTTAGTGCATTTTTTGAAGTCGTTTTTTTGTTTTGTTAAAATTTTTGTTTATTTTTTTTAAAACTCTGGTTCATATTTAAATTTCGCGTTTCAAATGATTGTCCAGGATTTCAGCCGATTTGCAGTCGATTTATTGTATGTACTGATATTAAAATTCAACTTACAATAGTGTTTTTTCTCGTTAAAATGTACCTTTATAAATAACAAAATTTTGTTAATGAAAATAACTTTTACCTTCTGAAAAAAGAACGCAATAAAAAAAAACTCGGCTGGATAAGACCCCCTTAAGAACCAAAAGTAAATAAAACAATTTCAAAATTAATTGATAACATCCTAAATAAAAAACTTATCAAAATTTCAAAAAATAAATATCAATACAATTCTAATAATATTAATGATAAAGAATGGCGTAAAATTTTGTATATTAATAATTTTTCAGTTCAATGTTGCAAAAATCTTCCTTCTTATATTAAACCAGCGTTTTATACAATAAATAATATCGGTAATTTTTTGAGAAATACTAAAGATAAAGACCATAAATTGACTAATTCCGGAATATATAAATTCAAATGCAATGATTGTCCCTCATTTTATATTGGAAAAACAACTCGTAATTTTGAAATCAGAATCAAAGAACATTTAAGGTGTCTTAAAAATAATAGTAATAAGAGTTCGTTAACCATATCATTTTAAAATAACCATAGTTTTGAAAAAAATACAGGGATAAATATTCTTCATATTAATCATAAAGGAAAACGTTTAGATAACTTAGAAGCCTTGGAAATTAAAAAATCCCTTAAAAATAATGAATCTATTATCAACAAACTAAAAATATTGTCATATAGCCCAATCATGGATTTGTTCCCCTACCCACCCACTCTACACTAATACCTACCCAACCAATCTACGTTATTATCTAGCAACGGCTCCACCCCTACCATAATAAAACATTGTTCGAAACTGTCAAATTAGTATAAGTTTTCCCTGACGAAGGAACGTTTGTTCCGAAACCGGTCGGATTTGCGCATTATATAAGTGGTTTATACAAAGTTGAATTGTTTCATTTTTCTAAAACAATTTCATTTATAACTTTTTCGCATTAGCTTCAAACAGGAGGTCTTGAGGAAAATACTTTCCCTTAAGGCTTCCGTCATCTTTGAGGATGCTGTGTGAGATTATTTTAAGGAAAGGAAAGAGATTAGTTTCTGGGAAAGAAAACGGTATAATGGGTGGGTAGGAACTGTAGGTCAGTATATCCAGGAGTGATGGACGTATGAATCCATTCCACCCGTGCGAGTCCAGCTGGAGAGGTCAAAAGCTCTCCCACAAATCTCATTCCATCGATCCGGGCACCTCTGTAAATCACTAAAAGTAGCGAACCACTGGGGTGACCTATGGCAGAAGGGTTGATTATTCAATAAATGATTCCCGGGCGGCGGTACCCCACCCGCCTCCCAAATGAAAATAGACGTTATAAGTAAGAACTATTCAACTAAATTTTCATCGTTTAATATTTCAATTGATTAAAATGTGAGGCAGAGGAAAGTAAAGAAGATAAAGGGAAGGGGAAGGTTTGGGTGAGATAGTGCGTCAGGTTTTAAAACCACGGATATCGTGATATACGGTTCAATGACATCTCAACAAAGTGTCATTTTAATACCCCCTTGAAAAGTCATTAAAAGTGATGAAAAAAATTGATTGTGTCAAAACAAAATAATACGTTGAATTGCCCAATTTGCAGTGCAGGAGAGGAAAGATTGGGAAAAGACCACAGACTCACCCGAGCTCTTCTTTGGCCTGCTCCCAAGGAACACAGCCGCTGGTCTCATTTATTATATTATTCGTCTCATCTTATATATAAAAATGAATCGCTGAATGTGTTGCTAAACGCAAATCTCGAGAGCAGCTGAACCGATTTCGCAAATTATTTTTTTAGAATATTCCTTGAAGTACGAGCATGGTTCTTACCCAGAGAAAAATTAAGAAAATTGCGCAGAAAATTGGATAATTTCTGAAAACATTGCATGTTTGACAGTTTGCGTGTTTGAGAATGACATTTTGCAAAACAATGATTGTTCAATCAGGATTCTATTTTTGAAAACCTTTTAAGTTGATAAATTTATTTAAAGTAGGTACTCCTCTAATAGTTTGAATCGAATCAAGAATTTTAGATATATTAAATAGGTACCTTTGTTAGGTACCAAATTTAATATACGTGAAAAATGGAAATTTGAATAAAAATTGTAAAAAGTGGCACGCGGGCTGTTTAAAAACTGAATGTACTGGGATTGAATATATGGAACGCGGGAGGAGGGTTGGCGGGTCGAGGGAGCGGGAAAGGGAAGGCGGGGAAGGTGGAAGGGGAACGCGGGAGGGGAAGGGGACGTGTGAGGGGGGAGGGGAACTCGGGAGGGGGGTTCGCGGAACGGGGGAAGGGGGAGGGGAGTGGAGTGGGGAGAAGGAAGGTGGAGGTGACGGAGTGGGAACGCGAGAGGGGAAGAAGGGGAGGCGGAAAGGGAATGGGACGAATGGGAAAGAGCACTCAGGGAGAAACAATTTCTTTATTAAACGGCTTAGCAACGCATGCCGGGACCAGCTACTTAAATATATAAACAATTGATCACAATAATTATAACACTACAAAAATACCGCTATAAACTTCAACTGATTATTAACTGCGGCGGAGCACATTTGACAATTATTCACAAGATTGAACTGACTTGCGGGTATTTAGAAATATCACGACTAAAGATGTGATATTCATAAAGCGATGTGCGCACGAACAAACGACAAACTACGATTTTTGTCTGTGGCCAAGAGTAAGGAAAGGGATAATAGAAAAAAGCCATTTCCTACCATAATCCGCGCAACTAACAGACCTTCCATCGATCGCTGGTGATTCGCGCTTGGTATCTCACCATATTCGAGTTTGAAAATGATCCAAAATATTTTTGAAGTGAACTTCTTTAGCACCGTTGTGATTAATACGGAAACGAGTGACACTAAAAAGAGACAAACACCTCCAACTATAGGATTTCGCCTGCGAGAGAATGAAATAGAATAAAAGTACAGTACTTACCTACGAAGCGTCGAGCTCATTATCGTCGAGCTATTTTTTTATAAAATTCACTGTGTATCACGTATCAGCCGATTATAAAAGCCATTTTATGGCGTTTAGATAAATAAATAAAAATGGTAAATGGTTTTATGTTTAAAGAATTAATTCATTTTGGTGAATATTTTTTGAAGTGAAAACTTCTTTAGCGCCGTTGTGATTTGAAACTCGATGAAACGGAAACGAGCGACACTAAAAAGAGACAAACACTATAGGATTTAGTCTGCGAGAGATATAATGAAAACTTACCTACGTACAGTGTACCTCGCGAAGCGTCGCGCTCTGTCAAGCATTGGCCGCTTTGATTATGGGCTTACTTTTCAAGTTGGTTGAAAGGTTGGTTGGGTGAAAGTTTCATTTATATTGCGTGCGAACTGCACTCGATGTTTTAAAATTATTTTAATGTACCATAAAACGTGTCATCCCTTTCTCTATTGTGCAGGAAAATAGGGTGATGGTAATCTAGTCGACAGTTAGTAAACTCTCCCTTCTTTTCGATGTTTTCTTCACTTCAAAACTTCAAATTCGACGAAGAATTTCTTATGATTTATGATTTTTAATTTAGAACCCAGCTTGACACATTCAGAGGGTATCTACTCCATAAACCACTGAAAATATTAAATCCAAAATACCCCAAGATGGCGACCGATACCCGAAGCCGGCTACAAACCAATAAAATAGGCCGCTCCGTTACTTATTCTTATTAAGTCCATAATGGTTTCTTCCAAGAAACTGTGAGGATTGTGGCTTGTGGCAAAAGTAGAAAAAGTGGGAAAATGGGTAAAATTGGCTATAGTGGATTACACTGCTACCTGCTAAAAGTTACGACAATATTTCCTAATCAATTTTCCCGACGCCGACGCCTTCCAGAGCCAATAAAGTGCGTCCACAGACCTGTTATTTTTTCATTTAGACCGAATTTATGTTCTGCTGATATGAGGTTTTTTTCTGGAGGTAAATCGGCCTACAAATTTGAACACATTTCACGGGAATGTTGACTGTCAAGAAAAAAGAAAATATTTTTATTAATTCTCACCAGATTTGAGACAAAAAAACGTAGGGGCTTTTGTTATTAAATTTAGATAGTTTAGATCTTATTTGTAGGTACTGAACATTTTTATTCCACGTTTGTGACTTGTGTGAAAAGTATACGATCGGATCTGAACTAGACGAAATTAAGCCGCGGCTTTCCGAATTTCTACCGTTTTATAACACGTTTCTCTTGAACACTCTAAGCTTTATATTAGGTCCTTACATATGAAATTGGCGTTTTGTACGGGAAGAACATAAAGTCGATTTTTTTTAATATAATATATTTATTTAATCAAAGTATGTACCATTGCTATCTATGCACTTTTGCCATCTCATAGGTAGTTCATCGATCCCTTTACTAAAAAAAGCATTCGGACGGGAATCAATAAAATCTTTGAAGGCGGTTTGGACTGCACCATCGGAGTTGAATTTTTTCCCTCGCAAGAAGTTATCTAAATTTCGAAAAAATGGTAATCTGTTGGGGCAAGGTCCGGAGAGTACGGTGGATGTCTTAGACATTCCAATCGAAGCTCCTCTAATTTGGTAGCCGTCTCTTGTGCAGTGTGTGGTCTAGCGTTCTAACGCGCGTTTGATGATTTGCTTCACTCAATTCGTGAGGTAACCACCTTTCAAGCTTTTTCACCTTCCCAATTTGCTTCAAGTGGATTAAAACAGTTTTATCACTAACAACGCAGCCTGCAGCTAACTCGGACGTGGTTTGCGATGGATTCGCTTCCAAAATAGCCTTCAATTCTTCATCATCATCTTTGGTCTCCGGCCGTCTACGGGGCTTGTTCTGCAGGTCGAAATTTCCAGAACGAAACCGTTGGAACCAAAAACGCACTGTGTTTTCTTTTGCGGCACCGTCGCCATACACATCATTAATCTTTCGAGCCGTTTCTGCAGCACTGGTGCCACGGTGGAACTCGTACTCGTAAATAACGCGATATTTCAAGTTTTCCATTTTGTAAACTAAGTGACGCAAAGAAAAAAACAATTAAGGAAAAAACAAATGAATTATAATTTTCGAACATACAAATACATGAGTATATAGCTGTATAAATTTGAATTTGGAATTCCTAACCAAAGAGAAGATATTTGAGATCAATGTTGCAGGTGCGGCAAAACGCCAATTTCATATATAAGGACCTAATATATGTTGTTATTTTTTTACATATGTTGTTAATTTTTATATACGAGTATGTTGTGTTTTTTAAATATTTGTTGTTATTTTATAATATAATTTATGTAGACACATTTAACACGCCAAAATGGTAATTATATGAAATTCTCTTCATAGAAAAAAAAACGCGTATGTTCCGAAAATTATTATACATATACACGTTTTTCCGGTTATTTTACATGTAAAATGTATGAAAAAATTGACGCTGTTTCTTTTAATATTTTTAAGACATTTCCTATGAGATTTTTGCTCTATTTTAAAGGAGCGGTATTTTATTAAACATTTTCACAATTTTCGATTAAATATTATCGTTTTTAATATTAGCGCGCTCCCTTTTTATATATCTCCCGTTATTCTTCTTTTCGAGCGCTCACTACCGCGCCTTAAAATACTACACTGGGAGAACATTATTAGAAATGTATACAACTATACTACTATTTATTAACTGTACAGCTGTACCTGTACAGTGTAATTCGCCGGACTTGAATAAATAGAAATAATGTACCGACCAAAATAACCAAGCACATTTAGATTAATTTTCAACATAATAAAAATCCTTTCTCTATTGCTTACCAAATAGTACTCACTTTGATTTTATATATTTTATATTCTACTATATTCTTCCTAACTGTTATAAATTTAAATTCGTTTATATTATTTTGTATTCTATAATATTCTTTAATATTATATTATTTTATGAATTTATATTTTCACACATTCTTTATATTGCGTATGTAAATATACTGTATAAAAAATCGACCACCACAACATGGGCATGTGCCTAGCATGGTGGTTGAAAAATCCCCAATTTATGTAAAAAAAAATGCAATGAATAAAGAAAACTTTAAAAAATATATATATAGGTATATATTTAGCGCTTTATTTCAGTTTGAATCGAACATAACCGTGCATTGGAGGGGACCCACCACTTTCCTTAACGGCGTTATAAGGAAACATATTTTTTTATTTTTTTTATTTTTTTTTATTTAGAAAAAAAAGTAAATGTTTACAATAATAATATAATAATATGTTACATTATGTTACACTGTAAGGTTTTATGGTTACCCAATTAGTAGAGAAATATTCTCGGGTCTAATTGGGGAGCTAGTCTAAGTACTTATATTTAGAACTTTACAAAAATGAAAATAAAATATCAAATATCAAATATCAATATCAACAAAATATTGGCAACAGATTATATGGTTTCCTCCTTCACCGCACACGTCAAGACTTTTTTTGAACGAAGCTACATTTATTTGAACGACTCTATACCCTCCAATGTCCATGCATACGGGGTTAGTAAGCAGTATGCAAGTTCTTACATTAACATTATAAAAAAGATAAATAGAAGTAGCAGCCCGTGGAATAGTTCTTCTGAAATAGGTAACATCAAAAGGAGATAATAGTGTTAGTAAAAGAAAAATAAATGTAACGGCTATGACCAGTCGAAAAAACCTTCTGTAAATAAAATAAGTAATGAGGAAAAAACAGTTATATGATTATTTTATTATGTAAGTAATTATATAATAGCGGAAAGAAAATAAAATATATAAAAAGAAAAGCCAGAGAAACTGTTCCATAGACCACCGGGCAGCATAACCGTGCACTGGAGGTTTCCAACCGCATACCCACCCCGGTATAAGTAACTTATGGTTACTCCTTCAGGGCTCTCACAAGGAAGCTAATTTTTTTTATTTGAACGTCTCTACATTTAATTTGAACAAAGCTAGACCCCCAATGTCCCCGCATACGGTGTTAACGAGCAGTATGCAAGTGCTTTATATGTACAGGTTAGTAACTAATAAATATAAATATATACATTACCTCTTTCATTGGGGAAAATCAGAGGGGAAAATAAAATAATTACATGTAGGCGATATGCCTACTCAAACTGTTTAATGTACATAAATAATAACTCAATTTTAACGTTGTTGCTGGTAGGGAGCGAGTGTGTCACAGGTACGCCCGGCAGTCCTGTTGAGAGGTGCATGTTTTCAGGAAAGCCAAGCGCGAGGGTCGGTTTCCGCGCCCCTTAGCCAACTTCTCGGTGATGCATCGACGACACTGCTAACGGATGCGGGTGGCAGAACGCCCAAAGACTCTAAGAAGGATCAGCGCCGGGTTGTCGGAGGCAGGGCGGAGGGTCCCCTTACTCGCGCGAGACATCCTTACGACCCACACCTCCCCCCAGGGGAGGCGCGGGCCATCCATGAGACATCGCTCCGGGTCGTCCTCACTCCGGTGTCCACATGCAGGGACGGGGTCACAAGCCACCCCCAATGGAGGGGATAAGGACGAGACACATTATATGGTTCAGTTCTCGTCTCTGTGACATTGCTATAAAGAAGTGTTCCGCTGCCATGTTACAGGGTATCCAACACCTTGCAGTAACACAACGATTAGAAAAGAAAAACGATAAAAAAAAAAACAAAAATAATAACTAATAAACCTAAAGAATAACGGAGATAATTTGGGTGCATTCCATACATGAAACCGGTTTTTCAAATTTTGATAAGCCAGGTGGGACCAATAACACGTGTTTACTGCCTCACGAACCCGGAAGCGTTGGAAATGCTCCTCCTCCCATTATAGGAAGTAACAAATAATAACTAATAAACCTAAAGAATAACGAAGGAAATTTGGGTGCATTCCACACATGAAACCGGTTTTTCAAATTTTGATAAGCCAGGTGGGACCAATAACATGTGTTTACTGCCTCACGAACCCGGAAGCGTTGGAAATGCTCCTCCTCCCATTATAGGAAGTAACAAATAATAACTAATAAACCCAAAGAATAACGAAGGAAATTTGGGTGCATTCCATACATGAAACCGGTTTTACAAATTTTGATAAGCCAGGTGGGACCAATAACATGTGTTTACTGCCTCACGATCCCGGAAGCGTTGGAAATGCTCCTCTTCCCATTATAGGAAGTAACAACAAACATATTTAATAATAATAAGAAAAAAGTGGTTGCATACCACACCTGAAATTGGCTTTGGATTTTTGGGGAGATAAGTGAAGGATCCGAGGTAACGATTTTTACGGCACGCCAATAACGGAATGCTTAAGTGTCAATGAAAACCGATTTCAAGTGTGGTATATCTAAAGTGTACGAAAGAATTGTACATAGTGCATCAGAGGTCATTGAACTTTATGCTAGTGCGAGACAAAATACTGTTTTAATGCCTAAAGATTAGATTAAATTTCGGACTAATACACGGCAACATTCAGGGATATTGCCATGATACAATACAGTCCTCAAGCGATCTACTTTGCTTCATTGTGTGGTGGAGTGCCAAAAAGTATAATAAATTACTCATTTTACCATAGACAATATATAAAGTCCTCATAGAGTTTTAAGAAATTCCATAGACTAAGCCCCGTTGTCCATAGACAATAATTATTCTGAACATGTCATTGGTGGAAAATAGCCAAATAAATATAGATGATACGAATTTATAGATAGTTAACAATAACCAAGAAATTTATCTGTGGTTTTTTAGCAAACCACTTTCATGTTCAGTATGCATCTTTTGTATAGCCCACTCGATTATATCCCAATCGCGGGAAGACCATACCAATGTGTGCACAGCAACATAACTCAAATTGTTGTATATCTGCGCCTTAAACGGGAAACCGTTTACGTGTTTGTACTGCAACCTCCTATTAGAGAAAGATCACATCTTTGGTTATGAACCACTTCAATGTAATGTATGCAACTTCGACCATGTGGCGACTATCGGAAGTGTCCCAAGCTGGAAAACAATTCCAATGTCATGACTTCTGTCCTCTCCCTAGAGGTTGGATCTGTGTCGCGCTACTGGAAAACCGTCTCCATGTTTGTACTGCAACTACTAATTTACAAAATTTTATCCGTGGTTTTTTCAGCAAACCACTTTCATGTTCGGTATGCATATATTGTTAGGGCCACTCCAGGGCCTCTCACAAGGGAAAAACCATACCAATGTGTACACTGCACCATAATTTAAGTTTTTCTATAACTGCGCCTTAAACGGAAAACCGTTTGCATGTATCTACTGCAACCTCCTGTTAGAGAAATAAAACACATCATTGGTTTTGAACCACTTCATTGTAATGTATGCAACTTAGGGTGGCGACTTTCGGATGTGTCCCTAGCGGGAAGACCATTCCGATGTCTTGACTGCTGTCCTCTCCCTAGAGGTTTGAATCTGTGCCGCGCTACTGGAAAACCGTCTCTATGTTTGTACTGCAACTACCTGTAAGCGCTTGAAAACCTTATATAAAAATTTCAATTCTACATAAAACGTAGATAAAATCAGTTGACCATAGACAATGCTTGCAGAGTAAGAGAAAAGAGCAAATAAAATATAGATGCCGTGAGATAATAGATAGTAAACAATCTTCAAAAAATTTATTTTTGCGTTCTCAAGTAAACCGTTCACTTGTGATGAATGCATCTTTAGTATGAGTAGATTTCATACGGCTCCCAAGTGAAAGAAGCCATTCCGATGTGATTAATGCTACATAAATATAATATAAGAATAAAAAGAAAAACCATTGCATAAAATAAAATATTAAACGATGGGTGAGTATAATTGCATGTCACACCTGAGATCGGCCTTTGTGCTGTGAACTAAAAAAAAAAAAAAAAAAAAAAAAAAAAAAAAAAAAAAAAAAAAAAAAAAAACACGATGACTGGTTCTAGCGTGAGTACTGATGGTACAGTGCAGAATGGTAGCGACAGTGAGAGGTTGCAGGTATGGCAGCAATTAGTACATAAAACTGGTTAAACAGGTATATATGAATAATAGTAAGAAACAAGGCATAAACAATAATAAGGTAAGTTCAAATCGTAGTCAGTGGGTCCAGGAGCTAGTCCACCTGGTATCTATTGATTTTACACTAATCTTCGACTCTAAGAGCAGACCATCTTTCAACCCATCTTCTTGTGAACTTCTTCAGACACTCAAAATTAACCTTGTTCGATACGAGATCGGAATTCCAAACCGGTCTCGTGACCACTTGCAAACCATCCAGTAATTCATCTCTGGCATCCGTCATGATCTCGCAATGCCACAGAATGTGCTCGGCAGTCTGATCCGTGCTTCCGCAGGTGCAGTTCGGATGGGGGGATAGGGAGAGTCTATGCAGTCTCCCCCTGAACTCCCCATGCCCGGACAGTAGCTGGACCATGTGATGGTCCAGGTTGATGTACGCCCCTTCCATTCTGATCTTAACTGATGGGAAGAAGGAGAAGGTCCATCTTCCCATATTCGATCTAATCCAGCGAGATTGCCACTCATTGAGTGTAAGCTCTCTCATTCGTTTAAGTAGTCCAGGGAGAGTGCCGACTCCACTTGGTGTGATGACAACACCGAGGTGGGTGGCAGGGAGTCCCCTGGTCAACTTCTTCTTTGTTAACACCTCCCTAATTTCTAAATCGATTGGCAGAACACCTGCCAGCACGGGTAATGCGTCCGAAGCTACCGTTCTGTAGGCACCAGAAAGTGCCAGCAAGGGAGTTCGCTGGCCTCTTTTGAGCGCCGAGAGTATTAGAGAATTATCCAGGCGGTGCTCCCACACAGAGGCGCAGTACGCTACTTGCGTAACGTACACTCCCCTATATATCAAACGGAGAGCCGGACTTCTCAAACCCCATTCAGATGTGGAGATTCTCCTCAGCTTCAAAAAGAGTGCCTGGGCCTTGCTGGAGACTTCCTTAACATGGGCAAGAAACGAGGACGATCGATCTAGAGTAACTCCAAGGTATTTTGCCGTCTCAACAAATTTGATTCTGGTGTCTCCCATTCTGATGGTTGGGTTTCTCTCTCTGCTGAGATAGCCCTTAATCAAGAGACCCATGGTCTTCTGGGGAGCGAAGGTCATTTTGTTTCTATCACCCCATTGAAGGAACATGTTCAGACCTTCCTCAGACTTACTTTCTATCTCTCTCCTGCTGTTCCCCGAGACCAGATACAATTTATCATCAGCAAAATCGACCGCGATACAACCTTCAGGCAAGGGCAACCTGGAGGAGTCATCAAACAAAATCTTCCAGAAATCTGGACCGACGTTGGAACCCTGAGGGCAGCCCATGTCAACCTCCCTTTCAATGGAAAAGTCACCGAAGGAGAGTATGACTGTTCTTTTACTCAAGTAATTTTCACAGGATTTAAAAAGTCTAGGAGGACACTTCCTATTTTTCAGTTTGATGAGTATCATGGCCCAAGATGCATAATCGAAGGCACCTGTGATATCTAAGAAAATAGCAATAACATACTTCTTAGTGCAAGCCTTCACCCATTCGAGCGCAAACGTTAGGGCGTGCTCCGTGGACTTACCGGGGACGAAACCAAATTGAAGCGGGCTGGGGGGGGACAAGGTACGTCGTAGCCTCTCCTTAATTAGTTTTTCTAAGATTTTTCCTAGGACAGGCAGCAAGGTGATGGGACGGTAGGCTTTCACGTCCGATTTCGGTTTTCCGTTCCCCTTTGGTATAATCCTGAGCACGCCCCTCTTCCATTCAGAAGGGAAAACTCCTCTTCTCAAACATGTCTCCATCACCTGGAAAAGTTCTTCTTTGGCGTGGACCCAGACTTGCTTCGCTATCACGCCATTGAGCCTATCGTGCCCAGGTGCCTTCTTAGGACCCAAACCCTTTATTATATTTTCAACTTCTAATCTTGTTACTTTCATACTATCCTCCTGGGCGAGGTTTCTCGGTGGAAGCCGTGACAGGATTCTGACCTGTTTGTGGTGGTCGCTTTCCCCAGTGACTGATTCTAATGGGACTAGCTTGCCCAGAAGCGTTTGGAGAGTGGTCGCCACGTCCACAGTCTCAACATCCCTACCCTCAAAATTTGATATTACGCTAGAAAGATACCGGTCAGAGCCTTTACCCGTCTTTTCGACAGCGCTGTGGGCATCCCACGGGTTGGCGTTACCCACTTCTGAAACCCACTTATGCCATTCAGCTCGTTTCGCCAAGAGCACGGCTAATTTGAAAGCACTGCGAGTAGCCCTGACGCGCACCCTCCGAGCAGCAATCTCCTCCTCCATCAAGCCGCCTCGTCTGGTAGCGCCAAAAGCCCTGCAGGCCCTCTTGTAAGCCCCCTTGAGCGAAGTCAGCTCTATCGACCACCACGGCGTCCTGATAGTCTTCTTTGGGTTTACTCTTCCCAGAGAGGACTCTGCGGCTGATACTACAGCCGCGTTAAAAAAGTTCCCCAAATTATCCGGATCGTTTGCCGCTACGTCATGGAATCCCCTTAAAGTATCGCGTAGGGCTTCCCCAAAGTTATCCCAGTTCGCCTCTGTGGTTTTGAAGCTCCAGGAGGATCTTGGGGCTCCGGTCTTATTGACACCCACTTTGAAGGTAATGAGCCTATGGTCGGAGGCTATAGCGCATTCGTGTACCTTCCATTGCATTATCTTGGCTGCAACTGATCCAGAGCAGAGAGATAGATCTATGTTGCTCTCACCATTGGTATTCGAAAATGTGCTTAATGAGTGAGGCTCATTTAGTACAACCAGACCTTGCGCCGCAATCAGGTCCTCGACGGCGTCTGATCGTTCCGTTCTATGTCTAGCATCAAAATCGAACCATAAAGGTGAGCGAGCGTTAAAGTCTCCTCCGATAACTACGTTACGACCTTTAAGCACGTTCAGAGCGCGTGTCAAGCTCAAGATATGCGGTCCAACCGGGTTCCCATACTTAAAATAGACCGAGATCAGTACGATCTCAGTTTCGCCAAATCTAAGGGATACACAGGTTTGGTACTCGTCTGACAGGCCCACCAGCAGGAGGGGACTGATCAAGGAGGTGTTGACCAGGACACCCGCCTGTGGTGAGTTGCCAACCTCGAGCACCACACCCGGATGACTTACTGGTGTCTTTCCTGACCTGGTGTACTGCTCCTGGATAAGCAGGATGTCGATGTGGAGGTCAGACATGACCCGCATGATGTCCAGTGTGGCGGCCCGGGAACGCTGCAGGTTTATCTGACCTAGGGAGAGGGGATTAATTGCCATAATCAGTCATTTTGACCTGTACGTCGACTGCCGCCTGGTGCGCCGGGCATGATCGGTCCCCTGTGGGATGGTTTGAAGGCTTCTTGAACCTTGTGCATGTTGCACAGATAGCGGGTTGTGCTTTCTTGGGGCAATCCTCAACGTCGTGTCCGTTTTCGGCGCAATGCCGGCAGGTTGCAACCACCTGCGTGCAGGTCTTGGAGATATGGCCATAAAGATGGCATTTATAACACCTAGTAGCTCCTGAGTAGTCCCTGACCCGACAGGCATTCCAGCCTAGAAAGCACAGACCGCTGTCTCTAAGAAGCCTTCTTACCTCAGGGTGGCACGTGATTATCATGTGCATATTACCTGTGTCCCGCTTTCCAAAGAGGGACACACGCCTCATGGTCCTCAGGTGGTCCTCCTTGGATAGTGAGCAATTACCTTCTACGTTATTTTCATAGATTTCGGTGAACAGGGCGGCGTCCGCGGAGGGTTCACCTCTGGGGACGTCATATATGACTATCTTCGGGAGGCGTCCCTGTGGAGATATCATCTTGATACCGGCTGCGGCCAGTTTTTCTTCGGCCTTCTTAAGATTTGCCACTCCTCCAGGTGTTGTAGTTTGGATGGCGACACCGGCACCCTTGATTTTCCTTGTCCTAACAACTTGGAAACCGTCCTTCCTGGGGTCAAGGACTGTAGGAAGGAGTTTCTCCAACTGCTCTGAAGTTTTACCCTCCGGGGTGGTCGGGTACAGGAGCACCGTTGGCTGCCTAGATGGTAGAGGTCTTTCTTGACCACGTACTACGATGGTCTTCGACGGAGGTCCTCCCGACGCAGCACTAGCGTAAGATCTCCTAGCTGTGGAGGTGGGGATGATGTTTTCGCCAGTGCTATTGTAGATTTTTTCGAACTTCTTCGTTAGTTCTGCATTGTTCTGGAGTGCAGCCGACAGGGCCTCTGCCTTACCCACGGCCGCTGAGTGCGCCATTGCTGTGTTGTGGAGGTGTTTCTTTATTTCCTCGATGGCTGCGCCGATGGTAGCTCGATCCTCCTTTTTTAGCTTATTTTTTGCATCGCTACATGTCTGGTATATATTATTTAGTAGTCCCCAGATCGGGAAGATCAATTCAGAGCTTAATGAGCTTGCCGAAATTTGTTGAATGCTAGCCTCGTCTTCCTCTCTCTGGCGCTTTCTGTTAGCTTGGTTGGGAGAATTTGATGTTCCCGGAGCATTTTGTGTTTCAGCATTCTTTGAAGTCTGGGGAGCAGACCACACATTCGTAGGTGCTTGCACCTCTTCAGCTTCCTGCTGATAGACCATGGCAGGGAGCCCAGCCTCACCCATCAGTTGGCTGCTGTGCAGACTTCTGAATGGTGACCCTGCACGTCCCTCCCTACCCGCCTTAAGATCAATGATAATTGATTTCAGTTTTCGGTTCTCCTCCAAGATTGAGCGTTGAAAACATTCAGAGTCTGAGTCGTCCGAGTCAGAAGGCATGCTAGTTTCAATGGTAATCGTAGTTAACCATAGAATAGTGCACAATTAAATGTTAATAAAAACCGGTGTATTCTGCACTCTGAGAATTGTCACAAAATGAGTTTCTATGGTTTACTCTAGGTTAAATTTAAAATTGTCTATGGTTCGCTGAATTGAATTTGCAAAATTTAATCAGTTTTTTTAACTTAAAAATACGGATTATACATACTAAAACACTTATAAACTAGAAAGGGCACTTAAATTATACTAAGAAATGTTTTTAACACTTAACACTACGAAATTCGCGGCTAAAATTTACGATGAAAATTTAGCCATAGTTTTGACACTTCGAATTTAAAGTTGTCTGTTTTCACTATTATAAGGAATAATCTCACCGAGATAACGTTTGCCGGAGGGTAGCCGACCGAGCCGCACCTGATGGATATGTTTTTGGTATTCTGCGAAGATGTTTTGATTTTTTATGTGGTAATTTGAGAGAGCAAAAAATTTTTTGACAGGTCTTGTCATGGACGAGAACTGAATTGATACCATGAGCATAACCGTGCAACTAAAAACACGTGTTAATGGATCTTAGTTACAAATTTTTAAGTCGTTTTGCCATGCGATGTAAAGGTTAAGAGCGTTTAACCAGCCAGCGGACGAAAATCCACATTTCGTCGAAAGTTATTCTTACGATCGTGCAGGGCGGTTACAATGAGAAAGATTAATTATTCTCCGTACCAGCTTTTTAAAATTATAACTCAATATCGAATTTATTTCAATCCAAATTAGCTTTAATTTATACCTTCATCCAAAAATGCTGAAAGGCGTGATGATAAAACTATTAAAATAATGTACCTTTTGTAATTATTTTTTGATTATAAGTATTTATCATTTTTCAATAATGTCTAAATTTAATAAGAATGTTAAAAAAATCTGAAATATATTAGTTTGTAAGTGCGCAAATAAATACACAAATGGACCCATTTTCGTTAAGAAACACATGTATGTACATATTTTTTAATGATTTTATTGAAACTAAAATTAAAATTCTAAAACATAATGTATTGATTTATTTTACTGCATGATTATATTATTTGAAATGGGTGTGGTATAATACAAAATCTTTTTTGAAAATTTAACAAATCTGCCAACGACCTATGGAATAACTTTATTATACTAAAAATATTTTTTTTCTCAAAATGTATTACATGCGAATGCTAGACAAAAGAACAATCTTTCGAAATTCATTTATAATTTTTTGTGGAAAAGAGTCAATACGTCTAAAATCTGATTTTAAATGACATATTTCTGGTTTTCTCTGATAATGCCCTCTTAATAAATAGATTTCAACTTACATATTCCTGATTTCTCAGAATGATTTAGGTTATTTAATAAAACTGTGGTGTTATTGTATTATATCCAGGTAGCAGAATAATGATTAATATTTAAACATTGCTATGATGGCAACATCGAGACAATGTGAATTCTTAAAGGTCATTTATCAGCGTATTTTCTTCAATAACACGATCCCTGGCTGCATCGATACGATACTTACCGTATTTATCTTTTCAAAAAAATATTATTTTAGTAACGTTATCTGTCATAACCAGTTATGTTAATTGTGAACCGTTTTATTTAACAAGAATCTTTCCATCTCACTAAAGGTAACCATGTACATATTCTGTAATACAAAAAAATGTAGTTCTATACGCATCAATCTTAATAGGAGAAGTCTGAACTAACCTTTGAAGAAAATGCTGTAGTGTACAAATCGAGTAAAAAGGGCTTAGGTACACCATGATCAATGCACCACCTACAAAATACAAAATTATGCCCAAATTTTCACAGTCGGGAGATTGCGAACTCGACTCTTGATAGGCGTAAAATATAAAAAGTTCGAATATTTTCTTGAGAAATGACGTAACTGTTAAATAAGTTTTTAGTGTATTATTTTTATTTTTTCAATAAGACATGCACAGTACGTTATGATACAAGTCATAAGGTATATTAAATTAGATTATTACATGGTTATAGTACCAATTACAAGTTCGTAGAATATCAGTTGGTAATTCCGCCTGAGTTAAACATAATTATTAATCTTAACTAAAGAATGTATGAGTAATAATAATAAAAGGAAGAAAATGTGTGGAGAGATAAGGAAAAATTTTGCAACCAAGAATAATATGCTCACGAATTGTAAATAAAATTTTTATAAGAAAAACTCTCTTTTTATGACTTTCGAAGGTTATTCCCATCAATGTAACAAATCATTGAAGAAGAAGATAATTATAACAATCTAAACGAAAATATGAAAGAGAACAAGACACATTGAAGTACCCACCACTGTCCCACCCCGGTATAGGCAACTTATGGTCACGCCTTCGGAGTTCTCGCATGAATCTAATTTTTTTGAATAAACGGCTCTACATTTAATGTAACGAATCTAGACCTTCAATGTCCCCTCATACTGTGTTAGGTAGCGGTATGCGGACGCGCCTACAGGACTGTACTGTAATGGTCAATCGCTACAATTCTAAAGTCCATGGAGGTGTCAATGCAAAAGCAGTGAGCCTCATGGACAGTCAAACAAGTTGTTAGTAACATCAATAAAAAATAAAAAACAAAGTAATCCAAAATGACAACAGCCGTCATGAGTAAACAGCTCATGACAGCGAAAGACCACACACAATCCGGCGGGCAGCACCGGGCACTGTACATAAAAGAAAAAAGAAACAAAAGAAAAATAATGTATATATACAGAGTAGAACTGGTGTCACCGCAACCTGACTACCGGCAGTACCCGAGAGAATGAAGGAGGCTAATTGTCCGGCCTCCCGATAACCGGCGGCGTCGTCCTTAAGCCAGCTAGCCGGTGGTGCCTAGACGAAAGTAACTGGAAATCATAACAACATAACAAGACACAGAAAAAACAAAAAAAGATAATGGTCGCAACTGGGACTCGAACCCAGAACCTCTCGTCTATTCGGGACATGCGTTTACCAATTCCGCCATTGCGCCATACTGTCAAACCGTCATAATAGCCAATCTCATATTTAAAATTTTTATAAATTAACAATATTATCTTCAACTAATTTATTTTCCGTATCATAGGCAACTACCATTTTTATTGGAAACAATCATTCTAAGAATTGGTTTGTAACCTGGATAGCGTCACGGATAAATATATCCGATTTTATTGATATTACGGTTTGACAGTAGGGCGCAGTAGCGGAATAAATTAGTTTTGTACTTTAGCAAGGAATCTTGAAAAAAATGTCCAAGTATGGTAATTTTTCGTATTGGGTAAATGTGATTGCGCGAGTAATTGGTGAGTTATTTGCTGCATTATAGTTGTTAGCTTCTAAATGGAGAAGCTTATTACGCTCGATACTCGATACGTTTGAACATTTTTAAAAGACTGACTGACAGCAATTCGGGACCATCTATTTTATTATTTAGCGGATTTTGTATAAACAATATATCTGACAACGTACGTCTTTTTAGTGAAGATAACATATTATTATTTGTAGCTTTGTTTATTTTTGAATAAATGTAATGGAATTATATCTACCAGCAGCGTTTTTCGCTGTTCACGAATTCGTCTGGGGTTTTGAAAATAGATGAGCCAGACACTCGAGACTGTCGAGCCTTTCCGGTCTCGCTAAAAATAAATCGCCGAAATCAATGCTCAGAATGTATATTTCAAATAATTAGTAAGAGTACCTTTTTGTGGAAATATTAATAATAGAAAAATATTAATGCGAACCCAAAACTTAAAAAGTTTAGTTTCTCAACGAATAGCATTTTGTGAAATAGTTGCAATCATTCGGTAAAGAGTACTAAATATTGCCATTAGAGAGGTTATTCATTTAACACATTATTACACGGTGTTTGAAACAAACTAGCTCACATTACAAACTAGCCTCCCTACTAATAAGTCTGTTTTAAACATAACACAACTTATAATTAACCATTTATACTACATTAATGGTTGTTTATCAGTTGTGTAAAAATTAAAACGTGTTTATTAGAAAGTTAATTAACCAAGCTAATTAATTAACTTGTTTTCTCAAGCCTTAACCGCAAATATATATTCTGTAGTACAAACAGTGGTGGACTAACGGTGTAGGGGGGGGGGTCAATTTCACGAATTTCCTTAAAACATTTGGTAAGTGCATTATTCACAAATACATCTTTCAGAAAATGAAATAATAAGAAACGACATTTTTTTTACAGTGTCCTGGTGCCTTAAGGCCTTGTTTAAGATTTGATCAAGGGAACATGGAGGCGTTTGGAGGCCCTCCAGGACCAGACACCCGTGTGAACTGAATAAAAAAGCTTGTAAAATTGTATCAACTTCTTAAACCAGGGGGAGCCTCATACAGCTTTGCCGCCCCGGGCCTCTGACGGGCTTATTCCGCCACAGAGTACAAAACTATTTTGAAATTTAAGTAGCTGTATATTTCGACGACGACAGGTGGTAGATGAAAGATGACAGATGTCAGATAGCAAATGAGGGATGACAGATGATGATGGGCGGATGACGGATAACAGAAGATGACAGATGATGACGGACTACGGACGATGGACGACGGATGACGGATGATGGATGAATGATGACGGATGACGGATGACGGATGACGGATGACGGATGACGGATGACGGATGACGGATGACGGATGACGGATGACGGATGACGGATGACGGATGACGGATGACGGATGACGGATGACGGATGACGGATGACTGATGACGGATGACAGATGACGGGTGACGGGTGACGGGTGACGGGTGACGGGTGACGGGTGACGGGTGACGGGTGACGGGTGACGGGTGACGGGTGACGGATGACGGATGACGGATGACGGATGACGGATTGTAACGAATTGGGCTCGTATTAAATATATCCTGGCGGCAGAGCAGAGATCCAAACTCGGGTAGTGGGCCAAGTAATTCTCTATCATGTAGGTAGGGATTCAATTAAATCAAAGAATATTAACTTTTTAAAAAAATATGTATTGAACACAAAAGCAACACGGAAGTGTGCAAACTTCCCATCAGGTTATCAAAAGAAATACAGAAAATTAACATACCAGATGGACTCGCTAAACTATCTATACTGAAATACCCCCCCGGAAGACGAACGCGATCTTGCTTCGCAGAGAGAGAACACGGGACGGGACGGCAATTCTAGCCTTCCCATCCGGGGACGGCGCGGAATCCAGAGCACCAAGGTCGTCCTTCTAATTGAGCAGGAGGCGGCTATACCCCCAAGGAGCGCATTCAGCCTCGGGCCACCTCAACGATCTCCAATCCAAAGGCACGTGGCCCCCAACAGTATCCAAGTCTGGCGCATTACGGTAGTACTGGTAGCAGTCCGTGATTACGCGACGCGGGGTCGTGATGGCATATTCTAGTAGCCAACACCGGGACCAATTCACTTCACGATTTCTTTTCCATAAATACTGCCACAAAATGGCCAACCAACCACATCGAGAAAAAGTGGGACTTTTACGTCATCCACTATAAAAACACCGTACACGAACCTCTCGTGTCACGTAAAAACCACCCCGCGTCTTTTAAGTTTTAAATCAACTTAGATTCTCATGATTAACAGTGATTAAAACACCTTGATGGTGAGTGACCAATTCCAGAACAACCTAGTCCATGGCTGCCCGGGAGGAAGTGCCCATAAACAAAACTGCTCTTCTTTCTTTTTTTCAAAAATTACCAGTGTCCAAAAAAACACCATAGACAAAATAAACACCTAAGCAAGAACTGCATTAGTTACATAATTATTTATGTGACAGGATGACGGATGACGGATGACGGATGACGGATGACGGATGACGGATGACGGATGACGGATGACGGATGACGGATGACGGATGACGGATGACGGATGACGGATGACGGATGACGGATGAAGGATGACGGATGACGCATGATGGACAACACCCAGAAATCACTCGAGTGATGGAGATTTCTATGTGTTCCGTTTTCGATTCGGCCATTCGATTTAATCAGTTTGAAGTCAATGAATCTATCTGAATTTAACTGGTTATCCTATATTTTTAAGTTTTAGGAAAAAAATAAATTTATAACAATAACCTACCTACATTTTGGATGACTATCGCTCGAGTGATCGTACAGAAACCGTTCATAATTATCTTTAGAGTTAACAAATAACAGTTATCCAGGATCTCTGTTTCAGAGTCTAATACAAACACTTGCTACCACTAATCTGGCGAGAACAACAGATCCATTAGTTATATTGTTGGCTAGCTTTGTATGAAAACCGGAAATCACATACCTGTAACGTAATACGCTGTTACACCTTTTTTTACATTTGCAACATTTAAGAATCAAGCCCTAGAAACATCACACATGTATAATGTTTCCGACTGCAAATAAAAAACGTTTTACATTTTTCTCCCCGCATATTTTTCTGCCTTTATTTTCTCCTCAATTTACTTTTCCGTTTCGCTAAACTCAATTTTCCCACGAACAAAACGTAAGTTGTAATTCTAAATGCCGCGCCATCCAGAACTTAGCACTTCTACCTTATTCACAAATAAGTATATGCATATATTTTTTAAATAAATTACAAAATCAATCGTGTATGTTACTTCAACTCTACTATTTTCATCTGTCAGTTTACGTAGGTTTTTTATGATCCGAATCAATGACGGACACGACAAATTCCTCAACATAAAATATATCCCACACAATATACATTATCATAGGTTAAATTTGTCAAATTAAGATAAAGGACTTGGGTCTTATATCTTTATTAAGTAGATAGTACTCGTATGTTGATACAAATATTATTTATTATGGGGCTTTTACAAATGAATAGTAAAAAAAATACAATATTTATTTCACACTAGCGAGTTCCCAGCACGCGTTGCTATGCAACTCAATAAAGATTTTTTTTCTTTCTGCGTATCCTTTCCCATTCGTCTTGTTCCCTTTCACCTCCCCTTCCTCTCCCGCGGCCCCTTCCTCTCTCGCGTGCCCACTCCTCACTCCCTTCTCCCGCTTTCCCCGTCCCGTGAACCCCCCTCCCGAGTTTCCCTCCCCTCTTCCGTACTCCATACATTTAGTTCCGATACATTCAGTTTTCAAACAGCTCGCGTGCCACCTATTGCAATTTTTTAATACAAATTTCATAATGCCAGAACTCACCATCATTTATATATAGGAACCATCGCGGGCATGCACACATCAAATCCCCAAAGTTTCATAGCAATCGGATGAATGGTTTAGCAACGCATAGCGGACATACAAATATTTTTAGATTTATATATATATAGAATAGATAGATAACTTAAGAGGGCATTGCCAGAGAAAACCAGAAATATGTCATTTTCAAATCAGATTTTATTTTAGTATAATTTTTAGTATAATAAGGTTATTCCATAGGTCGTTGGCAGATTTGTTAAATTTTCAAAAAAGATTTTGTATTATACCACACCCATTTCAAATAATATAATCATGCAGTAAAATAAATCAATACATTATCTAGCAAACGCTGTTTTAGAATTTTAATTTTAGTTTCAATAAAATCATTAAAAAATATGTACGTACATGTGTTTCTTGACGAAAATTGGTCCATTTGTGTATTTATTTGCGCACTTACAAACTAATATATTATTCTTATTAAATTTAGACATTATTGAAAAATGATAAATACTTATAATCCAAAAATAATTACAAAAAGTACATTATTTTAATAGTTTTATCATCACGCCTTTCAGCATTTTAGGATGAAGGTATAAATTAAAGCTCATTTGGATTGAAATAAATTCGATATTGAGTTATAATTTTAAAAAGCTGGTACGGAGAATAATTAATCTTTCTCATTGTAACCGCCTTGCACGATCGTAAGAACAACTTTCGACGAAATGTGGATTTTCGTCAGCTGGCTGGTTAAACGCTCTTAACTGCCCAAGTAACAATATTTTGTATGTGTTCAGTCACAAATTGAAGATATTCACTGTGTAATAATTTCCCTCCATTAGTATTCTGGGCAAAGAGGAATGCATATATATTTATGGTAGTTAGTCCCGACTATATCCCGACTTCTAATATTAGATACTATTTGTGGAACTGAGTTCGACCCTCTCCCCTCTGGTCAGATTTAATTGTTTGTAGGTTTAATCGACGAACAACTACCAACATTATCTTTATTTTGGGCATATTTTATTGGCTGCTTTCTTGTGTGTGTGAATACTATGTGTGAATACAATATTCTTTCCGAACTGAATGCAATCTAGTTCTAGCGTATTTTATTTTAATGTGCGACATCTATGGACTTTTCTGCGGGTCTAGGATGAATATTTTTTGGATAACATAATGAATTAAACCTCAATTGCAATATTTAATCATTAAAGACAGTGTTAGCGACTCTCAAATGAAAATTTGAAACAGAAAAATCAAAAACGACATGATTGCATCTAGGAATTGAACCCAGGAATACAACCAAAGAGGTACCGCAGTAACCGTATTAGCATGACATATCAATCGATCAGTTGATTAGTCAGACATCTCCAAATACTAAGTTTTGAAATAATGAAAAAAAAAACAATATTTTAATGCCCACCATAAATAAAATACTACATCCCTACAAGTGGCGTTGTTTTACATATTAAATATGCCATAAAATAATACCGGGAAGCATAACGGTATGGTACATTAGAATGACATTTTGAAATATCTTACTAACGACCCAAAAACATCAACATTTTGTTTAATTCACCACAAGCTTTTCGGCATTATAAATGATATGGTGGTTTTCGTGAGAAGGGTCTGAAGATCAACGGAGTTGTCATTAATAACATAAGATTCGCAGATTATGCTGCATTACTAGCTGACCGTATCAATGACCTCCAAGACCTATTAAATCTTGTTAATAATGCTGGTGAGCAAGTGGGCCTAACAATCAAGGTCAATAAAACTAAATGGATTTAGATACCTCGACAGTATTCTCACAGAGACTCTTGACCCAGAGTAGAGGTTAGGTACAGAATTGAAGCAGCTAGAACTGCATTCAGTAAAATTAAATCCCTCCTCTGCAATGACAATATCAATTTAAAACTAAGGCAGAAAATGTTAAAATGTTATGTGTGGTCGGTCTTGCTGTATGGATGTGAGACATGGACCTTGAAAGTAAATACAATGAACAGGTTAAAGGCTTTTGAAATGTGGCTTCACCGGAGAATGCTTAAAGTCTCATGGACCGATATGATCACCAATACAGAAATTCTCAGGCGGGCTAGAGCAGATAGAGAACAGCTTACATTGATAAAGTCAGAAAGATTTCATATTTGGGTCACATACTTCGAGGGGAGAAGTATCACTTTCTCCAATTAATATTGAAAGGCAAAATAGAGGGTCGGCGAGGGCCTGGTAGGAGACAAATGTCTTGGCTGTGATATGTACGAGAGTGGACCGGCATTATAAGTGTGGAGGGGCTATTCCGGGCAGCGCAAAACAGGGAGACATTTTCAAGAGTGATCGCCAACGTCGGGGGGACCTGATAGGGCACACCAAGAAGAAGAAGATGGTGTTTATGGGTAATACTCAACTCAATTTTCGATTTTTCGAAGATGTCAATCAACTGGACGATCGATGTACAAATTTTACAAAATATTATTTCAAATGCCAAAAAATGTAACACCAACCTATTAAACTCAAAACATTTAAGTTATTACTCATGGCATGTTATTACGGGGGAGTGAGATATTTGAACCTCTCTTAAAAAATATAAAACATGAAAGCATAAAGAAGGAAAGAATATTTTGTTTATATTACCATAATGTTAGCATTATCATTAGGCTCATTACCTCGGTATAATATGGTCGGAACGAGTTCAGTTTCCTGATTTTTAGAAGCAAAATGCATTTGAATATTACTCAAACAATGTTTATGCTCAGTTTAATTCTAGTTGTGAGAAATGTACCATGAACAACGCGCTGTTTTTTTTTGTTCTTTGAGCCATCGTATGAATAATGGCGTATGTATTTTAAATCTGAATACGCAAATTTCTTACAAGAGAACAGCGAAATGAACATGGAAAACTAAATATTCAACCTTTCCTCTATTTTAGTCTGATTATTAACAGAATAACTGTTTTTTCCACACAGGAAGCGACGAGGAAAAAATCCCTCAGTACCTATATCACCTTTAAGGATGCTGTCTGAAGGTTTTTTTTGGGAAAGTCACACAGGTGATCTCTCGATACTGTAATGTACAACAACTATAAATACCCTTGTTTTTGTAATACATATTTTTATTAGTAAACATACTATACTTACTAAACTAGACCAACCCCCCCCCCCCCCTTCCTACCCCCTCCCTTTCTTAATTATCATCTTTCAAATCACTTTACTTTTTTTTTAAATTTATTTATTTATTTCAAGATTTTTGTTTATACATTACAAATGATTATAAATGCAATGTTATAAAATAATTCATATTTTATTCTACTACTCCATAAACTGAGCTCTAGGAGCTCGTGTTTATGGGAGGAGTATTTACATGCAAAAAAATAATAATGATGTTCTATTGAAATGTGTAAACAATTATCAAAGAACTTACGAAATAAATATCTTAGATAGGTACACAATTTAGAAAAAAATAGTTATATAAAGACAAGAACAATACATATTTTTTTAAATATTAAATATTACAGTTTAAGTAATGGTAAATTACATTAAGGATATATTACATCAAGGGTACAATATATCATTATCCAATTTCAGGGTCTTAATTTGTTTTTTGAATAATTCATTTTTCAGTGTTTCTGTTATACTATTTTTGTTTTTGGACAATAATATATTGTACCATCTTACACCTGAATACAAATAGTGGTATATATAATATCTATCTGGAAACCTGCAAATTATGGTACAATTAATTTAACTTTGATATTATTATGCTTTATTTTAATGTAAACTGTTAGTATAAATCCCAATCCCAAATCCCAAATAAAATAAAATTAAAAACAATAGAATAGGAATGATAAATTAGGGATGGCTACGAATCTGGTAGTGAATGTGTCCAGGAGAGACGGACGTATGAATCCATCCCTTCCACTGCGGTACAAGGCGATGGGTCGAGAGAGTCCGGCAGGAGAGGTCTAGGTTAGGTCTCCCTCAACCAGTCTCTCTCGATCTGGCCTGCCATGCAGAAGGATGGAAAACACTTTCGCCGCCTAGACAAACTTCACCCCGTGAACCTGGGTACTCCTTTTAAGTCACCAAACGTAGCGAACCACTGAGGATAACCTATGGCAGGGGTGTTGGTTATCCAATAAATAGTTACTGGGTACCGCCGCCCCGGGAACCATTTATTGGATAACCAACACCTCTGCCATAGGTCATCCCGAGTGGTTCGCTACGTTTGGTGATTTAGTAGGGGTGCCCGGGTCCATCGAGTGAGGTGTGTTCAGGTTTTGGCGGCGGATGTGCTTGCCCACCAGCTGCGTGGTGGGCTGAGACGGAAGAGGCCGGTTTGCGGAAACCTTGTGACCTCCGTATCTGGTCTTACACCGCAGCGGGAGGAATGGATTCGTACATCCGTCACTCCTGAACACACTGGATCCCTGAATTCCTACCCACCCCTCATACTCTTTTCCTTCCCAGTATTTCCTCGCCTTCCTTTCCTTAGCCACCTCCACACAGCATCCCCAAAGATGACATAGGCCCTGAAGGAAATTATTTTCCTCTGGCCTCTTGTGTGGGGTTAATGTAAAAAAAATATCTGCAGTGGTGGTACCCATACCCGCCTCCCAAATTCAATGAGATTTTTTTTTAAATGCATTGCTGCATTGTACACAGAAACCAAAAATTTAATAAATATGTAATTTAAAATGTCCGGCTTACATCCAATTCACCTTAAAACAAATCGTTTGTTAATAGGTTCAGGTATAGAATAAGACCACGATAAATCTTAATTTTGGCAATAGCAAGAACTTTATTGCAGCTTAGTATCACATTTAAGGTACTACTCTGGTAGTGGTCAAAAGGGAAAGAGAGCTTCTGAAATGCAAACTCGCCTTTGATATCCTCCGTTCGTATCAATCAAATCATTTATACTCGTAAGTACGTTCACTTGTTTCAAAAGAACTCCGATCTATGTTTATTGCATTTAATATTCTAGGTACCCACCTAAGATATTACTTATTTTCAGACGATGGCACATACAAAATTATCATTAATAAGAACCTTTTCAATGAAGTCAATTATTTTTCAGTTACACAAACAATTTTGCATTATGAAATAGCGAAACAAGAAAAACATTACACTGAAATTTATTAAATGACTAGCTCATTCCCGGCATGCGTTGCAAAGCCATATTCAAAGAAATAAATTGTTTCTCCCTGCATGTCCTTTCCCGTGCGTCCCCGTTCCCTCCCGCATACCCTTCCACTCCCGCGTTCCCCTTCCATCTTCCCCGCCTACCCTCTCCCCTCTCTCGCTCCCCCGTCGCGCCAACCCCCCTCCCACGTTCCAAATATTCAGTCCCAGTACATTCAGTTTACAAAGAACTCGCGTCCTACCTTTTACAATTTTTTTATTAAAATTTTCATTTTTCATATATTACAAATATTAACTTTTGTATATTATAAGAAAAACCAATCAAAAACAAATCTGGTTCCTAACATAGGTACCTATTTAAAATACCTGTAATTTAAAAATCTATAGACAATTCGTTTGTTGTCAAAACAAAACTGTCAAACGTGCGAAGTTAAAATATTCGTTAAGTTTTCTGAAATTATCTAATTTTCTGCACAATGTTCTTCATTTTTTCTTTCCGTAAGAACCTTCTACAAAGTATTATAAAACTAAAGATGAATGAAATAGGTAAAGTCGTTCTGAAGTTACGCCGTGACCAAGGGAAACAGGGATTTATTTATATATATATATATATATATATATATATATATATATATATAGATAAATATATGACATAAAAGAATCACTGTAACAATAACTAACTGTTTTTTAATTACATCCGGTAAGAAAAATCTAATCTTTTGATTTGGCATAAAAATCCTTATTTAAGGAGTACCATAATTACGTAGATAATTACAGACATCATTTAGCCTGACTTTTTATAATGTTTCGTTTCCAAAACTACCCTCGTTTAGGCATTTGGTAATGTATTCATGAGAGGCCTTTTAACCTTTCCAGCCGCTTCGCCATTTAATTCAAGTCCCAGTGAGCAGTTCTTGTTGTTGGCGCGTTTTTTCACTTGTTCATTTCCTCCAGTCTGTTGCTACTTCCGGCCGCGCGCCATTCGCCGGGAAAGCGCGGGAAACTGGGAAAGCGCGGGAAACTGGAAATGCTCGAAACGGTGGGGGTTTCAATGGCCTCCTTTAATGGTTGTTAATTACACCCTTGAATGATCTATGATATGCGAAACTCTGCGCTGCATGCACCATGTTTTTTAGATTCTTTTCAAATGTGAGGTTTTCATGAACTTTGGTGAAAGACAGAATGCTCTGTGCAAATGATTGTCCTTGTTTTTAGACTGCAGACATTAGTCTGATTCTGAAGGATTGCCTTGGTTTTAGTCAATTTTTCAAGTGACTTTTTTGTTCATCATGAAATGCTGTATTTAATTCTGAGAAGATCTCCGTTTGCGATCTCCCCTTTCTAATATTTAAAATAATAGTATCATTTTTTTTAAAGATAAAACTTCTAAGCACTGTTGTGAATTGAAACTCAACGAAGCGAAAAACCAACACTAAAAAGAGACAAACACATGCATTTTCAGGATTTAGAATGAGATAGAATAGTCGGTCTGCTCTTTGCGTGGTGCTTCGTAGCCTCGCCACTTTTGTCTACTTTAGTTTTCTGAAGGTTTCACTTCAAACGCGTGTGAACTGCGTACTGCATACTTGTATTTTTTTTGTATTTCTTTGATGTCTAATGCCCGATTGGCAACTTAAGTAGACTGTAAAACTCTTAACAAAACAAAGAACATTCGATTGCTTTTTTATCATTGGGAAAAAGAGAGAGACGGATGAAAGCCTTACCTTCAAATTTTATTTATTTATTTTTTTATTGAAAAAAAAAATAAGAAGTCCATGAGAAACATAAGCTGCATATCTCACTAGGGCATTCCTGTATCGAGATATGCAGTTTTACATTGTAATTTAAACAAAAAACATACATATGAACTAAATAAAAATATAATTATAAACCTACAAAAAAATATAACAATAAGCAAGTTAAAGATAACATAACAATAAGCAAATTAAAAAGTACATAATAATATATAAGTTAAGTTAATAAATTTGGATTGTATGAAATATAGCTGAATTCCAGAATGATTTATGATACAAGCGACAACATGGGTAATCCAAAACCATCACTCTCAGTTATTATATACTCAGGTTTCCAATGTTTGATGATTTTGTTCCTTCACACACTGGTAACTTAAGACACAGTTACATGCGGTAGTTACTATTAAAAAATATATATGAAACGCAGCGCCGGATCTGCCATACGTTCAAAAACGTGCAAAAACCTGGCGCCAACTCCGAAGGGGCGCCGTGAGAAAATAAACATTATATTAAAATTTTGTTATAATATTCCCTGAATCGTTTAAAAATTACCCATAATACGAAATAATTATTACGCTCTAGCAACACTTTCCAAAGAAACAGAATGCGCACGCATCAGGTTGGTATCAACGGCTTACGAATTTATAGTCAGTTACAGAATTTTTTTACAAATTCCATATATTTAGTTTAAACGTAAGATCTATTTTTCCATATATCTTTTACCGTCTTTTACTACGAATGGGTGCGATCCAAATTCAATAACCAATCAGAGCGCCGTACTTTTGTTCTAGATAATCAAACAAACCGAACTGACAATTTTAGTTAGCGTACGCTCGCTATTGTTTTATTTTGTACGTTTTAAGTCTCTAGAAGAAGGTAGTGAAAGACCATTTTCATATGAAATCTTCAGTAAATTCCATTAACAAAAACATCGCACGGTTTGTAGGATTTGCAGGTTGCAACGTGTTACGTGTTGACAGTTTCATGTTTCATCATTGATTTGACATATTATTTGAAGTTCGTTAAATGTATAATTAATACCTATTAGATTTGTTGGATTTGTTATTTTACAGTGTCAGTGTAAACGTCTTTCGTAAGTCGTTGATACCATACGTCAGTGTTTAGTGTTTGTATGGTGTTTATTGGCTCAATTTGGTGTTTATTCACTCAACACAGGGGAAATGCAAGGTACAAATTTGAGGTTATATTCTTATTAGTCAGAAGCTGTAGATGCTATTCTTGTGTTGTACGTTGCCATGAGAACGTATTTGTATATGCTTTTTCTATTAATATTCGCGTTGGGTATATACATAAACGCAGTAAATCTCAAGAATGTCTAATGGACCTAGTTCAGCGAAACCACCCGCATTGTCTCGTAACCTATATTTTAAATCATGGTACGGGCACAAACAAACAATTCGTTGTATTATTTTAAAGCATAACTTGCTAAAAGAGTTTTTCCTAAAATAATTAAAATAGCACCATAATTTTATGTTTACCCAATAGATTCAGAGAGTATAGGGCTCCTGGCGATTCTCTCTTTAAAAAAACGAGTGTGAGAGCTACCGCCAGGTCACTTGGAAAAGTTACACCCATTATATGTCTTGATTTTATTTGATAAATTAGTGTAAAAAAAAAAAAAAAATTGGGGTGAACGAATTTTTAATCAAAATAAAAATGTAGGGGGGGGGCGCCATCGGTACCTACTGCACAGGGCGCCAGATTTCGTAGATCCGGCCCTGATGAAACGTATATGAGAGCGATTTTGCTAGGGTTTCAATAACTGGTGTGGTGAATTACGATCGCAACAATATTTCAGCTAATATATGGGTATTCCTATCACATGTTTGTAACATGTTATAGCCAGCAAAGGTAGGTAGTGTTTTTAGTCATCTTCTTCTATTCTGCTTCCCAAGTAAGGATTTGTGAGGAAAAGAGAGGTACAATGGGAGATGACAATACATTGAATGGATAAGTCCCAACGCTGTTTTAATACTAAACATTTTGCATTAACCATGTATTAATTTCGATATCAATAATATTTTTATTTAGATGAGTTTTATTCACAATGTACGTTTGTTACTTAATTTTATTTACATACCGGTTTCGACACATCCGTATCATTCATTTACTAAGCATTCTTAAAAGTAACTTTAAAAAAATACCAATACAGAAATTATTAGATGAAGGTAGAGTCAAACAAGGAAACCTGGCCGACAAAGGTGACTTGCAGGGTGCTATTATATTGTTTACTAAATTAAGTTTTGATTTTTTTTTCTAAGGTTTCTAAGGCGTATAAATTAAAATATGTTTAAATATGTAAATGTTATAATTTATGTTTTTCCTTTATTGTCACTAAAAGATGATTAACAAACTCAGAATGGTTGAATTTTTTTTGTAGTCATTCCTACATACTGTGCATTATAGTAGTTATTCCAACACACCTAATAATATCAAATTATTTCTCCTTGTATAATTTTTAAGTTAGTTTTAAGAACGCCAGTGAATGACACAGATGTGTCGAAACCGTTAACAAATAATTAAAATTATAGAACAAATGTACTCTTCAAAAAAAAAAAATTTTATCATTGATGACTTGGCCATCCATAATGTTATTATTACTATTAAAATTGACCGATTGGAAGTACAAACTTGTATGTGCCTTAGGAAATATTACTAACATAAATAATATTTAAAATATTATTGTGTAAATGGATATAAATAGGAGATAATATTTACTTTTTTAATTTCTCTTGTCTGAAAATAGTAAAACGAAGACGGGTGTAAATAATTTTAGATACATAGCGAGCATTTGAATATCGCTTTCCTCATTATCTGAACAATTAGTATTTGGAGGTGTCTTGCTAATCAACTGGACGATCGGTACATTGACAGCGGAAATTTGAAATGCTGCAAAGGACAACAAATTTGAAAATGAGTTAAATATGTAATTAAAAAAAAAAAAATCTCTTTGGATCTGGATTTAGATTGGATTTTTTTCTTCTGAAAAATTAAAAATGGAAATTTACAATAAATGTTAAGAATTCTGAAGATCTGTTCAATGATATTTTATATAAAAAAAACATTATTACAGGTCTACAAAAACAGAAGATATGATAAAAAAAACATTATTACAGGTCTACAAAAACAGAAGATATGATAAAAAAACATTATTACAGGTCTACAAAACAAGATATGATAAAAACATTATTACAGGTCTACAAAAACAGAAGATATGATTAAAAAACATTATTACAGGTCTACAAAAACAGAAGATATGATAAAAAAACATTATTACAGGTCTACAAAAACAGAAGATATGATAAAAAAACATTATTACAGTCTACAAAAACAGAAGATATGATAAAAAAACATTATTACAGTCTACAAAAACAGAAGATATGATAAAAAAAAGCTTTCTTTTCGCTCTCCTGAACAATTAACATTTTTTTCCTTCACAGCATTACAAATTTCTGTGATCGGTATAATTAATTATTGTGACAGTAATATACCTGTAAATGTGAAGTAAATTGTTTTTTGTGATTTCTCATTGGAAAATGACAAATAGAATGAAAAGTATTTTTTGTTGACGCAACCAACGTGTGAATTTGACATTTCGGTCCTTTCGGTCCGTCACACAATCTACCCACAGGAATAGATTGACCTGACCTTTAAAAAATGTTCTTTCCTAGGAAATAATGTATTTGGAAACAAACAAACATTTGTGAGTGACAACATTTAGTGATGTTGTTATACTTTAAATGATGACCGGACTAATCAACAATATGTAACTTCATTACCTTCTTTGGAAAGACTTTTTATTTTACCTTAGTTCCACACAGGAGGTCGTGAGAAAAATAATTTTCCTCATCACCTGTGTCATTTTTGGTAATGCTATGTGGAGGGTCTTTTAAGAAAATGAAGGATAGGCAGTTCAGGGAAGGAAAAAGGTATGAGGGGTGGGTTTGAATCTGGGGGTCAGTGAGTCCATGAGTAACGGACGTATGAATTCAACCTTCCCACTAGGGTACAAAATGATGTTCCGAGAGAGTTCTTCTGGAGAGATCAAAAGGTCTCCCTCAACCAGTCTCTCCCGATCTAACTTGGGCAGACGCATCCGCCGCCATGACACAGACAACTCTCGCTCCATGAACCTGGGCACCCCTGCTAAATCACTAAACGTAGCGTTTCAAGTAAATGGTTCCAAGTGCGGCGGTACCCATATCCGACTCCCAAATAGTCATTAAAAGTGATGATTTTTTTAAAAATAGGAGTATGTTATGTTAGGTTAGGTTATGGGTATTTTTAATTTTTTCATAGGGGTGTCGAAATGCCACTTTATAGAGTTGTTGTGGAACCAATTTAAATCTATTACTGCCCTACTGAAAAAATGATAAATTACAAACATTATTTTGCCCCAAAAACCGTTGTTTACTGGTAACAAAAATCTGATTGATTGTGTGGAATGAATACTTTAAAACATTGAAAGTAATCCGTCATGCCAAAAGCATTTAACAATATTTTTGAAAAATGGTTGCTTTCAATTGAATAACTAACACAAAATCAATACCTATCAGAACTAGTCGTTAAGTTTTTTTTTTTTACATTAACTCCACACAGGAGGCCCTGAGGAAAATAATTACCCGTCGTTTTAGGTTTTTACGGTCAAAAAGGATTATAAAACTCTTTAAGTATTAACAGGATCTAAGCTTAATAGTTTTTGGTATCCGGTTTTAGACGAGTACACCGAAAAGAAACGCAGAAAACCACATTAAAAGGCTTGCAACACGGTATCACGTTTACTTGCGTAAAACTACATATCTGCATATGTCCCAAACGTGGCATAACAACCCAAAAATTAATCACGATACTACGAGGTCATATTGCCTTCAGAAATTTGGCGTATTTTTAATTTGATCAAAATACGAGTATATCCGCTTTACAATAAAATGCAAAGAAATGGAATATTTCTGAACATATCCGAAAACTAAAACTGATTAACTAAGGCGATGAAATACGCTTTCAAATTTCGTAATTCGAATTAAACATATAATTTTTGACATAAAAATTTTGCATGCGAAATAAACATTTAATTTTTGACATAAAAATTTTGCACGCGAAATAAACATATAATTTTTGACATAAAAATTTTGAACGCGAAATAAACATATAATTTTTGACATAAAAATTTTGCACGCAAACATAAAAAAGTTCTTAAAATTGCTCAGTGCTCACCTTAGGTTTTTTCCAACTACAATCACTGAGAACGAAAAAAAAATCAAAACACTTGAATATTTTATTAGACGAATATATGTATCATAAACATTATTGTCACCTCACTTTTTATAAATTCCCGAAGTTTCAATTTGCGACTCAAAACATTGGTTTCATAAATGTGTACATTTTACTTTTTGGTAGTTATTTTTTTACTTTTTAATATAAAGCTTCGTGTTTTACCTTTCTAACACTGTTCGGAACATATTTCTCACTATAAGTAAGGAAGTTACAGCAATTTATATGAGACCTATGTGATCTGGGACAAATTTGATCTCCTGTGATTAAACGGGTTAATTTAATAATCGAAATTTACAAATCAACACACCAAATGCATGTTGGGTGTTGCATGTGTGTTTTCTGATATAATTATTTAAGTAATCTTGAATTAATTGATATTTGTAATGAAAACTAATGCTAGCTTTTCCTTTCTTTTCAGGTAAGGGAGCTCCTTTCTACATCTTCGTATTAGTTACTGTAAGATATCCACAACTCTTTTTATTTTCCTTTTAAAATATGCATGTTTTATTTTTATGCGTATCTCACTCATAAATAATATATGTAAGTTATAGTTTTGTGAAGTAGATTTTTCTAATTTTCTCTTATTTAAAGGAATCCAAAATTTCCTCTGAAATCGTTATAACTTAAATACTTACCAAATTAATCTCTATATCAACGACAATTCTTTTTACAAACTTTCTATAGTCGTGCATTGGAGGTTATCCACCACTTACCCGCCCTAGTATAAGTAGCAGAGATGGTTACTCCTTCAAGGCTCTCGCAAGATTCAATTTTTTTTGTTAAACGAAGCTACATGTATTTATTTTATTTATTTATTTATTTATTGTGAAAAACAGTTAACATATACATCCAATTACATTTCACAATTTTTCGTTAATAGTGTAATACATTAATTATATAGGTACATTAATAATGACAGGTACTAAAGAATATCTTTATTTCGCTCTTGAAATGATTGTAGTTCGATTGAAAAATGTCAATTTCAAAAGAAAGGTTTAATAGTGAGGTCATTCTCCCCAGAGGCATAACCATTGGTAGGTTGGTCCTGCCTCTAGGAAAAGTAAAAAGTCTGTGTTGCCTTGCTCTGGTGAAGTTATCGGGGACATAAAGTGAAATCCTTTCCAGGACATCAGGAATACAAATGTGCCCGTTTAGCAGCTTGTGTGCTACTAGTACCATTGCAATTTTTCTCCTAACGTCGAGACGATTTAGTCCCAGCATTCCCGCGAGAAAATCAAAGGGATACTAAAAAGGGTAGTACCCAAACTCTCGCATGTACAGGTACCGAATGAACTTTTTTTGCACCTTTTCAACATCATTTGCGTATAGGGCATCTTCGGGTCCCCATATTACTTATCCAATTTCGAGAATGCTGCGAACCAGAGTGAAGTAGAGCATTTTTATGACTGCTGTGTTGGAAAAAGATTTTGCGTTGCAGATTGCAAAGCCTAGCATTCGCATCGCAGAGTTGCACACCGAATCGATATGAGAACGGAATGTTTAGGCGTGTGTCAAAAGTGATTCCTAAATCCCTCATTTGTGAAATATGTTTTAACAAGGTATTAGACATTTTGTAGTTATAATATAGAGTACTCCTAGCCCTTGTATAGCACATAATTGTACACTTTCCGCTGTTAAAATAGAGTTTATTAAGATTACTCCATTCTACGATTCCGTCGATATCGGTTTGTAAACGAATAGAATCTGCTTTCGACATTATATTCGTATAAAGTTTAATATCGTCAGCAAATAATAAAAAAATTACAAATTTTATAAACAGTGCTATATCATTTATAAACAAATAAAATAATAGAGGTCCTAAATTAGACCCTTGCGGGACCCCAGAGTTTGTGAAGTAAGGTTTTGAAGCTAACTGCCCATAAACTACATATTGTTTTCTGTTAGATAAATAATTGTGGAAGAACAGAAGCATTCTATATGAGAGACCAAAATATTCAAGCTTTTTTAGTAATTTGAGGTGATCTACTTTATCAAAAGCTTTAGCAAAATCGTTATACGATACGTCTACTTGTTCGTTGTTATCCAATGTATTTGCGACA
Organism: Limnephilus marmoratus; assembly: GCA_917880885.1. Lineage (NCBI taxonomy): Eukaryota > Metazoa > Arthropoda > Insecta > Trichoptera > Limnephilidae > Limnephilus > Limnephilus marmoratus. The sequence continues at coordinate 22,326,222 of OU862925.1, forward strand.
TAATCCGTGAAAACCATTAAGTTGGTCGTTGTGGATCTGCCTACTCTAAACCCATTTGAACGAATCTAAACCTCCAGTGTCCCTGCATACGTTGTTAGAAAGCAGTATGCAAGTGCTTATAACAGGAAAAAAATATAATACGACAAATCAGGTTAGTAATACAAGCAAAAATAATAGTTAAAGCAAAAAAAACTCCTTCAAGAAGCTCACGAAGAAGCATTGCATCATATGAAAAACCCTGTAAGCACCTGTATAAATAGAAAGAGAATATACGATAAACAATTAAATCTCAAATTATTTGGCAAGTACCGATAAAAATGTAAATTGCATTCAGCCTCATATAAACCACACCCAGCATCCGTGTCTCTTAGCCAACCACCCGGTGAAGCCTCAAAGAATAGGTCACAGGCGTGCAGGTAGTTGGTGCCATAATATTGAACAAATAAACACCTTTTCACCTTTGCTAAAATAATCTTTACTGAACCATTAAAACGGCCACATTCTTGACACGAAGACGGAACATGCTAAGAAATTTATAGACAGACGAAATTCAAAATGGTCAAGATAAAACAGGACTTTGCTACGCCCAGTCAACAATGTCGAAGCAAAAACTATCACTCCTGAAAGGTAATTTAAGCATGCGATGTTTGATTTGAAAATCCATACTTAATATTACAAATGTGAAAGTGCGTGTGTTTGTTTGTCACGCTTTCACGCCTACACCACTAAACCGATTTTAAAAATTCTTTCCCTAATAGAAAACTACATTCCAGCGAGTAACATAGGCTATATATAATGGTAATCGCTGGCGTTCTGAAATTTGTATAAATGAAAAAGTGTGCATTTCATATATTTGAGCGGCAGGGAGGAAAGGCAGGGGGAAGGTGGGGTTCGCGGAGAGCGAAGAGAGGAGGGGAAAGGCGGGGAAGGTAGGAGGGAATGGGGACGCGCGGTAAAGGACATGCAGATGTCTTTGAATGGCATTGCAACGCATGCCGGATACCAGCTAGTATTAAATAAATACAAAAAAAACGTAAATTTTGTTTTACTATGTTCACGTTCACCTATTATCAATTGTATTTAACAAATTAATATTTTTTGGTTTTACTGAGGCTGGATTCTTCCTACCCAAGAACTGGAGTTAATAACGCTAAAAATCGAGCCAAATCCCAATTGGACAAGGCCGACATTTAATGCGCACTATAACATCGCTCTAATGTCATCGAATTTCAGAGAAATGCGTGCATGTCCACATGTGTGTGCGTGATTGCCATCAAAAGTTGGTGGAATGCTTTGTCATTGACAACGAGTCCACACGCCGAGTTTTAGAGCGATTGGATGTCTGGAAGTAGGTTAATTTCCACTTCCAAAATTTCTTTATTTCATTCATTTATTCATCGAATTTCAGAGAAATGCGTGCATGTCCACATGTGTGTGCGTGATTGCCATCAAAAGTTGGTGGAATGCTTTGTCATTGACAACGAGTCCACACGCCGAGTTTTAGAGCGATTGGATGTCTGGAAGTAGGTTAATTTCCACTTCCAAAATTTCTTTACTTCATTCATTTATTCATCCAATCAAGAAAACCAGTGTGATTTTCAAATATGTAAGCGATTTCAAAACTGACGATAATTGTAAATTTGTGGTCGTTTTCTATTTCACTACTGTAATGTCCATTATAATTGCGAAATTAATCAATAATAAAGCAGGTAAAAAAATATTTCATTCAAAATCAGATTTGTCTACAAGAATAATAAACTAGATTAATACCACCCCCACACGAGAAGGGATGAAGACAGACGTAATTTCCGCAATCAATACCAATCCACATCATGTTATTATATAAATGTAATATATACAATGGAAATCGTAATATCATGTTATTTCTCTGACATAAACCATTTACGTTACATAAACAAGACACCCTTCAAAAGCTCACAAAAACGTATAACCTGTCGAGGATCTTCCGGAATACTCGCACTGTCAAACGCCATATATGTTTCATATTATACTTCAACCAGCAACAGGTGAGAACTAATTGAATTGTGTTATTTAATATTGGAGTGAGTGCGGTTATCAAATTATACGTATTAGAAAATCATACGAGGAAAAGTTTCTTTACCGAAATTGAGTATTTTCACAAAGTAACACCGTTAAAAATATATTGAAGATTTAAAGTTTATTTTTGTAATCATTTGTAATAGTTTATTGTAATAATTGTATGAATGATGTGTAAATTTAATATTTTCATTCATAATTATTGATTTGAAAAACCGCACATTCCGAAACGGTTCCATCTGACTACAACGTCATTATGACGTAGAAACCGCCACTGGCTGATAAGACGACTGTCACTGACGTTGCCGGGCGTGACGTCAACGCCGCCGAAATAATGAATAAAAACGAACTTGTCGTTTTGGCAACAAAACGAAAATGGAACATTTTAAATCGTTATAGAAAATGTGTTAGTCAATATAAAGAAAAAAAAAACAAAAATACCTTCATAAACTTTTTCCATCTTATTTTTTTCCCAGAGTAAAAACAGTAAGCTATTAAGCCTTACGAAAATGCCTTATGGCGATCCAACGACGGTATTTTTCGTTCACACAACTCACCATCTCACCTATTCTTGTAAACTGAAAGCTCGCTTTGTTTTTCCGATACTTGCAGTTTTTATAATTTTATGTGAACAGCTTTATTTTATGTTGCATGAGTTTCTAAAGCTTCTTTTTTCCAAAAAGGCGTTTTTTATTTGAAAAAAAAACTATAGCAATTTTTTCCTGTGTTACTAATAACCTGAAAACAATTTGAAAATCTTCTGCAACCACCACAGTATGCTGAAAATGTTGCTTGTTTCGTGATGGAGGACATGGCCAGTCAAGGAATTGAACTCAACCTTGGGTGGGACCACAAACGATGCCAACTCAGCCACTGACCTGTCGAAAAATCGAAAGCAGTCGTTGGACATGAGGTGTATCATTTACCTGCGTTTATGTGGTTTAGGATTACCTGGTTTTAGAAAATCGATTTTGGCGTAGACGTTATAACAATGAGCTATATACTCTGTTTAAGGATCTAATCATCACAACATTTACGAAACTGGGAAGACTTCGGTGACTGACTGATATAGAGAGAATGACCGAGCATCAAGCACCAAAGTCCCTGCTGAACTCAAGACCGACAGGGCGAAGGAGCCTGGAAAGACCAAGATTAAGATGGAGCGATAATGTCCTCAAAGATGTACCTACCTTGGAGCTTCTAAACTGGAGAGAGTTGGCACAAAATCGAGATGAGTGGAGGAAGACTCTTGAGAAGGCCAAGGCCCACTAGGGGTTGTAGAGCCAAGAGTGATGATGATGTGGTTTAGGAAAGTAAATTTTTGCATTCCTCAAATCCTCCTGTCTAAATTATATTTTTGTTCTTCAATGTTGTTGTCCTAAAAAAGTATAAGAACAAAACATCTTAAAATATTCATATCTGTCCTGAAAATATCACATATCTTTTCGAAAATTTATTTGATTTGTAATAAAGATTATTCAATGTCAAGATAATAAAAATTTGATAAAAACCAATGACTTGAGCTAGTAACCACCAAGTGATCTGAGTTCACTGTTGTCAGGGATCTAGAAAGACAATTCTCAGGAATTCTAGACAAAATCAATAAGTTTGAAATATAATCCAAAATAAAAAAAATATATATTTCAACGATGTTAAAGAAAGATAGCCTTCTTATTGCGCAGGCCCTAATTCCTAATATTATGGGAGAATGAGATGTCTGTATGAAAGAAGAACTTAAAAAAGCCAGACAGAAAATCCTTCGACTTTAAATGGATTTGGAAAGTTTTATATTTATAGCTTTTTCGAAATAATTTTTTTCAAGTTTTAGTATTTTAGTCGTAGATGAGATTTATTTTAACTGCAATTTCTAGCGCAGTTAAAAGATGATAGCAAATGTTTGCACTGTTTATTAAAAGGGAATAACGAGACACGACCGGAAATATGTCTTATTTCAATAAAATTCTAGACATATCGACTCTTTTCCACAAAAAGTATAAATTGATTTCGAAAGTTTGTTCTTTTATCTGGTAAAGTTTTGTTTTACGTTATGAGAAAATGTATTTATTTTTAGTGTAATTAGGTTATACCGTAGGTCGTTGGCAGATTTTTAAATTTTCAAACAAAATTTTGTATTATGCAACACACCTTTCAAATCATATAATCATGCAGTAAATAAATCAATAAATTAGCTGTGAAAGTTACTTTTCAGAATTTAATTTTAGTATAAATAAAATCATTACAAAAAAAGATCCGCGCATGTGTTTTCGCGACGAAAATACATTCTTGTTTGTTTACTTATTTATGGTCTTACAAACTAATATATTTTAGTTTTTTTTACATTCTTGTTTTGCTTAGACATTATTGAAAAATTATAAATACATATGATCAAAAATTAATTACAAAAGTACATCATTTTAATAGTTTTATCATCAGGCCTTTCAGCATTTTTGAATATAGTGTAAATTAAAGCAAATTTTGAATGAAATAAAATCGATATTGAGTTATTATTTAAAAAAGCTGGTACGGAGAATAATTAGTGTTTCTCATTGGAACCGCCCTATACAGTTGCAAGAGTACGATCTTAAGCACATTTTTCGATGGAATTTGAATTCTCGGCCGCTCGTTAATGGCACTTCATCATCATTACATAGTATAAAATAAAGTCGCTCAAAATGTATGCGCGCGTTAATCTTTTAAACTACGCAACGGATTTTCATACGGTTTTCACCAATAGATAGAGTAATTGAAGAGGAATGTTTATATGTATAATACATGTAAATTATATTAGAGAAAAGCCGAGAAATTCAAAGAAAACATATTTTTGTGCGATTTAAAACGGCTGGCGGGCCGTACTATAGTCACTTTTGGAATTCGTTCTACGGAAGAAATTGGAAAATACATGTCCTAGAGTAAGTAGGCATTTGATTTTCCCTTTTCAAATATCCAGTGTTGCATTGCAAGCATTGTATAATTAGTGGCGAGTTAATTAGTTTATATGTATAATACATGCTTATTATAGTAGAGAAAAGCCGATAAATTCAAATATTCAATTCAGGCATCGGGCAGCGGGCAGCTGGCAAGCGAGTGGTGTGGATTTTATAAAGATTGGGTAATGGCGTTGTGTTTTGTTAGCCACAGCAACGTGTGGCCGGGTCTGCTAGTAAATGATCAAATCTGTCATTCAATATATTTTTCAGATCCTTCAAAGAGTAAAAAAAACAAGAAAAATTGGAAAACTAGTCACTAGTTGAAAATTGTTTTTGTTTTTAATTTCTAAATTTGAAAATAATAGTTTTACAAATCAGTATGAAATGATATCACATATCTATATCTACTTTTCAAAATCTAATTTCCTGCCACAACATTATTTTTTTTCGAACCTTTCTATAAAAAAAAATACAACAGATGGGAGTAAGACGTTTGGGAATAATAAATAACGTGCGCAAAATAAATTAGTTGTTCTTGTTTATTCAAACTTAGCATAAGAGTTGTCACATTATCTAAAGCGTAGAAAAAACACAGAAAATAAATAAATAAACAACAAATTAATAAATAACGTTGTATTAACCACTTAATTATTTACAAAAACCGACATGTTTCGTCAGCAAAGCTGAGTTCCTCAGGGTTTTGACAGAACTAATTTTAAAAATAGACATACATAGGTAATAGAGAAAAATAATAGACATAAACAATAATAAAATTTGAAAGAAAATAATGTATAAGGAACGAGGGGCAATATAGAACAATTAAAAATTTAAAAGGGGAATAGATTTAATAATGGGTCATTTAAAAACAATTTTTGATTATTAATAATATTTAAATTTGCATTAACACTCTTTCTTATCTCTAAAATTTCTAATTTATCCAACTGAAAGCCATTGACATTACAATGTATTAATTCTATTCCACTGTTAAAATTAAAGGTATGACTAGTTTCTAGTAAATGGTTGGCAAACTAATAAACTAATAAACAACATTTTTAACAACTAGAAATTAAATATGAATCCTCAATATCCTCATATAGAGAATAGGATATATAGACGCAGGGTTTTATAATTCTTCTATTCCATTCAGCTTACCTAAACAAAAGTTATTAAAATACATACAGAGAAAAGTAAATAATCCCATAGGGGAAAATACACTAATTGATATGGTATATTTGTTGAGTTTGGGTTAGTATTAGCTTAAATTGTAACTAAATTTGTTCAGGACTAATGCTTTTAATGATGTTTTAATGGTTGTGCTTGTTGTTTTATGGTAGTTTATTATATACTTTATGGCTATATAATGAGGTCCATTTTGGAAGGTTGTTTTGGGTGTAGAAAGTTTTGCGTAAAACTTGTTTTATGTTTGGTGTGAGTGTTTCAATGGAAAATAGGTTGTTAATGACAGTAGGTAAGTATTTTTTCGATGGAGAATAAACGGACTGCTACAAGAGTAGTTATCGACTGATTTAAGTAGTGTAATGTGCCTTAATATTATCTCGTACTGGTGGGACCTGTATTTTCCTGTACTACATGATTGAAAGACTTAGGTTCTTTATAACACAGTGACTGTTTATTGATGCGTTGTTTTTTTATAATAAAACTTCCGAGGACAAACGTCCTTTCGGGCTGAACGCTACTTTTGATTTGTACAAAATCATGTGACCCGAAGAGCCCATAGATATATACATATGTGACTGCATAGTTTTCATAGAAACAAACGTCACGATACACCACGACAGTCTGTGTTCCTACTTTGATTAAATAATGTTATAATCGACTCAGTCCTGGATTTGTCAATAGGCCTTGTAGGCCGCGGCCTAGGGGCGACAGAGTCAGGGGGCGGCGCTCGCTCGCTTTGGTAAGCCGTTAAGTTTGTGTACGATTATAAAAAAAGTCACTGTGGATACCTAGAGTTTTCTGACTGTGAACCTTTAGACGCCCAGTGGTCCCGTATGGGACCGCGGATTTGTATCGTTCAATGCCCAACCGTCCAATACGGGATGTGTGATTTTAGTGCGAATATTTCACAAAAATCTTAGGCAGTTGTCTATCTTTATTGCACGCGGCGAACGAGCGTTTAACGGGGGAAATAGGTGTAGGACGGCGTATTTTTAGTGATTTTCATGAAATTTTTTAAGACATAAGGAATATATTTATATTTTATTTAAACTTTGGGGTCATTTTACACATACATTCGACAGTATATTCTAAAATTTTCCTCAAAAAAATAACGGAGATATCAGCTGCCGCGCATTGTAAGTCGCCATCCGGCTGGACAATTTGTGTAATTCCTGGAGATCACAATTTTAATCCGAACTCAATTTTTCAAAAGAATTCCCCTTTTTTTAAAAGTGTTTCTTCTATTTGAATCTCCTTCTTACAAAAAAATCGAAGAAAATAGTAAAAACAAATATATTGATTTAACTATGAATCTATTTTATAGATGATCAAATAAAAAATCCCGTAAAAAATCGTAATTCTTGTTTTATGTTACTTTTACTTTGTGAATAATTAATTGGTTTATTTTTACCTACTTAACCTATTTTTGAATATTTATTTTTAAAATTGTGTGTCATCAGCTGCAGGCAGCCTACATACAATGAATGATTATGATAGGTGGCAACTTCTAAGAAGAAGGAGGGGGGCGGCGTAAATGAATTGGCCTATACTAATGAAAAGTGTAAATACGGCCCTGAATCGACTGCTCGGAGAAGTCCGTGTATTCGCAGCGAAATGTTTAAGTCAGTAAAAGTAGGAAGATTACAAGATAGGATAATTTTTTTGACGAAAACACTACCTAATAAACATCTTTCGCATTTTGAATATCCTAAAATTATTTTCTCTTATTTGGTGTGCATATGTACAGATCTCTCGTCGGCAGGACTAAATGAACTTGTATCTACCAACAGAGTTTCTCTCAGTTTTATTACACCCGTCAAATCAATGTGACTTTTGATACGAGACACACTTCACACACAGCCCGCCATGTTACACAAAATGCCAACTGGAGCTTTAATGAGAAAAGCCCTCTAAAAAGCTACTTTGTATGAATGAACACGTACGTGGGGTTCTTTCAGTCGGGAAAGTTTTTCACTCTTAAACCGCTCGGTTTTGTTTCGCTTCTTTTCTAGTATTTAAACACTGTTATTGTCTTGGAAATGTGGCCCTTCAAATGTCATGCACATTGCTCCTACGCGAAAGTATGGAAAATGGAAAAGGGAATACAAAATAGAAAAATAAGAGTTAGGTACTGTAATGAACCTAAGCAGGATATTATGGAATAATGGTTAACGTATGTCTGCGATGAATGTACGATGCCAACAGTGGATGCTAAATTCCTGTTTGCGTGTTAGAGAATCCCTTCCAATTTTGACCGTCATATCAGTTGTACATTTTTGACGGCCTAGGGGCAATTTTGACGGTCGAGGGGCAAGGTTCTCGTCTAGCAGTCAAGAAGACGCGGGTTTGAATCCCGGCGTGAGGAAATAATTTTATTTTTTTATTAATTTTCGTTTTTTTACAATTTTATTTATTTTAAAAATAAGTAGTGGTTTTGGTTTAGTTTTGGTTTGGTTTTGGTTATGGTTTGGTTTGGTTTGGTTATGGTTTGGTTTGGTTTGGCTTGGTTTTGGTTTGGCTTTGGTTTGTTTTTGGTTTGGCTTTGGTTTGGTTAAGAAAAAAATAACTTCCCTCAGCTCTTACTAATATTCAGAACATGGCTTAATTTAAAAACAAATTTATTTATAAAATCATTCCTTCTCAATATACTCTAATATGCCATGTTCTCAAGATTCCGGTAATTGTACTTTTATGTTTATTGTGAACTCAGAATGTGTCTTATTTCTGAACGTAATCTGTCTCCTGTTTTATATTGAATGTTAATGATTCGCGTTTATTAGCACCGTTGCATTATTGCTTATCATTTTCTATTGTCCTATGCCAAAACAGCTCTGTTACTGTAAAATTTGTTCTCTTGGCATTGCTTTGAATGGGTATATTCTTTGTTTCATATTATTTGATCAATATTTTATAAGGACTCGTAAGGAACAAAGTTTTAAGTTTTTTATTGTTAAGCGTACATGAAGTGAAATAACACAAAACTGCGCTATACAAATATTACGTTATTATTATTAATTACATTAGTTTGGTTTAGTTTAGTTTCGGTTTGGCTTTGATTTGCTTTTAGTTCGGCTTTTTGTAGGTTCACTTTTTGGAGGTTCAACAATTCTTGTTGTTGTTTGATTCTGTAGAACAAAGACATTGTTTTCTCGCAATTTTTGAAAATTATGATAAACAATTTATTTTCTATTATATCTTGAGACTTTTTTGGAATTTAGAAAAAAAAAATTGATAGCTCCATCAACCATCGTGTGCTTTGTACATAATATACCTTCTGTTTCGTCCCGGCAAAGACAACAAACAAAAATCGGTACCTATGTCAACAGATACCTACGGTACATAAAATGGCCTTATCCGTTTTTAGTTTAGTGACCAGACCCGAATAAAAGGTACTTTTAAACCTTCCCAATTCTTCATTTTCTTTGTTGTGCTAACTGTGTATTAACATGATTTGTATTTAAATTTTTAATGCTATCTCCAATTTCCAAATTCGTGTACACTGTACACTGTACATACTTCTTCTTATGGTACTGCGTATTTGAAGTTAATTTTTTTCTGTGTTCATCATAAAATTTGTGTGAAAGCCCATCAGGACCTTGATAATATTATTAAATAAATAATGTTGTCTTTCAAATAATATGTTTTCTTATAAAGCTTTTACTGGCTATTCTAATTCATCTCCTTTAAGATCTTTAAGCTAAACTTTTTGTTTAACTTGAATTAACCCATTTCCTTAATGACTGCTGGATATTGTAAAGCTTTGTATAAAATATTCTTGGTTTCCTTGGCCAAGAGTTATACTTAAAAGTTAAATTTAGTTACCCCTCTCTACTTCTCTACTGGTTTATCTCCTGTGTCATGAAAGTGCGGTTTATTAGTGTTTGATGTTTATGAATTGTTTAACTAGTATTTTTAGCCTAATTTTCTTGCTTAATATATTAAGATCGCCAAAGATCTCTTTCTTTGACGTTATTCTCGGTAGTTTTAGAAGGTTTGTCAAAATAATTCCATTTTGGGTTGAGTTAAATTTGGAAGGCGGTGTGGGTAACGCCGCACCGGGAACCGTTTGTTGGATTGCCACAATCACTCCAAGTGGTTCGCTACTTTTGGTGACTTAGTAAAGGTGCACGGGTTCATGTGGTGAGGTTATCTGGATCTTGGCGGCGGATGCATCTGCCACTAGCTGCGCAGGCCGGATCGGGAGAGACTGATTGAGGGAGATCTTTTGATCTCTCCAGCAGAAACCTCTCGGAACATCGCCTTGCACCATAGTGGGGGAGGGATGGATCCCCACGTCCCTCACTCCTGGACACACTGACCCCCAGATTCCTACCCACCCCTGTTCCTTTTTTTTCTCAAAACTTCCTCTCCTTCCTTTCCTAGAAGAACCGCAACACGGCACCCCAAATATGACATAGGCCGGAGGGTAATTATTTTTCTAGGGGACTCCTGTGTCGGGCAAAAACAAGAATGTATGCATATCATGGGGTGTAATAGCAAGTACCTGAAGGATTTCAACCTGCGATTCCTGAGAATAATTGGAGTTAAAATTTTTGATGTTAGTTCGATGTACGATGACATTTATTTCCATTAAAAATATTTTTCCATCACGCGTCGCAACTGAGTAGTCAGGAAGTAGTGCGTTTATAAACTAGCGGGTCACTCGGTAAGCGTCGCGTCTAGTTGTAGCAGCACGGTAACACACGAAACAGCGCGCATATCGCTCGAACCCGTCGCGACATATAGAGATGGGATCAGTAGTGACGAGTTTTAACAGAAAAAAAATTTCATCGGACAGCAAAATGACTTCGACATTTTTTACTCCAAATGTGCTTAGGAATTGCTGCTGGTTAAAACCTTTGGGTACGTAGTGTTATACATTGCATACATTTAAAAAAAAGTTTATACTAGAAAATTTATTTTAGAATACCTTCAACCCAGGTTCTTGTATAATGAATACCATTCAAAGACTAAAAGCGTTCATGGAATTTTTAATATATTTTTGTTGATGTTTCGCCTAATTTTAAAAATAAATGTTGTGTTTTTTAGTCCATTTGATACAAATTTCTGAGAAGGATCTTTATCCTTGTTGGAGTGTCGATAAATTGGCACTTTTAAATGTTTCTGTGAAATGCTTTCCACTCTTCAGACGGTTGGAATGCGAATTTTATTCAATCAGATTTACTTACAGATTATACGAATAAATTATTTCAGTACATATTATACACCACTTTACTTAAAAGAACTGTATTTAAAAAGGTTTAAATTTAAAATTCCATAAATGAATTAAATTTTTAACTTTACTTTCTCAGAGGAGATCTACGGTGTTCGAATAAAATTGGTTTCTTTATTTAGTTTATCCTTTTCTCTTTCTGTTTTCCTTTACCTTTTTTCTTGATTTATCAAATAATGTTTATTAATATCTCTTCAAAAACGTTCTTATCAATAAAACGTTCTTATCAAAAAATTCTTATCAATAATAGGACAATAAAATATATATTTTTTCTTATGTATTTTTTTTAATAAACCACCTCACTAGACTGAGCCTGTGTCGAAGAAGCAGAAATATGATTATTTAATATCAAAATTTTGTTTTTTCGAGTTGGTGTAAAACCTCTTTAGAACCATTGTAAATTTAAGCTCGATGAATGGAAAAAGCGACACTAAAAAGAGACACACATCTGTAGGATTCAGCCCGCAAGAGAATGAGAATAATCAGTCACCTCTTTGTGCGGTGCTTTGTAGCCTCCCCACTCTTGTCTGCTATAGTTTTCTGAAGTTTGCACTTCTACCACGTGTGACCTCCATACTCATTTTATTTATGTAATTTTTTGTCAACTTTGGTTTGTTTTTTAAATTTTTACTTTAGATTGGTGATGTACCTACTGTGCCTATCTCACAAGGAAATCCTGCGTGTGAGAGCAGGCGCACATTTCGAAAAAATAAAAATAACAACACAATATTAAATACTAGCTTTTCCCGCGGCTTCGCTCGCATGGTATTAGGGGGGGGGGTCCCACCCCTTCCCCCCCCCCTCCCCTTTTCAAACTGCTCGCGTGTCACCTATTGCAATTTTTTATACAAATTTCATAATGCCAAAGCTCACCAATAGTTTTATACAAAAAAAGAATTATCCAATCAATCGTTCGGAAGTTATGTACCCACACACATTTCGGGGATTCATTTTTAGAAATAGATATTAACTACGACGCCAACATCGTTTCCACGGCAATCGTTTGTTTTGATTTTCTTCTGACATTTGCAATAAATCGATTTTGTTAGGGAAAACGTATGATAAATAATTTCATAACGCCAGAGCTTATTCATAATGCCAGAGCTTACCAATATATATAGCCAATATTAATGGCAAATAATGTAGCTTTCTATCCGTGAAAGAATTTTTAAAGTCCATGTAGTAGTTTTTGCGTGAAAGAGTAACAAACATCCATTCATCCTTACAAACTTTCGCCTTTATGATATTAGTAGGATTATGATTAAATTATATGATTAATTTATTACAATATAAAACACATATAAATTTGTTGTAGACCACTTTTATTTTATACACACTCTACCGGTTTCGGAAGCACCCTTCCTTCGTCAGGAGAATATTATAACTAAACTATGATACAGAATGTTGACAGATATACAAATCAGGTGTTTGAGTGAGAGGTAGGCAAAGGGGTGGGGGTAATTAGGGGATTTCCGGAAAGAACAGAGCGGTTAATTGGAAAAATATTTAGAATGGGACTGAAAGATAAGTTAATTTGGTTATTCAAAATACTAGCATTATTATTTAGGGATTTTCTGATTTCTAGTGCTTCTAAATTATCTAATTTTTTGCTTTTATTATTACGGTGAAGAATTTTAACCCCTGTGTCCTTATTAAAAGTGTGATCTGTGGAAATTAGGTGATTAGCAAACTCTGAAAAATTATTATTATTTAAGCATCTTAAATGTTCTGTGATTCTGATATTTATATTTCTAGTTGTCTTACCTATGTAGAACGAAGGACAATCATTGCAACATAGTTGGTAAATGCCTGAGTGGCTTAATTTATGATCTCTATCTTTAGTATTTTTTAGCAATTTACCTAAGTTGTTATCAGTATAGAACTATTTATTATTACTAAATATTTTTCCAATTAACCGCTCTGTTCTTTCCGGAAATCCCCTAATTACCCCCACCCCTTTGCCTACCTCTCACTCAAACACCTGATTTATATATCTGTCAACATTCTGTATCATAGTTTAGTTATAATATTCTCCTGACGAAGGAAGGGTGCTTCCGAAACCGGTAGAGTGTGAATAAAATAAAAGTGGTCTACAACAAATTTATATGTGTTTTATATTGTAAATTATGGCGAGCCACAAAGTTAATGCTTTTTACAAATAGATTAATTTATTACTTAAGGAGTTTTGTTTTTTAAAACTATTGATAAAATTTTATTTTAATAATTTAATTTTTAGTTTAATAATATTTTACTTTATTATCATTTCTAAATTCACCTCTTTGTATTTCAGTTTCGTTTTCAAGGTCCTACTTTTTAATCTTTGTAAATATTGTTTGCTACGTGTTTGTGAGAAATGTTAAGGTGGCGTGGTCGGAGGTACTCAAAACTCAATCTGTTTTGAGTATACCCTACTGTCAAGACTGTCACTAGCAAATATCTATCTCCGTAGAAACCTCAAAGAAAATGTGAGAAATAGGAGAATTATGTTAGAAAGATGTTAAAGCTACGAGGCATTTAGTTTTTTCTCCTCTCTTTATGTCTCTCTCTCTGAATCTGTTAATCCGTTAGCAGTATAATATGGTCACATGTTTAATTTTATATGTATGCTTAATTTTACAGCAAATTATAATATGTGCTAAAGAAGGAATTCAAAAAACCATTTTTTTAGAAAAATAAGAAATAAACTACATGGAAACACTACAGAGTTCATTTTTAAAACCATAGATGCTCCACTTTAGATTACAGCTCTACGATGTTGTATCTGGACAATGAAGGAAACTTGAACAAGCTAGAAGTTTTACAAAACAGGCTTATGCAATTCAATTCAATTTATTAATTTTAAAAACATTACAAAATTAACATTTCAAAGCGTTTTTAAAAGACTGAAAATATATAAGCTAAGATCTTCTTCTTCTTTGTGTGCCGTATCAGGTCCCCCCGACGTTGGCGATCACTCTTGAAAATGTCTCTCTGTCTTGCGCTGCCCGGAATAGCTCCTCCACACTTCTAATGCCGGTCCACTCTCGCATATTCCGCAGCCAAGACATTTGCCTCCTACCAGGCCCTCGGCGACTCTCTATCTAGCCTTTAAATATTAAATGGAGTAAGTAATACTTCTCCCCTCGAAGTATATGACCCAGATATTAAATTTTCCTGATTTTTATTAATGTAAGCAGTTCTCTCTCTGCTCTAGCCCGCCTGAGAATTTCTGTGTTGGTGATCATGTCGGTCCATGGGACCTTGAGCATTCTCCGGTGAAGCCACATTTCAAAAGCTTCTAACCTGTTCATGGTATTTACTTTCAAGGTCCATATTTCACATCCATAGAGCAAGACCGACCACACATATCATTTTAGCATTCTCTGTCTTAGTTTTAAGCTGATATTGCCATTGCAGAAGAGGGATTTCATTTTAATGAACGCAGTTCTTGCTGCTTCAATTCTGCATTTAACCTCTACATCTGGGTTAAGAGTCTCCGTGAGAATACTGCCGAGGTATTTAAATTTTACACCTTTTCGACATTGCAACCATTTAACTGTATCACTGATTCAGAGTGATCTAGTCGTCCAAGCTAAGATCAGAAGATTTAAACTAACAGCAACAAAGCTTGCCGTCTAAATTATGCTTCATTGACGTTAAACATATCGATATTCGAAGTGATTCTATTTAACAACATGACAGCCTTCCTGTCAGTCATGACCATTGGAAAGTTGGTTCTGCAAGCCGTGAGATAGAACAGTCGGTGACGGAGACAATCACCGGGAACATAGAAACCAATGATCTCCATGATAGTCGAGTTGTCAAACTATCCACGAATCAATCTGAAGAAATGTGTTTTAATGAGCATATCCCTTCCAACCCGTAGATGGTTCATTCCGAGCATGCCCAAGAGAAAGTCAGTAAGGTAGAGTTTCGGATAGTAGCCAAACTCCCTTAGGTAGAGAAATCTCAGAAATTTCTTCTGAATTTTCTCCAACATGAGGGAATACTTCACTTGGTGCCGGCTCCAAACCCCCGATCAACTCTCAAGCCTACTCCTAACCAAATATGAGATGTGTACTGGGGAAAGGCAAGCAGGCAAGGATTAATCAAATGAAAGAGGAGCTAAATTGGATACCAACAAAAAAGAGACAGTTATTTTAATGTGTTAATGTTTGTGCATAAAGTCATGAAAAAAACAAATGCCAAAATATTTTAAGAATAAATTTGTTTTTAAAAGATATATACATAATTATGTAATCAGAAATATAAATAGAGTTAGATTGCTGCATACGAGAAAATCAGAGTCACTGTCCAAGATGTATGATGAAATGACTGACAGTCTGGAGAATGTGCGTAAAAAGGGATTTTATTTTATTTCCGTAAAATGAATTGTTACCTAGTTGCGAATATTAACTTATATAAACTAATTCAATAAATAATAAAAATTTAAAATGTTATCAGTTGAGTTGTATTACAGAATTTTTTAAAATAAAAATCGTTTCATTTTCAACCCGCGACAAAATGTCCGCGACAAAATATCCCACAGACAAAACATCCCCCAACAAAATTTCTACTAAAACCTAACATAACCTAAAATAACCTAACAAAAAAATAATACAAAAATAATACAGACATACGGTAACGACAATAAACTTTTATGTAAAAATAGTTAAATGTGGCATATGGTTAGGTTAGGTTTTAGTAGATATTTTGTTGGAGGATGTTTTGTCCGTAGGATATTTTGTAGGGGATATTTTGTCGGGGTTATTTTGTCGTGGGATGAAAACGCGCAGTACCTATTTACTTTAATTGAAAATAATGTTAAAAAGTTCCACTGTTTTGGAACAAACTGACAAGAGAGTTGAAGGAGCCATCAGAAAGATTTTTTCATAAGAAAAAGCAATAAACCATTTACTTGAATTATAATCAAAGAGATTTTGAAATTTTATGGAAAACATTTAAGATGAAACTGATTAAAATGAATACCATCATTCAAAATTCGGAAATATTCTACAAAGCTGTCGAAAAATGTAGTTTGTTTTTTCTTGTTCGAATTTATAAAGCAGCGATGTACTCGTACTACTCAAAATCTCTACACAATCTGTCAAATTACATTTCTTTCCATGTTTCCCTTTAAAAGAATTCTTATTTTTTCCTAAACCATTTTAAATATTCAGATACGAAACCGTTATCAAAATAATAAAACGCGTTCAAATAAATGTTTGTGTTTGTAAGAAATTAAGACTAGCATATAATAAAAACAAGATTTGGATAATTTGAACAGTGTCGTTTTTCGTAAAAATCATCTCAAGGGTTGGGAGGGGGGTATGGGATACCGCCGCCCCGGGAACCATTTATTGGATAACCAACACCCCTGCTATTGGTCTACCTAAGTGGTGCGATACGTTTGGTGACTATACTTAGGTGCCCCGGTTCATGGAGTGAAGTTTGTCTAGGTCTTCGCGGCGGATGCGTTTGCTCACCTACTGCTTGACTGGCCGGATCGGAAGAGACTGGTAGAGGAAGTGCTTTTCACCCATCCAGCCGGACTCTCCCGATTCAACGCCTCGCACCGCAGTGGGAGGGTGGATCCCGACCTACCCATCATATACTTTTCCTTCCCAGAACTTCCTCTCCTTCCTTCCCGTAAAATACTTCCCATACAGCATCCCCAAAGATGACCTGAGGGATTTTTTTCCGCAGAGCAGAGAGGTTGTGCATATGTGCATTATCAACTACGAGGTTCATAAGTAGGCACCAAAGTGCGCCATTTTTTATTTTGGTCTACCGTAAGCTGGATTGGCATTGTTCACCCCGGGGTGACATCAGAGTGCGCGGTGAAATCGACCCCAACCGCAAATAATCTCAAAGTTGTATGATGCTTAACATTCCCCTCTGCATGGACAAAACCTTTGTGTGAGCGACGACACTCAATCTAATGTGAACAAACATCGTACTCCCGCTAATACAATGCCATAAGTCAAAATATATAATATTAATGGCAGCTAAAATTTTTGCACAACAAAAACTTAAATCTTTGAATAAATCGCGTATTTCGCAATACTTACTTGACAGCTAGTATGGAATTCCATGAAAAACACACATGTATAGATTATTTCTGGCAGACATGAAATTGATTTGGACCATAGACATGGACGTCAATGATTGGAACTATATTTATTTATTTTTTAACTTTAAACGTTTTCCCCGATTTCCTCTCTGGATTTTAACACTGCTACATATATTTTTTAATATAATACTGATATCTTCCACTAGCGGTTAGTTTTGCCTTTACTGACAATTTACTCCGTCTAGAAGTAGAGAACCTCCAAAAGTTGTTGAAATTGCCTCCTTTGAACGCCATCTACAGACGTTCAGTATAAAAGCAGACAATGTTTAAAAAAAAAAATTAATACTTACAGACATTAGTAAAAGGTAAGGTAAAGTAAAAGGGAGTTAGTAAAAAAATATGTTAAAAATCGGTTCAGTTTTGGAGTAGAAAAATGGGGAATTCAAAAGCTCGATTTTATTTAGGTACTGAGCCGGAGAACTTCGTACCGCATCAGAAACAATAACTGTTGTGTTAAATTATTATCTGAGTTAAATTCAGTTTTTTTATAAAATTAAAAATTACGTTATGTACGGATTTATAATTTTTGTCATTTTCTTACTTTTCCACTTACTTACGGGAATTGCTTTTCTATTTCTTTATACGTGGGAGATTTTTGAAATAATTATATTTTTCCTGTGGAGGGGTGCAGTCATACGTTCACCGTTTGTCCCATTTTCGACTTTTGACATTTAGTATGTAAGAACGAGGGGCAGCATTATTATATTTAAAAACAAAAGCAAAACAATCATCGCATTGAAATTTGACGTTTTTTGGAATTCACTCACTACTCAATATTATGCTTATCACAATATTCCTGCAGCTTTTTCAAAAGATGAGAATTCGTTCCATACAAAATTTAGGAGGAAATTTTTTTTTTCATAGCTTTTTTTTGTGAAATTTTCCGATGTTTTTATAGCTATTCTGCTATTCGGGGAGAAGACAAATCAATTAACAATTTGGTAAAATATGCATTGTTCAAATTTCTTCGCGACCGGATTTCCTTTTATAACTAAATTAAATTACAATACAGGCCTCACAGAACTCATTGTGCCTCTCTTACCAACCCTCTTACACTTAAAATATCTCTTCAAATTGGCCACATTTTGCTTGTTTGAAAATTGGCCAAAACGTGGCCAAAACGCTCCAGCGGATATTAAAGAACTTTTCAGAGTCTTCATTACTAACAAGAGATTGAAAAAAGGGTAAGGTAAGGTGCTTTAAATTTTATTTTTTACGATTTAAATTCTATTTATGTGTACTGCGTAGCCTGAGTTCTTATGGGTAATAATTAAAAAATGATTTTAATCCATCTTAAAACTTAGAACAACATTCTTGTAATAAAAATAAAGTAATCAACCAACCCCATTAAAACCACATAAGACAGAAAGATCGCAGTCATTTTGGTTCGGAATCCGTCGCCTGAAAACATCTGTTTGTTCGTTTACATGGTTTGCTGGGTGTTGTCCCCCTAACCCACCCCCGCTTCGCGCGAGACGGATTGAATAGGGAGGGCGATAAAGGCTGCGAGGGGCGCTATTAACCGTCCCTCCCCAGCGATACAGGGTGGAGTGATGTTTTCCATCGCTTAATTTATTCGTAAGAGAATTCGTGATGAACGAGAATGAGAACGAGAATGAGAACGAGAATGAGAACATAATATTTTTTTACTTACCTACAAAAACTAAAAATAACAAAGATATCTTTGGTTAATAACCACTAGCAGTTCTCTGCTTGCAAAGCAGCTAATACTCCTTTTTTCACTGATCGGTGGCTGAGTTGACATATGGGTCGGGTTCCTATCCAGGCGTCGCACGGTCGTTGCTAATGCCCAATCTGTCTACATATATAGGGTTTTCCAATAAGAGGTGTTATTTTGATATTCAAAGAAAAATACCATTTTTTAATATAAATGATCGGATGTTTATTTCATTATAAAGAGGAAGGTATGCCGTTAATAGTGGAAAATAACATCAGGCAAATGACCACCACGACAACGCTTACAGGACCATATCCTTTTCATGAAATTTTCCATAACCAAATCGCAAAGTGGCTGCCCTATGTCCTCGATAGCCTCACGAATTCCATCTTTGAGGTCTTGAATTGATGCTGGGCTGTTGGCGTAGACCTTCTCTTTCACGTGACCCCAAAGGAAGAAGTCGCAAGGTGTTAAATCACAAGATCTCGGTGGTCAATTGTGATCACCTCTTCGAGAGATAACACGGTCCGGAAACTTTTTCTGTAAAATATCAATGGTTTCGTTGCTTGTGTGGCACGTAGCACCGTCTTGTTGAAAGTAAACGTTGTCCAGATCAATACCATCCAATTCCGGCCATAAAAAATCATTAATCATCTCTCGATAGCGCAATCCATTCACCGTAACTGTTGCTCCTGCCTCATTTTTATAGTGAATTTTAATAATTTTAATGCGTTGTTAAAGCGTGTATCGTTCAATTTTTATTAATGGCGCAGTTTCTACTTGTCAAATGTCAAAAAATGACAGCTTCAAAAGTGACATCTACCGAAAAAGCGGGCTATTGAAAATAACACTTCTTATTGGAAAACCCTGTATATAGATATAGATAGATTGATGCGCATAACTCCCGAACCACTGCACCAAATCGGATAATTCTTTTTTTTTTGTGTTCTTTATTGTCAGGACAAGGTTTGTATAAAACACTGGTGAGCTCTGGCATTATGAAATTTGTATAAAAAAATTGCAATAGGTGGCACGTGAGCTGCTTAAAAACTGAATGTACCGTGACTGAATGTAAGAAATGCGGGGGGGGGGAGGAGGGAGGGCAACTAGGGTAGGCGGTTCGCGGGAGGGGGTAGGGGAACTCGGGGGGAGGGAACAGGGGAAGGGGGGAGTCGAGTGGGGAGAGGGAAGGTGGAGGAGGCGGAAGGGGAACGGGACGAATGGGGAAAGACACGCAGGGAGAAGTAATTTCTTAATGGCAAAGCAACGCATGCCGGGTAGCAGCCAGTATCTCATAAATCTTTACTTAACTTCCTTGTTTCTTTACATGAAAAAAATGGTGTACTGGTTTAAACCTAAACAATCTTTACATTTCATAATATATTTTTATTTAGTGAATTGTTATTATTTTGATATTAACATGTCATTTTAAAAACAATTTTTCACTAGTACCGCGGCAAGGTAATTTTCTGATAAAAATGGAAAAACCGTTTTTTGACGCTGTTGCGCAAAAAATCCGCAAACTTATTTTAATGAACGCTTAAAAAAATATTTTTTCTATAAAATGGTGTTTTAATATCCACAGGGGCAAACCCTGCTACTAGTTGAAAGTTTACCTGTGGGCCTAGTCACTAATTTTTGTAAACCTCCGTTTCATGAAGTTACGGGTTTAGCTACGTCACATACCCGTTGTTGTTGTTATTTAAGTTGGCGAATCTGTCAAAATACGGGTATGTGACGTAGCTAAACCCGTAACTTCATGAAACGGAGGTTTACAAAAATTAGTGACTAGGCCCCCTGGACGTTATCAAATTTCGGTTTAGGTTTTAAAGGGAGCTTACACATCATTATTTTTAAAACTAAAATATTTAAAATACATATAATTAAAGCTTAAAAAACAACTCTTGCTCTAATATATAATAAGCTACAAATTAAATTGTTCAAATGCTTTAAATTTACCACAAAATATTCCACATTTTAATTCAATTAAATATCTCAACCCGTAACCGTACTTTGACATTATTTTAAATATACTAAAGAACAAAAAATTTCATCATTTTTATATTAAAACCGCTATACAGGTATATCTGAAAAAAATGCACCTTTTTTCGCTTTATGTGACGGTCTTGTTCCTGGCCATTCCGTAGTGCAACGTGCGTTCAATTCCTATGCTGGCTTAGTCCCCATCATTTCACAAGCAATATCTTCCACGCTGGTTTTATATCTGATGGTAGATTTTTTTAATGCTTTTTTGATTCTACGCCATTGATATGGTTGATTAGTATTAGTTGTTATATAATTATAATAAGGGGGGCTGTTGAATAAAAAAATTATTACGGATAGATTTAAAAAATATATATTTACGATGTTGTTGACTATTTTTGAATAGTAACCGTTATTTATCGTGATTTGTTTGATCGTAGATAGTTCTATGAAGTTGATATTTGATAAAGGGACCGTAACCAGTCTACGGATCATGAAATGAAAGCGGAATGTTTGTGGGAGATATTTCTATCCTATACAGTTGCAAATGCTTTTGGTAGCTCTTTTTTGCATTAATAGAGGACTTAAATAAAGGTTTGGTTGACAGCTTTAAAGGCCGTGCTGTTCTGTAGCATATTATTTTTAAACAATTGTTTGCACCCTTCGACCAAGTACATCTAGACAAGGCGTATGGGTCTTAAAAATGACTCTGGGACCAAAAATATTGGTTTATTAAAACATTCTTCAAAAAGAAAGCACATTATCTCACAGTCAAAAAACCGCAGAAAGCTTTGCTTTTTACCTTTTGTTTTTCAGAAAGTTCGCGGCAACGGAGCCACTAGCTTTGTGAAGATCATTTTTAAAACACTAAATTGAGGAAGTTAGAAATATATTATGTATGGGCTACCGCGGACTTTATTATTAATAATTGAATCAGTTAGATGAATACTTAAAAATATAAATTTATACATATAAGAAACATATAAATTCAAGGGAGCAGCGTACCCAGAAAAGTAACATTTGATATAAAATGTTTAATTTCTTCCCTGCAAAACAACTAATTGGGTTCAATTAAGTTCATGGGGTGAGGTTTGGCGGCGAAGTTTGGCGGGTGAGGTCTTGATGCGTCTGCCCACCAGCTGTATGTCAGGCCGGATCGGGATAGAATGGTTGAGAGAGTTCCTTTGACTTTTCCAGCCGTACTCTCTCGGAACATCGCCATGCACCGCAGTGGGGGGCATGGATTCATTGTCTCTTATTCCTGTGCACACTGATCCCTAGATTCCTACGTTTAGTAATATAGAAGGGGCGCCCGGGTTCTTGGGGTGAGGTTTGTCTAGGTCTTGGTGGCGAATGCGTTTTCTCACCTATTGGGTGGCGGGTCGGATCGGGAGAGACTGATTGAGGCAGATATAATATAGACCTATCCAGGTGAACTCTCTCGACCCATTACCTTGCACAGCAGAGGGAGGGTTGGATTCATACATTTCTCACTCCTGGACATACTGACCCTCAGATCCCTTCCTGCCGGTAACCAACGAGTACATCGAAAATCAATTCATCGAAAGCAAATTCATCGAAAACGAGTTCATCGAAAATCAATTCATCGAAAATCAATTCATCGAAAATCAATTCATCGAAAGCAAATTCATCGAAAACGAGTTCATCGAAAATCAATTCATTGAATAATCAATTCATCGAATCGCCAATTCATCAAAAAACATTTTTTTTTGTAGATATTAGAGCTGTCAAAATTAAATACCCAAAAAGGTCTGTTTAACTGAGTTAAATGTGTTTAGCAACTGTCAGTTTCGTAGTGACAATGTAAAATTTATAGGTTATCTCTTCGATTTCCGATTGTCTGATACTGCAAAAAAGGGATATCTAAGGAACGGTGACCAGACAACTAATAATGAAACCTACCAACTCAGAAAGGTCATTAAGAGTGATGATAAAAAAATATTTAAAAATTGGTTAAATGGGTTAGGTTAGGTTAGGTTAGGTTAGGTTAGGTTAGGTTAGGTTAGATTAGGTTAGGTTAGGTTAGATTAGGTTAGGTTAGGTTAGGTTAGGTTAGGTTAGGTTAGGTTAGGTTAAGTTAGGTTAGTTTAGGTTGACCAATGCTTTTTTTAACTTCTCGGTCCGCTCGGCATTTCTCTCAAATATCAACAAAATATATTTTTTCGATGAATTGGCAATTCGATGAATTGATCATTCGATGAATTTGTTTTCGATGAATTGATATTCGATGAATAGGTTTTCGATGAACTCGTTTTCGATGAATTTGCTTTCGATGAATTGATTTTCGAGTAATTGATTTTCGATGAATTCGTTTTCGATGAACTCGTCGTGAACCAAGACGACATCATGAATATTTTAGATGATATGAAGGAATGTTTGATGAAAAATGTGAGGTAAAATGATTTTTTTCGAAAATATTGACATTTGTGGAGCGTAGGTATAACTAAAAAACGGCTTAGATTTCCAAAATTACGTATAGAATAAAAGTTGTAGATAATTTTATGAGCTTTTACTTATTCTAAAAAAGTTTTCCTCTGCGACGCACCGTTTTTGAGATATAAACGGAAACCCGAAAATCGGGACCTTCCCCCCCCCTCCCCCCCTTAGCTCACCACCTAGACGTCAGGACTTTTAGTATGTTCACACCCTAAGCACCCT
The DNA here is from genome assembly GCA_917880885.1 of Limnephilus marmoratus. Lineage (NCBI taxonomy): Eukaryota > Metazoa > Arthropoda > Insecta > Trichoptera > Limnephilidae > Limnephilus > Limnephilus marmoratus. The sequence continues at coordinate 22,350,071 of OU862925.1, forward strand.
AAACAAGTCCTGAAAGAATCGCTTAGGTTCCTGCTCACGCACTCTACACCTCCTTTTGGACCATTCGTTTACTGGACTAATAGGCCCTGTGGGGAGCTAATGTAAAAAAAGTCACGCAGAGATGCGACGGAATTCGATGGGTTGTCGTATTATGGTTACTTTTGTATTAAAATTACATACGGGATTGCTAATCTACAGTTATTATATCGGTTCCACCTAATCCCATGGTAATTTCTATTTTTTGTTTGTTTATTTAATATTCTATTTTATTTAGTCCATTTCCAACCATCCTGTATACAGAGGACGACAACACATTATTACCCCCTCCTTCTTACAGCCAGCCTACAGCACAGTCAGAGCAATTAAAATGGCCTTTGTTTTTGATGCCCTCGACAAAACGTTTTACGAGACCAGTGACGGCGGGATTATATCACAATTACGGAATCATTAATTATTTATTACGGTACCAACAGAACCCGTACATAATAATCTCACCCAAACAACAGAGGCGTCCCTATTCTGAACAATTAAATTCGTGTAATGCGCATGTGATAAAAAATTATCGGCCACCATTTTGAGATAGGGTTTAATTTTAATGCTTTGTTTGGTTAATTTCCAGGCGAATAAGGACAATAAAATGAATTTAATTAGATTGTTCCTTTTAGTACACATTTCTTCTGGTCAAAAGTTTAATGGTTCCACTAAGCTGTATACGTGATGTTCGAGCGTGGAAAAACGTCACATTATATTTATTTGGTCGAGCCTTTTGGAATTCATCATATCAAAAATTACATGCTTTGTTATAATAAAACTTGTAACCAAAACATAAAACCACTCGCAACAGTGGTCGAAAATTTAAAGCTTTTTTCAATCATTGTGTCATTATTGTACGATTATATTTATTTGTTTATAATATTAACGCCTTTCGGCTTTTACATAATATAACATAGTACCAGGTATAAGAAACTACAATATGGAAAAGACAGCTTTTCGCGCGTTTTTATATGGGATTGATTGGGTATTGCATTCGCAGACTTGGTGGGTAGATATGTCAAAATCCTGAATTTATCCCACCTACCTAATCTTTCCTTCCAAAATGTCACCATAAAAATTGTTGCAAGAAATTACTCAACTTTGGAGAGGTGACAGTGTGCTTTGCTGCTCAGTACAAAATAACATCTCAGACAAGGCGCATGTATCGTCACCTCTTGTTATAAGAATATTGCGAATTTTAAACAGTGAGAAGTGTACACCAAAACTGGAGATCAGCGAGGCCCCATCTGCAACGGTGAGTCCTATTTTCCTTATTCCAATCTGTGCTTATCTAATTTTCCAAAAGCACAGATCTGAACTATCGACTGACTATCCATCAGGTTTTGCGAGTGTATGCTATTTAATCGTCCCGTATAATTTAGCGTTTTCACGTAGTTTCGGGACTGGTCCTTCGAGGGCTGCATAGGCTTTGCTCTGCAGCATTTACCGCCAATTAACAGTGGAGTCGCGGTTTCGCGACACCAACAGATCTAGTGAACTTGTAAAACAACAAGAAATAGAAAAAAGAAGTTGAGAAAGACGTAATGAGTATAGGTAATACTATAATACTTAAATATGTAAATACTATAACTACTAACACATATTAGATTTGTCAAAGAATGTACCCATAAAAATGCATAAAAAGTCAATTAAAATACATGTACGATTATAAAAACTGTTTAAATATTTATTTTGAGGGATCAGTAGGATTTGTAGGTCCAATTAGGCGTTCTACCGAGCCGAACCCTCTGATATGAAAATATCTATAGTCGGTGAATTATTTTCGTATTTGGTCTCCGGTAGGTTAACATGTTGATAAATATGAATACAACATTGTTGGTAAATGATAAGTCAAATATATTTCAAATTGAGAAGATATCTACACATTACAGGAAATAAACCTCATTTCCAATAAAAAAATAAAATTAAGAAAATCTGTGAACTAGATAGATAATAAGAATAGCCACTTTTGTGAAATTTTCACTTTCACCGTTAGTGGAGCTGGCGACACTGTAGCGCTTCCAAGTAAATAAGCACAAATTTTACCACTAAAAATTACACATCCACCGGATCTGCCCTGATGATGGACACTGCAATGCTGTCCGAAACTTTGGCTAAAGAAGGAGGTAGCGCAACACGGCATAACACCCCAAAAATAAATACAGAAAATATTCTAGATATATTCGCTATAAGTTTTTAGTACAAGAAACATATTTGAACAATAATGGTATTTTCCATGGACGTGTTTCTAATTTTTTTTTTACATTTACCCCACACAGGAGGCCCATGAGGAAAATATTTTTTCTCAGGGTTTATTTCATTTTTGGGGATGTTGTGTGGAAGGTCTTTTTGAGGAAAGGAAGGAGAGGAAGTTCTGGGATCCGGGGGTAACGGACATATATATCCCTCCCGCTGCGATGCAAGACGATGGGTCGATAGAGTTGGGCTGGAGAGGGCAGAGGGCCCGCTACACAAAAGGTGGGCAGGCGCATCCAACGCCAAGACCTGGATACACTTAATTCGAAGAACCCGGGACCCCTGATAAGTCATCAAACGTAGCTAAGCACATGGGGCGACTGATGGCTGGTTATCCAGTAAATGGTTCCTGGGGTAGCGTTACCCGCCTTCCAAATCGTTTAGTCAACCCTCAGATTCAAAAGGCTTTAAATTATTTGCTTTCGTATTTCAAATTTAATGATCTTACACTGACACTTTCTATTCAGATTTATCAACTCATAGTAATATTATTGAGTTAGTAACGTTTATCGAATAAGGAACTACAGTGAAAAATATTATTTTTATTTTAACAATAAAGTAAAAAAAAAAAATTTTATTCGAGTAAAACCTCAAATTGTAATGCTTAAGAGCGTTTAACCAGTTAGCGGCCGAAAATCCACATTTCGTCGAAAGTTGTTTTTACGATCGTGCAGGGCGGTTTCAATGAGAAAGATTAATTATTCTCCGTATCAGCTTTTTAAAATTATAAATCAATATCGATTTTATATCATTCCAAATCTGCTTTAATTTATGCCTACATCCAAAAATGCTGAAAGGCGTGATGATAAAATTATTTAAATAATGTACTTTTTGTGATTATTTTTTGATTAAATAAGAATGTAAAAAAACTCTGAAATATATTAGTTTGTAAGTGCGCAAATAAATACACAAACAGACCAACTTTCGTCAAGAAACACATGTGCGTACATATTTTTTAATGATTTTATTTAAACTAAAATTAAAATTCTAAAACATGCGATACCCAGATAATGTATTGATTTATTTTACTGCATGATTACATGATTTGAAATGGGTGTGGTATAATACAAAATCTTTTTTGAAAATTTAACAAATCTGCCAACGACCTATGGTATAACCATATTATTCTAAAAATAAACATTTTTTCCCAAAATTTAAAACATGCGAATGCTAGATAAAAGAACAATCTTTCGAAATCCATTTATATTTTTTGTGGAAAAGAGTCAATACGTCTAAAATCTGATTTAAAAATGACATATTTCTGGTTTTCTCTGGTAATACCCTCTTGATTAATGATATTAGCAACTTTCAATCGAAAATTTGAAATGTCTAGAAATCTAGTTGCGACCGTATCTTTTTCTGTTTCAAATTTTCGATTAAGTCTTCATTAATTAAATATTATGGCATATAAAAATATGTATTACATACATCTAAAAATTATACATAATATTTCATATTATAAAAGTTGAACAAGAGAAATGACATTATGGAAGTAAAGGTTAACGTTTCCAATTTAAGTTAACCCTTTATACTTCTTGTACCAAATATTTCCATTCTAAATTCCTCGACAATTTTTCGCGAATTTATTAAAACTCATTTTTATTACTAACTCGAAACGAAATTCGCTCCAGTGGCGTAGTATGCCGATTGAAAGGTGGCCCTGTAAATATGGGCTATTGTTCTACGCCCATTACTACTACGGCTACGGCCATACTACGGCTCGCCGGTTCCTCATGCGGCCTTTTCACAGCTGCTACTGAATCTCACTAGCGATGGCCCCTAGTAAAAAGGATCATTTGCAAAAAATTGAACAGCGACGATTCGTGTAAATCTGCAGTCTTCATTGAATATAATCTACACAGGTACTATATTGTGGTCGAGGGGTAAGATCCAATACACAGGTCGAAACCTGGCGTTCGCAATTAATTTTTATTTAGTTCTAAAGTATTAATTTATTTTTTGTTTTGAAAAGTTTTATTTTTCGATGTACATTTGTTACTTTTAATTTTAAATTTTTTTGCTACCGGTTTCGACACATCCGTATCATTAACGAGCAAACTTAAAACTAACTTAAAAATTCTATACAAGTACACAATTAATTAGGCGGGGGTAGTGGGAGGGGGGAATTTGGTGGAGGGGGAGGACGGTGGGAGGAGTCAAAATTACATGGAAACATCGTAAACAGAGGTGATTTACATGGTGCTATTATTTTATTAACTAAATTAATTTTAGATTTAATTTTTTTGTTGATTTCTAAAGTTTCTAACGCGCACAAATTAAAATATGAATTTACATTGCAATGTTTAAACTTAGTTTTTTCTTTATTGAAGCTATGACCTGTCTCTATGAGATGGTTAGCAAACTCTGAGTAGTTATTATTACGTAAACAAAGTTCATGTTCCCTAATTCTGGTTTTAAAATTTCTAGTAGTCATTCCTACATATTGCGCGTCACAATCGTTGCATTCTAAAGTGTATATCCCGTTTTTTTCAAATTTATTAGAAATATCCTTGTTATTAATCAAATTTTTTATTTTAGAATTAGTATAGAAAGCTGGAGATATATGATCTGGTAATATGCGGGATATTTTTAAAGATAAATCGCCTGTATAAAGAAGTTTTTTACATTTACAGCGCTCTTGAGGCGATTTTTCGCAAAAACAGCGCTATATAAGTTGTCCAAATTTATTATTATTATTATTATATTATTATTATTATTAAGTTGTTACTAGGTTTGTTGTTACTATTACCACTATAAATATATTTTTATGTTAAAAATTTTGTTTGCTTTTTATTAACTAGGCGGTTAATTATTTCAGGTTTATTAATTGTTCACGGCTATCTGTTTTATAATGTTAATTTCATTATTATAATTATCATTGTTTAAAGGGACATTAATAGCACGATGTATCATCGAGTTGAAGGAGGCGAGTTTATGTGACAAAGGGTGAAGGGAAGTAGACGGTATAACACAATCAGTGTGTGTAGGTTTTCTATATATATTAAATACACACTTATTATTATCTAAATTGATATTTAAGTCTAAAAAGTTTAAGTTTAGTTTCGTTTCAAAACAAAAATGTCTAGAAATTGTTGCATAGTCAGTGCCCAAGAAATACGAAAAAAAGTATTAATTTATATTTATAGTTTTTAAGGATTGATTCATATTTAATTAAAATAAAATATGTAATACATGTCAATTATAGTATACTTGCGGCATATTCCAGAGTGTTAGATACTATAAAATTATTCTGTTAAAATACCACCAGTTATATTATTAGTTAACTTAGCATAATTAAAACGATTTTTATAATTTTGGCGGGCCTTTCCTTTTAAATTTATTTTCTTGGCTTCTTCTTCTTCTTTTTCTTAAGTCGATTCCTTATTGCTGGGAATTGTGACCTCTACTTCCCACTTACTATCGTCAAGGCACAACCGAGAAACCGGCTAAAGGGCGCGGACGTTGAGATTCATTCACGGCAGACCGACCACCATACACATTCTGGCTGGTACTGCCAGATGACGAGATAGGTATCCCACCCAACACTAGCGTTCTTCATATCACTATACTTGTTTTCATTTTCTTCTCTTGCAGATGATTGCAACATACGCAAGATGCCATTACCCTGCGAGCAGCCGCCTTTTATGTTTTTCTCATATCTTTTTTAATTTGTTTATCCCTGACTTGCTTTATATTTTTCGCATTTTATATATTATGTAAGCACTTGCACACTGCTTCTTAACACTGTGTGCAGGGACACTGGAGGTCTAGATTCGTTCAAACTTAAATGTAGATTCATTCTGTCAAAAAAATTATAGTCCTTGCGAGAGCCTTGAAGGAGTAATCATCTGTTACTTATACCAGGGCGGATAAGTGGTGGATTACCTCAACTGTACTCCAATTTCCATGGTGGACAAGGCTCATCACGGAGAGCCAAGGAAGCCCACGAACCGGACGACAGTGATACTTGGTTACTCCAGCGGATTGAATATCTTCCACTGCTTTTCCTGCCAAACACTTTGCGAGAGTTTCTCCAGGTTGCAATCCTCAGTTTGGCAAGACCAACTTGTCCGAAGCACTTTAAAAGATGTTGTAGGCAGATAGTTGAATGCCTATTGAGCCCTTCCAGAATGGACCCATTTGTGCATCTGGCTCTCCATCGAATCCAGAGCATTTTTCTCCAGCACCACATTTCGAGGGCGTCTATGTGGGGAAAATCAACGCCCAGGCGAGTGTCATCTTGTTTACTGCTACAAAAATAAAAAAGCTTTTAGAATAGGTACATTATGCATATTATATCATTGGTTGATGACGTGCTAGGAGCACAAGATGTCAACACGTCTGTTTGGTGAAGTTTTTATGTAGATATCATCGATGTGATGGGGAGTTCACCGTTAAAAACTCAAGTAATTATATTTGAACGATCACAACATCATCTTAAACAAAAATTTAATATAAATATCATAGTGATAATGTGCCCTGTTTAAACTGTCACCAAGGCGCCGGCTTAGCGGGGTCCGGCCTATCACTAGACCAGGGATGGCGAACCTTTACGAATCAACGTGCCATTTTTCTAAAGAAATGTTTCATGAGGTCATAGACGTGCCATCAAATAATTTAGATTTTGAGATTATTGGGAAAATAATAATAATAAATACTTAGTATCAATTAAAACTCTTTCATTACTCCTACTAAATATGTTAATTTAGCATCATGCGCGTAATTTAAATGAAAATAAAATTAGTTTGAATTCTGTTGTTGCAGGTTAGATGACAAATAACATATGTTAGGGTTGTAAGATGTTACTTTTAGCAGAATGCATGCTGAACTGGAATCATCTGTCAAACTCTCTCTAACCGACTCTTTAATGTTATTCTTCTCTGAAAATAATGACTGAACATAAAACACACACCGCTTTGTAACCTTTACTAATCATGGCATATTTCTCTATCCACCAAGTTTGAAAAACTCTGATACTCTTACCGTCTTGCACTTTTTGTTTTTTTGCTCAACTAGCCATATTAAATAACATTTAAATCAGAGGTTCCCAAATTTATTTTTCTCGTAGACCCCCTTCAAAATTTTATTGATTTCGGTGGACCCCCTGCTGCTACATTTCTACCATATTCCCAAAACTCATCAAAAATGTGAAGATTAGATCTATTTAACGATGGAAATTTGCGTCGCGGCTGAGTTTCAACCCTAAATTCGGAATGGTAAAATGATAAAAAGAAAAATTGTGTATTTTCTTGTGTTCTATTTATTAAAATAATATGATTACAGACTTAGGGGAGAAACACAAGTAGATGACTCAAAAAAATGTTTTTATTTATTTTTTTATTTCATAATTTGTTAGTCTAACTATTTAAGAATATGTTCCCGAAGTTTTAAATAAAAATTTCGATTCGTTCCGGTATTACGAGGGTGTTTGTGCCGAACGCATGGTAAACTTGAAACGCATTTTTCTCGAAACAACTTTTTTAGAATTTGTGTGCACTCTAGCTCAGAAAGTTTTTAACCAAACATTTAAAAAATGTGCAGATACCTTGTTTTTATAATTACGTTCTATGTTAACCGAAATTCGTAGTAATATCATAGTCAAAAGTATTTTTAATTGCAAAAAATGTTAAAAAAATGGCAAAAAATCAAGGTCTCCTGTTTACACACCTGTAATTTTTTTTTTCCATTTTTTTGGGAAAATTTTGATTTTAGAAGAGATACATGTTTTTAAATTAAATTCAAACCCCTTTTGATTTGAGATGAAAACTGTGGCCTCCAAAATGCACACAAAAGCTACGTCTGATGACGACTTCGATGTATAGCAGCTGATAATTTTCATATTGTCCGAGGAAATGCTTCGAAACATTCACAATATTTTCTTAAACAGATGTATAAAATGACCTCAAAGTTTTAATAAATTATCCACATTTCTTCCATGCCAAAAAAAATTATTAAAAAGAAATCCTAGTCCTGTATTTCCCATCTTAATCGACCGACCTAAATACACTACTCAAAAAAATTAAGGGATGTTTTAAAACAAAGAAATAATTGCTAAATATTGATTCATAAGCCGGAAAAAAAATTTCAAGCCCGTGTACCAAAAAATGGCAAAAAATTAGGATTGCATGAGAACCGTAGCTCCTAAAAAATTTTTGCCAAAAATATGAAAATTATAATCTTAAAACTTCAAAATGTTTTAAGTCTCAATACGACCATTTTTCACCGAAATACATACAGCCTGTCAAAAATCACCGAATAAATAGGATTTTTTTGACTTTCTTAATTTTTTCAGTAGTGATCTGCCTACCAAGCCAACATTTTTGTTCTTTACTATCGAAACCAGATAAATTTTCGTGGACCCCCACATGCAACTTGTGGACCCCCATTTTTTTATCTCGCCAACGTAGACCCCCGTCGAGTCTCCCATGGACCCCTGGGGGTCCACCTGGACCACTTTGGGAATCACTGATTTAAATCATACATAAAACTCAAATAAACTTTAAAATACAATTGAGGTGTGTAGATGCAAAGGCAGCAATCTCCCACTTACGTGTTTTTGAGAAAAAGGCAAAAAACTTGTAGACATTAAATGGGATTTCACAGAACATTGAAAAAATTACATTAAATAACTGTTTGATATCATGGATTATTTGCATCACCAGATTTTTTTTAATGCAAGCCTATAAAAAGATAAATAACTTTTTAATCCGGAGATTGCTGCTTTTGCTACCAAGTGTTGGAGATTGCTGCTTTTGCTACATACAACATTGGAGATTGCTGTGTTTGCTACAAACCTTTCCAAAAAACCGCCATCTTTGTTTTGTGTTGATTGGCTTCAAGGAATACTTTATATCTCAATAAACTTTTTGAAGATATTATTAAACATTTTTTTCCAGAAAACAGGTGTTGTTATGCGTCGAGCAAAAAATATGAGAAAAGATGATACATAATATTCTGAATAATTAATAATTGAGACAGTGAAGCAAAAATATGAAAAAGAAAATAGTGTAATATGAGGAAGAAAAAAACTAGTTTGAAAAATTAGTTTAATATTATTATGTCAAAACATTTATTTTTTATTTTTTTATATGAATGCCGCACAAGAGTCACCAACTGCTCCCGTCTGGAGCCAGCGAGACTTGGCATCCCCAATTATTGGGGTATGTTGTGAGGCTGAAAGTACTTTCCTTCCTTTCCTTAAAAAAAACCCTCCACATAGCATCTCCAAAGATGACATAGGCCTTAAGGTAAAAAATTAAAAATATATATAACTACACTAGCTGACCCGACAAACACTGTTCTGCCATATAAATTATTTCTAGTGAATATTTTGGTTGTTAAATGAAAAATAACGAATGTATTGTAAGTGTGTGGGGATGAGATCTATGACAGAAAGAGGAATGGAACGCTGTAGCTGATGACCGCCGATAAACACAATTAAAAATTCCACTAAAGTAGGCAAATAAAATAAAGAAAAACAATATGACTTTCGAAGAGTAATTGAGTATACAATTTTTTTGTCGGTGTCTTAACCATCACAAATAAGCTCGATGGTTTGCCCATGCGAGAACATGATGCCGAATGAAATATCAAAATGACGCGACGCTTCTCGTGAATGTCTTGCACATGTGTGGATGTAAGTTCGATGAGGCGGACGTAGCGCCATCTTTCATTCGACAATATAAATAATTACGTTCTGTTTGAAATATGAAAGACGGTTAAATTTGTTCATACAAAAATATTAAAATCGCTATTAAAAAATAGGAGGGTGGGGGTAGGAGGGTTAAAATTTGGGGTTATAGGTATTTGTTGATGACAAATAAAAAAAAAATTTAAAGAAAAAGGATTTTTTTCTGGATAGGGACACCCTGATCACCTAGCGGTATGAAATATACTTTAAAACCTATTCCCATATCTACCAAACATACATTAAAAAAATTATAAAAATCGGTAAAGCCGTTTCGGGGGAGTGCGACCTCAAACACCGTGACACGAGATTTTTATATGTATATAAGATAGATATTATTAAAAAGTGGATTAATTGTGAAATACCACAAATTAATCAAATAAAATTTATTTGTGCACGCCGGGTTCGAACCCGCAACCTTCGGATTGTGAGTGTTACCTCGGGACCACGGAGGCCGTCAAAACATCAAACATGGCGTGAAGAAAATATGTCAAATTGTCCGATTTTTAATGTAATGGCTACTAAAATATATTATTTTTCATTTTCGGAAACGGAAATACTTACTTCTCATTATTATCTAACTGATACTAGGTATTTTTGAAATAAAAAGTGCAAAAGAGAAAAATAAATAGATTATCATTAATAGATAATTTTTTGAGAGTTATAATGCTTTCCTCCAAGCCAAAATAAAATCTGATAGCTACATTCCATGATATTTTTATAACATTTCGTTTCTAATTTTCAGACTTAATAATAGGTTTGCGGGTGTCTTTTGATAATGCTGGGATCGGGTGACAATCCATCTTCAATAATTATCGAAAATATTTATTCCAAACACACTTTTACATACTTCAAAACATCAAAAACTCACATAGAAAAATCAGTACCAAATGCTACTTTAGTATGAAGCAGCTGGAAGCAGCCATCTTGTCACGTGACACTTCCTATGAATTTGATTGGCCGAAATGGAGAATGCTACGTTTGCTTTGAAAAGAACATGGAGATTGCTGCCTTTGCTTTTAATACGTATTTTCAAACTCGGATTTTGATGGGAATAAGTTGAGTTTGTAAATAAGCAATGCATTTATTAGGTGCACAATTTGAATCTCTATGGAACTGCATTCATAACTTTTTTTCGATATTTTGGAGATTGCTGCCTTTGCATCTACACACCTCAATTATGTCAACGAAATTCACTATTATTAGCATAGGGATCACTCGGGTTCGCTCGTTCACCTACTATACACTTCACACTTTTTTTCGTAGTCCATAATAAATTTAGTGATCACTGATCAGTGACGTCCCCAAAATATTCTGTCGCGTGCCATTAATGGCACGCGTGCCAATGGTTCGCCTTCTCTGCCCTAGACCCTCGAGAGCAAAAGTCCGGCGAGTTCCTTCCCTTAGCCTAAATACTCTGTTTATGATAATGGCGGGCCTTTGTGAATTTATGCGGCGGTAATGGCTCGATTCTACAGTTATGAAGAAAGTTGGGAAAAACGTGCGGAATATGTTAGCCGAGTGTTGTTTCAGTGCGCGATTTGGCAATATGCTGGAATTTTGCTCTCGGCGCTTGAGTGATGTTGGGAAATCAGGCTTGAAATACATTTTCGTTTCAAGTATTTTACATTTTTCATATCATGGAGTATGTTACCACGATTATAAAATATATTTTAAACTAAATTAATTTATTTCAACACCAAAATTACTGGCAGAATTCATTATGATACATGACTAAATTGAATTTTGATAGGTGCCTAACTATTTAAAATTAAATTTTTATAAAAGAAATGGTGCTGTACGAGTTAAACACAATATTTATAAATATGTGACTGTAGACTTACTTTAATATCTGCATTTTGTTCTGCAAATTAAACAATATAATTTCTTTGTTAGTACCTGGGTGATATTTTCAAAATAGAAACTGCTGTGTTTGTTGAGAAAATGTATTGTTTAATTTGTTTTAAAAAAATCTTTCCGAAACAACATATTCCACATAATAAAGAATATTCCACAGTTTTCGTCGATTATCGTCGATTAAGAAGAAGAAAATAGTGTGAGAAGAATATATGACGCAAATGTGAATGGAAGAAGAAGTCGGGGACGCCCGAGGCAAAGACCCTGTGCCAAAACCGAGTTGTTTGGCGGTCCGTCCTCTCTGCCCACACCTGGGGAAACGGCGTGATGGTTAGTTAGTTAACACCTAGTAATAACGTTATTTTTAATGCAGCTCGGTTTTGTTGTTTGTGCCTTATAAAAATGCTTTACATTTGCTCTAAAAATGTTTTCTTAAACGCTTTATAAGGATTGCAATAATTTATTATTGCAACTCTAGAGTTGGACCCTGGTAAGGCGAAGGTCCTGGGTCCGAGTTCCAGATGCGACCTATCTTTTTCTGATTTTATTAAATATTCTTATTTCGCTCTTGAGGCGATTTTTCGCCAAAACAGCGCTATATAAGTTGTCCAAATTTATTATTATTATTTATTATACAGGGTATCCGGGGGTGTATTAAAAAAGATTAACAACTTTTTCCGAAATCCTTAGTGTGAGGTACGATCTCACTTGCTGAGCGCCCGCCGGGCACGATTGTGGCAACATTGCATGGTTGTGACTGGCTCGTATCGTAACAGCGGAAAATAATAAAGCTGGCGGCAAAAGCTGGTCTATTTTTACCTTTTTACCACAAAACAACCCCTAAAAGTTGGAATATCGAAAAAAGTTATTTATCTTTTTTACTTAGATATAATATCATGTAGAATCACCTCCCGAAGTTAATCCACTTTACCCCCGGACACCTGTATAATATAGTGGGAAAAAAAAGTGAAAATAAAGCCTAAAATATATTTCAATTTGGGAGGCGGGTTTAGTTACCGCTGCGCCGGGAACCAATTATTGGATAACCAATGCCTTTGCCGTATGTCACCCAAAATGGTTCGCCACGTTTGGTGACTTAGCAGGGTTCATAGAGTGAGGTTTGTCTAGGTCTTGGCGGCGGACGCGTCTGCCCACCAACTGCGTGACAGGTCGGATTTGAACAGACTGGTTGAGGGAGACCTTTTTTCTTCTTCAGCAGAACTCTCCACCTTCCAAACGAGTGGAAGGGCTAGATTCATAATCCGTCACTCCTGGACACACTGTCCTCCAGATTCCCACCCACCCCTCATACCTTTTTCCTTTCCAGAATTTCCTTTCCTAAAAATACCCTTCACACAGCGTCCCCAAAGATGACATAGGCCCCGAGGAGAATTATTCCTCTCAGTGCCTCCAGTGTGGAGCTAATGTAAAAAAAGAAATTCCATTTCACATGAATAATGCTCTACCAAAGTACCTGTCAGTGCGTAATTTTTTTAAATATACTCTATTTTAATATAACTAGCAGACCCGGCCACACGTTGCTGTGGCTAACGAAACACAACGCCATTACCCAACCTTTATAAAATCCATACCACCCGCTTGCCATCTGCCCGCTGCCCGCTGCCTGAATTGAATATTTGAATTTCTCGGCTTTTCTCTACTATAATAAGCATGTATTATACATATGAACCTTCCCCTTAAATCACTCTATCTATTGGTGAAAACCGCATGAAAATCTGTTTCGTAGTTTAAAAGATCTCTGCGCACATACATTTTGAGCGACTTCATTTAATACTATGTAATGCAATTCGAGCGATCGCCACTAATTATACAATGCTTGCAATACAACACTGGATATTTGAAAAGGGAAAATCAAATACCTACTTACTCTAGGACATCTATTTTCCAATTTCTTCCGTAGAACGAATTTCAAAAATGACTATAGTACAGCCCGCCAGAACTTTTAAATCGCACAAAAATATGTTTTCTTTAAATTTCTCGGCTTTTCTCTAATAAAATTTACATGTTTTATACATATAAACATTCCTCTTCAATCACTCTATCTATTGGTGAAAACCGCATGAAAATCCGTTGCGTAGTTTAAAAGGTTAACGCGCACATACATTTTGAGCGACTTCATTTTATACGATGTAATGAAATGATAAGTATTATTTGAGTACGTAAAAGCACTAAAAATAATGTTTTGCCTTTTAATAGGGAGTAGAAGAAAACTACTAATAGATAGCTGAAGAATCTCTATTAAAGTAAAATAACTTTGCGTCTCGGAAGCTTGCGCAAAGGGACAAAATCCTGACAAATAGAATCACGTATTTTATTGAAAAAATTCCATCAGAAATCGTTTTTTCTTTTTGTTTCTGAGTCAATAAGTTTAATCCCTTCTTGTAGGCGGTCAAGGACTCTCCTATCCTCTTCGGTCCCTTCAACCCTCTCTCCTCTCCCCTCCACCCCCTCTACTGTTAACCCCTCATCACGACCCCAAGGAATTCAGGATGTCCCTAAACCTTTTCGACTTCGACATGCTTCACTTCATTTTATAAACGAAATCCTTTTCAAAATATAAAAACAAGAGTGCTCAGCAATAGAGGTCCCAAAATACGGGTAAAATCATCATCTTCGGTTGGGAAGTTTTCATCTTGGTTTAATATGTAGATACTTTATTTTTTCACATGGAAATAACGCATTGAACAGCATATCAATGTAGGTTAGGTGATATTTTGATCGTGTATATTATTATTTGATTCACCTGATTTATACATGTGTGTTAAATATTTCACTAATGTGGGCCTCACTGGGTGCTGAGGACCTCATTTTACAGTTTGAAATGATTTTTTTTTTTTTTAAATTTAAGATACATATAAAATAAAAACTAAAGAAAAAAGAAACTCAATAATAACATATGAGAATTAAAAGAAAGTAAAATAGAGCAAAATAAAATAGAGTAAAATAACACTATAATAAAACAATAAAATAAAACTATATAAATAGGATAGATACATATAAACCGATAGTGAAATTAAAAGGGTTTTATATATTAGTGAGAATTACAATGGTGTTTATGTCTATGTGTTTTTATTTTTTTTATGTTATTTTTTTATGCAAAATATACTGTTTTCATTTGTTTTAGTTTGTATATGTTTCTTTTGTTTAGGAAAAGATGTATTGTTTTGAGGAGTTTATTGGTGATATGATTTATATGATGTGCCCATTTGAGATTATGGTCAATTATGATTCCTATACATTGAATTGTAAACTGTAAATATATTGTAAATATATTGAATTGTAAACCATTGATCTTCAGGGAAAACCAATACGTATGAGAAATTTGTAATTCAAAGATGATCTTCTCGCGTCGATCAACTCTATTTTTTAATGTTAATACCGCACAAGAGTCTTAATTTCTTCCAACCGTCTGGAGCTAGTGAGACTTGGCATCCACAATTGGGGTATGTGGTGAGGCTGAAGTTAGTGTGGTGCGGAGATGCGGCAGAAGAAGTTGGGGAAGTGTGTTTCGACAAAGAAATAAACCCTTTTTAATTGGGATCCCTTTCAAGTGAGCCATATGCTTGAAACTTCGAAATCAGTCGAATTATAATGGCATCACCACTTTTCAGTACGTTGTCAAGCTGAAGGAGAGTGGCAGAAGATGGATGAATCTGGGAAGAACCAGACTGTTCAGATTGTGTCACTGGAGAACGCTAAAGCAATTTGAAGCAAATTTTCAATCTTAGAAGCAGTGTGCCCGGGTTCATGGGATAAGGTTTGTCTAGGTCTTGGCGGTGAAAGCATCTGCCCACCAACTGCGTGGTAGGCCAGGTCGGGAGAGACTGGTTCAGGGAGACCTTTGACCTCTCCCACTGGACTCTCCAGGAACGTCGCCTTGCACCGCAGTTTGTAGGTCCATCAATCCTTGATACACTGATTCCCAGATTCCTATCCACCCCTGATACATTTTTTTTCCCAGAAGTTACTTGATTTGTAACTCCTCACCTGTGTAACGTGTAGTATTTTTCATTCCTTCTCACGTGTCTCTTGTCTTGTTCTGATGTTGATATTAAACCTAATGGCCGAGTGGTCTAAGTCTAAAGCATCGGGTTCACACTTTTGCGTCGAGAGTTTATCCTTTACCATATACTTACGTACTTTATCACCGTATAAGCAACATTTTTAAAATTTATTTGTTTATTTATTTTGAATGAACGCCGGTTAACGGCTTTTACACAGGAATTATCATAATTTGAAATATGGATAATATACATAGATACGAAAAACGTAAGTAAAAAAAATAAAAGTGGGAAAGTGCACGAGAGTCAGATGAAAAATTCACAAAAATTCACAGGACAAATTTTTTATTAAAGTAAGTATTTTAGTAACAAAGTACAAAGAGTAAGCTATTATAAATATAAATATGAAGAAAAAAAGAAAAGAAAAATGCACCACGGGTACACATAGACAAGATATTTTGAAAAGTACTTAGAAAGTAAATAAATTAAAAAAAAATAAATTTAAAAATCCGGAAGTAAACTGTGTGTTGAAAAATATAAACTTTAAAAGTATGTTTGATTATAATGGGCCTGAGAAGCGCTGACAAACAGCTTTTTAGCATGTTCAGAAAGTAAGTGTACTGTGACCATAACGGGTAATGGTTTTTAGTTTTTTAAGGGTTGGTAATACTGAGTGGTAGAGGGGCATCTCCTGACCAGAGCGAGCATCGCAGGAACATTGTAGTACGTAAACTCACGGTGTAGTGTTCAGTTGCGTGAAAGATGTCGGCAAAAAATCCCGCCAAGTGCTGCGATCTACACTCACGGAAGGAATAACACCTACAAGAAAAAAAAAAGGTGAGAATTTCTGAGCTATATTGTGACTAGAGATGATAGTGAGTGACTCATTACATGCCTGGTAAAAAAACAGTCGTCAAAGTGACGTCACACCAATTGAAAACCACAATTTCGGGCAAAAAATCATGGCCTCAGTATTTTGGGACTGAAAAGGCATCATTTTGGTCGAATTTCTGCCTCAGGTTGAAACCATCAATGCATAACAATATTGTGATATCCTAAAAAAACTCACAAGGAGCATTCAAAACAAAAGGAGGGGAATGCTGACCAGAGAAGTGTGCTTATTTCGAAAACGTCCGTCCTCACACAGCCTTAGCCACCAATACGCTCTTGGACTCATTTGGTTGGGATATTTTGAACCACCCCCCGCATTCCCCCGATTTGGCGTCTTCAGATTGACATATTTTTACCTTCCTGAATACATATATGGATGAAAATAAATTTTCAACCTACGAGCAGGTGCAGAAAGTGGTTCTGGAATTTGGGAAGAAGCTGACGGGAGAATTCTTCGAGGAGGGCATAAAGAAACTTGTGCCACGGCTCACCACATGCATTGACCAGAATGGCGATTATTTAGAAAAATAGTCAACAAGTGCATCAACAATATTTTGCAATGTTTTTTCTAATACACGTTTTCAAAAAAAAATCATTGCACTTACTTTCTGAATATGCCTCGTAAATAATGTTTCTATGTTGATATTCTTTCAATATTTATAGCATCATCAACAACATATTTATTATTAAGTATATGCCGACGATTCATTACGGAATTTAATTTAGCTTTTTATGATGGGAGTATGGAGAGTTCAAATAACTTCAGATTGTTTGAACTCGCGAGTGTTTTTATTCACAAGAAAGACAACATAATCATTTTTATAACAAATAATTACAGAATATTTTAATGAATGAAATTACTTTTTCATAATTAAGACAGCGAAAAAGAAGGAAAGTAAGTTAGAAAGATTTCGCGAATGGTTTTTGACCATGTAGTCTATCTACTAACTAACTAACAGCAGGGGTAGGCCAGAGAGGACGGACAGCCAAACAATTCGATCTTGGTACACACTCCTTGCCTCATTTACATTCATACATTGTCTTAATATATTATGTTATTATGTTATATAAAACCCTTGTCAGATGCCAACTTGAATATAACTCTACGTTATGGTCTCCCTTTTACAACATTCATTCAGACAACATTAATAAGATTCAACGGAAGTTTCTAATGTTTATAAACTATAAATTGCATATTCCTATACTAAACATTGATTACAATTACCTCCTGGATAAAACGTCTCTATTGAAACTTTCAGAAAGAAGAATAAGCACAGATTTAATACTATTACATAAAATACTGCATTACAAAATTGACTATCCTTCAATTTATCAATATCCATGTTCCCCAAAAATCATCTTGACATTTATTACCCTTCTTCTTCAATAACACCAGGACACTAGCGTATCAAAATTCTCCGTTTCCGAGACTTCACAGTCTCGGAAATAAATATTCTAATCTAGGTGATATATTTCATCTTAAAACTAATCAGTATAAATGTTGTATATTCTATCACTTTTATTCTTCTAGGCACAAATAGATTTACATAATTTCTTCAATTTTTGTTTATATTGAATATGAGACTTCTTATCATTTTTACATAATACGTATTTTTATTTTATTATTTGTTTTGTTGTTACGTTGTATTGGGTATTTTCTTTTCTCATTATATTATATTTTCTTCACTGTTTGTTACTCAACTTATAAATTATAATGTAAAAGCACATCAGGGCGTGTAATAAATAAATAAATGCTCTTCTATTATCCTTGACTCTTGACGTCACCTGACTCAAGTATCTGATTCATTGATCGTGCCATGTCTTCTTCAGGCGTCACATTCACATTTGCGTCATATATTCTCCTTACGCTACTTTCATCGTTCACTCGCTCTACATGCCCAAAACATTTTTGTCCCTTTCTTAATCATACTCATTACGCTTACTTCAATCTTGAATTCTTTGCGGATCTCCACATTTCTCATGTGGTTTTACCATGCACTCGCCTCAGGGACTACAGTATTCAGCATACTTTCATCCTTCCTATGCAAGTTCCACGCCTCACTGCCGTACATCAGGGTAGGTACTAGCACTCCATTGTGGACTGCTAGCTTCGCTTCTTCTTCTATGAATAAATGTTATACAACTTAGATAAAGAAAATCAATGTACAATAATCGTATGTGTTCAAACTTGCGTAAACAAGCCAAGTAATAAATAAAATGCAAAAAAAGTTCATGCGGTACCTGTACATGCGAGAGTTTGGTTACTACCCTTTGTTGTATCCCTCTAATTTTCTCGCGGGAATGCTGGGACTAAATCGTCTCGACGTTAGGAGAAAAATTGCAATGGTACTAGTAGCACATAAGCTGCTAAACGGGCACATTTGTAATCCTGATGTCCTGGAAAGGATTTCACTTTATGTCCCCGATAACTTCACCAGAGCAAGGCAACACAGACTTTTTACTTTTCCTAGAGGCAGGACCAACCTACCAATGGTCATGCCTCTGGGGAGAATGACCTCACTATTAAACCTTTCTTCTGAAATTTTCGATCGAACTACAATCATTTCAAGAGCGAAATAAAGATATTCTTTAGCACCTGTCATTATTAATGTACCCATATAATTAATGTATTACACTATTAACTAAAAATTGTGAAATGTAATTGGATATATATGTTAATTGTTTTTCACAATAAATAAATAAATAAATAAAATCAAAATTTTGCATCGACTGATATTAAATCGCTGAATGTAAGAATTTGAATAAAAAGAAATCGATGTTTACGCGGATCAAAGCTTCCAAACTTTTAATTTTCTTGGAAATCGAACTCACAACCTGTGATTCCAAAGTTCATTGTCTTATACACAACATAACCGAGGCCGTTCTTTGATAAAAATAAATCATTTTGAAGTAAAATTCAGTAAAGTGGAAGTTGTAAAATTTAATAACGGTAGCCTAAATGAAAAGACTTTTGAAAAACACATAGCTCTTGGCTCTCGGACGTGAATTCTGCCTTCGAAAGTCCTTCAGTTATTTTACATTAAATAAGGGAGTTGGTTGAAGTACCAGAGTCGACCAACTAAAGAAAGCTGTGTATTTAGGAAACTTAATTGTAATTTTTAACGAGGGACTAATAAAAAATCTCGTAGCTCGCGGTCTACGAAAACTCTTAGAGTACCTACATCGCGGTTTCAGTGTTTCATTTTTATTTTACAATTTGAGTAAAATGTCTCGTCTAGCCACTTTGTGTAATGGTAACTTTATTACATAATTGTAATAAAGTCGAGCTTGTTTACATTGAGAAAGATTTGATCATTTAATTTGATCTTCAAAACCATTAATCTCTCCAGGAATTAGCCGAGTAAATACACTCAATAAAAGAGCTACGATCACTAAAATAGTTTTTTCTACGTTTAAAACGTCGGTACAGTCTTGTTTGTTATTTGACGTGGATGACTCAATGGTAACACTGTTTACTGATTTAAAATCAAGACTTTATTAATCACGACTTGACATTAGACACATTGCATAGATACCATAGATAACAACAAGACATCATAATAGTGATGTGAACCCCTCTTCAAACAATCACATATCATAATATCTATTCGGTTGTTTGACAACTCTACCATATCTGGTAGTGTAGGGTTGAAAATATTATTTTCCCCCATCTGTCCCTCATCTCTAGCTTCTGCCTCTTCAAGTGCCCGATCAGGTCGCATGGACAGATTGTCATTATGAATGTCAGTATTATAACTGTGTTTTAAGTGTACCCTATTTTGTCTATTACCATAATTATCTTCAATAATATAAGACCTGTTACTTTTAATTTTTCCTTGGCCACAGCGCCCACAGTTGGTAACCAATTACTTTTAGGATTTTTCTTGAATTATAAATAACCTCCTGTTTTTATTAAAAACAGATTTTTCATTAACATCATAATATTTGGAATTTCTTGAATTATTTTTTTGATCACACTTTTTATAATCTGAGAATCTTACAACCTTAAGTTTTCATTTAATTTGAGTTAAAGGACTATATTCATTCTCAAAGTTCTAGACATCAACAACTGAGCAGGTGACGATAAGTTGGCATGAGGTGTGTTCTGTAATAAAGCTATATATAAGGATCTGTATTTGTTTCTTTAGACTTTTCAGAATGTTTTTTTACATTTTTTACAGAACTCTCTGCCTGAAGATTAGATTGTGAATGATATGGACTAGTATAACTTTTGTAATCTTTTAATACTTTTGAAGGTTATTCCCATCAAAGGTTTGATATAAGGTGGCAGTACCGAAATTGGTTAACGCGCACGTCCCGGTTAGACGAGAGGTCAGGGTTCGAGTCCCAGTTGCCACCATTGTCTTTTTCTATTTTTCTGTGTCTTGTTCTCTTTCAAATTTTCGTTTAGATTATTATTGTTATCTTCTTCTTCAATGATATATTAAAAAATAGTAAATTCAAGCTAGCATCTCAAGAAAGCATAATTTATTAGGATACTAGCTGACCCGGTCACGCGTTGCTGTGGCTAATAAAGCACAACGTCATCTACTGGATGGTTATTGGATATCCAACCTTTATAACCACCGCCGTCTTTGAGTTTATCGCGAAGAGACAGACAGATGCCGCGAAGGACTTTTATTTATAATACGGTGTGAAAAATTATAATAATGTGCATGAAATGCTTAGGATAACTAACGTATTTAAGTTAATAAGGATTAATACTGTATCCGTCAAACAACTTTTCAATTACTGCATTGTACGTGACCATTTTTTAGAAGATAGAATGGGTGTAGTAAGCTATCCGTAAAAGATAGATGTATGCCTTCGCGGACTTTGTAGAACTATAAAAGAGGAATATCTCACCATGCATTGTTTTGTTATATCACAAAAGGATTAGGCAGCGTTATTGATGAAAGCTCGCAGGCTGCTTGACTTTTTCCGACACTTCTAAAAACTATCGTTATGTTTCAACCAATTTACACAAATCCTTGACAAATTACATACCTAAATCTTCCTCACGAAACACTCTATTGGTGAAAATCGCATGAAAATCGGTTCAGTAGTTTTCGAGTTTATCGCGAACAGACAGACGACGCGTAGGACTTTAATTTATAATAATATGTAGAGAAGAGAAGAGATAGAGATAAAGATGATTATTTGAACTAGTAGCATCCCTACCACCGAAGTTTCTATCCTAGCTTCGTGTTTAGCTTCGTGTGGAAGTTCAAAGCTAGTGCATACTGATCGGCTACAGGACGGTGAGTTCAGGTTCCGCATGACGGTGAGAACACACGAGCTGTGTTTTTTCGTCACACGATACGACTCTGAAAACGCCGAAAAATTCAGTAACGAGACTAATGCAAAGTTTGTAGGAAATTATTTTCCCCAGGGCCTCCTGTGTGGAGCTCATGCAAAAAAAAAGTAATCTGGGGTTTAATGTGTCCACGAATGCCTATCGTATGAATCCATCCCTTCCACTGAGATGCAAGGTGATGGGTCGGGAGTCCAGCTGGAGAGTTCTAGGTTAGATCTCCCTCAACCAGTCTCTCCCGATCCGGCCCGCCACGCAATTGGTGGGCAAAAGTATTCAACACCAAGACCTTAACGAACTTCATTCCATGAACCCAAGTACCCCTGCTAAGTCACCAAACGTATCGAACTACTTGAGATGACCTATGGCAGGGGTGCTGGTTATCCAATACCAATAAGTAATAGATAATGGACCGAAATTAAGAGGGAATAGCCAGAGAAAACCGGAAATACGTCATTTTTATATCAAATTTTAGACGCATTGACTCGTTTCCACAAAAAATTATAAACTGATTTCGAAAGATTGTTATTTTATCTAGTAAAGGTTTGTTTTAAATTTTGGGAATTTTTTTTATTTTTAGTATAATAAGGTTATACCATAGGTCGATGGTAGGTTTGTTAAATTTTCAAACAAAATGTTGTATTATCAACTCACATTTCAAATCATATAATCAAGCAGTAAAATAAATCAATAAATTATCTGGGAAAGCTGTGTTTCAGAATTTTAATTTTAGTTAAAATAAAAATCATTAAAAAAAAGATCCACGCACCAGTGGCGTCCGTGAGTTTTCAGTAAGCTCTCTAGCTAAGGTTGAAAAATACAACATTTCTGATGTTGTCGTAGCTGAAAATGAATTTAATTTTTTTCAAATATTTCAAATTTTTTTATGAAGATCTTTCAGTATGTGGATGTGGCGCATCCCTTGACTGAAAGAATTCGGAAGATCTTCATACAAAAAGTTGAAATTTAAAAAAAAAAAAAAATTATTTTCAGCTGCAACAACGTCAATAACGTCATATTTTTCAATCTTTGCGCTCTAGCTCACTGAAAACTCACGGACCACCACTGTCGCGCAAGTGTTTTGTGACGAAATTACTTCGGTTTGTCTATTTATTAACGGTCTTAAAAACTATAATATTTAAGATTTTTTTACATACTTATTTTGCTTAGAAATTATTGCTGGTTATGGCTGGTTAAAAGCCCTTACAATTTTACTATATCGAGTGATAAAAAAGAGACAATCAGTCACAAATTTTATACTTTTCTTTCCTCGCTCTCTCACACCGTCTCATTTATACTACATGTCAGTCGCACGACTGTTTCAAATTTATTTCGCGAATTTCCAAAATAAAAATAAAACCTCTAATGGTTTATGAATGTAACTCGACTTTCACTAGAGCTCAATTTCTCAACGTTTCTAATCGGTGATTTATTTCATTTTGAAATTCACCCACTGTTTATTTATGTAAGCTCCAACCGCGGAAGAAAAGTTCTGGCATTGAGAACTTGAAGCTTCAGTCACACGGAGCGATAATTCCTGCTCTTTGAATAGTAGCGATAAAATCGGTCGCTGTTTAAATGTTTTCGCTGTTAGTAATTCACTAACAAACTTTTAAACATAGCAGCGATTCGATGAGAATACGTTCATTTCAGGGGGTCTATTACAATGAAGTCGATAATTTTACGATAGACGTAAATTCCGATGATTTTATATCGATATTCAGAGCACGGTTGCACTATTGACAGCGGAACCGAAATTGACAGTTTTTAAAATTTTTTTTACATGAGCTCTACAAAGGAGGCCCTGAGGAAAATAATTTCTCTCAGGACCTATGTCATCTTTAGGGATGCTGTATGGAGGGTTTTTTTGAGGAAAGGAAGGAGAGGCGGGTTCTGGGAAGGAAAAAGGTTTAAGGGGTGGGTAGGAATCTGGTATTCAGTGTGTCCTGGTCATCCACCTCCAAGACCTAGAAAAATCTCACCCCATGAACCCGGGCACCCCCTGCTAAATCACCAAACGTAGCCAACCACTTGCGGTGGTTTTTGGCAGAGGTGTTGGTTATCGAATAAAGGTTCCCGGGGCGGCGGTACTTATTCACGCCTCCCAAATTGAGAAACAAATAGGATATCGATATGAGCTGGCAACACTGGCGAATCTGTTTAAAAATTTACATTCCTAAACGTCAAGCTGGTACGAAAAATTAAAAATACTAATAATTTGACAATTTCAAACTGAAATACTAACTTTAATTTACATTGGCATTCCGCATGTACTTTTTAATTAGTTAATGAGTTCTTCAGTCATATTTGATCTCTTCGTTTCTACAAGATTGAACGGAATAAAATATGAGATTTTGCTGGACCCCCTCCCCCCTTTTGAGCTCACGTAATTAATGTATGCCCCTTAAGTAACTCCAACTTACCATCGATGAAGAATTCAGTCAATATCGTAATCAGTTAAGTTTTATCAATCGACCTCGAGATATGGTCATGTTATCCCTTCACCACTACGCGGTGCTACTATCTATCTATCTAATTTGACTGTGGGTCATTTCATTCGCTACTACGTGCTCACAGTTCCGGTGGTTATGCTTGACTGTCTGCTAGCGACTACAATAAGTGGCGATCACTAAGCTGCGGCAACGTAGCAGCGACAAAATCGCCCCGTGTGACCGAGCCTTAAGGGAAACATTTTAAGTATCCAGAGGCCAGAGGAAGGAGGAGAAGTATCGGTCGGGTGAAAAATATTGCACTTAGGGCGAGACGGAAATTGATGACTATAGTGGGTGATTTACCGGCACATCTAGGAACATACAGGAGCTTTTTTCGTCTTTCAGAGGTGAATAATATTTTCAGCAATATAATGAACACCCCAATTTGAACATACTCACGATAATTAAGCTATATCATGATGTGGTAGTGAAAATCAGCACGTAGTCTTGCTGCATGGTTAGGTTAGGTTGGGTTATTTTGGATGGGGTATGTTAAATGAGGTATTGTTAGGTAAAGATTACGTGGTGGCAAAGAAGATTAATAAAACCTAGTTAATTTAATATAATTTATTATTAACAAGTTTAATGTGTAGAATACCATTTAAATATTTTATTTATTTAATATCTATATGTATAAAAATATCGTGTCACAGTGTTTGTGATCGCACTCCTCCGAAAAAGCGGGACCGATTTTTATGAAATTTTTTATGTACATTTTGTAGACATGAGAATAGGTCGTGAAGTATATTTTGTACCGATAGGTGATTAGGGTGTCAGGAAAAAAATAAAACATTTTTTAATCACGATTTTAGTATTTTTGTATGAACAAATTTAACCGTAGTTCGTATTTCAAACATAACGAAATTATTTATGTTGTTGAATGACGTGTGGCGCTATGGCCGCCTCATCGAACTTTCATCCATACATAGAAATAATTTATATCGCAGAATAACGTTCGACAGCTGTTTCGAATACAGTTTGATAATGCCTTGAGATGGTGAAACAGCTGTTACGCCTAAAAATAATTACGTAGCGCAACTCGTTTATTAGTAAACTGTTTTTATAAATAAAATAATAATCTAATTGAATGTATGTATAAAAGAAATAAAAATAAAAATAATTCCGACACAAATTCGTTCATTAGAGGAAAAAATAATAGTAATTTTTCCAAAATTTGTCGCATGCTAACCTAACCTAAACTAATGGTTTAATTATAAATGCAAAAAAGACTAAATTGATACATATTAGATCACCCAATGCCAAGGCAAATATTATTACACCTGAAATTAAAACACACACTTCAGATTGCTTACATGTCGGTATCTCTACATTGTGCACATGTGAAAATATTAAACTGGTTAAAGAATATGTTTATTTAGGTGTTATTATTGACTGTTTTTTCACATGGGATTCACAAATAAATAAAGTCTATGAACGACCCAGATATGCACACTTCGAATAATTTATTTATCATTAGCTGAATCTATTATAAGGTATGGAATTACAGCCTGGGGACTTTCCTGTAACACAAATGTAAATCATGTTCAATCGGTTCAAAAATATTAGTTAAATTATTAGCGCATAAAAGTTTCTACGAACAAAGACATAATGTTCCGTACTTTTACCAGAATCTCAAAATTCTCTCAGTAAGAGCAATTCTGTGGTGTAAAATTATATCTCAGCATATGAATAGCCCTATATACATACATAAACTGGACCACACTTACAATACCCGTTTTACGCTAAATGAAGGACTAATAATTGTACCTAAGCACTTAAATATGGACAAAGAACGCTGGATTACATGATACCAAATTTATTAAATATGTTTTGAATGTACTCTAGTTTTTGTAGTAGGTGAAGGAAGCGAATATTCTACCGGCGTTCAACGTCAAAAGCGTTCACCGAAGAATTTATAAGTTAGATTGCTTCAAACACTTAACTTTCTACCCAGAATTAACGAGAATTTTCATTAAAATATCATATTATAATTACCTTATTATTGAATTCAAAAGTCAAAACTAAGTTACAAGGAAAGTTGAAAGTTACAATATGGCGAATAATAAAATTACCAATTTTCCCTACAGAATGATTAATTAATTAATATCCAGAAATAATAAGTCGTTTATCAAAACGTTTTAGGGAAAATATATTAGAATATTGTGATGAACATGGCGGAAAAAAAATACTCAACTACAAATTAATAATTTCTCAAGGGATTTAAGTTTTTCGTCGTAAAGGTAATGACAAAAATTATCTCGTTTTTGGTAATGGAAGCAAATAATAATGTTTCTATGCTATAAAGAGTATAAAGCATTAACAATCTCACTCTAAATAATATTTTTTTGAAATTCTAAAAATATATTCAAAATTAAATAAATATATTCTGGAATATTTTCGTAGAAAACTTAATTTTGGATTTGAGGCCAACATTAAGTTTTGAACCCTATACTGGAAAATTAGTTTTTATCATTGAAGAAGAAGATAACACTAATAATCTAAACGAAAATATGAAAGAGAACAAGACATAGAAAAATAAAAAGATAACGGTCGCAACTGGGACTTGAACCCAGAACCTCTCGTCTTACCTCGGATGAGTGCCTTACCAATTAAGCCACTGCCATATCTTATTAAACTGTCTTATTTGTCAATCTCATTTCAAATCTTAGAATTAACAATATTATCTTCGACTTTTTTTTTCTCAATATTCCGGTAAAACCAAAGATTCTGCGTTCGGGTCCACGATGCGACTGTTATTTTTTTTGTGTCTTGTTCTCTTTCATACTTTAGTTTAGATTATTAGTGTTATCTTCTTCTTCAATGATATATTACATTGATGGGAATAACCTTCAAAGGTAATAAAACAGAGAGTTGTTCTAATAAAAATTTAATTAGTTTTGTAATCAAAAGGTGGGGCAAATATTATTTAGCGTAAGTGCTATTTTATTAAGGATAAGTGGTTTTTTTTTTCATCCTCAAAGATGACGTAGGCTCTGAGGAAATTTATTTTCCTCTGAGCCTTCTGTGTGGAACTAATGTAAAAAAGTGTGCTAATTTCGAGGTTAAGGTGATTCAATAGTCGAAATCGGAATCTACTCCTCTTTTTGGGAGGAGTTTAAAAATACTTAAGAAAAAGCTTTTTGAAAGGATGGAAAAGATATTTGAGATTTTTTTTTCAGGTTGATTTCGTAAAGGCACGTAAAAAACATTAACTCCTTTTTACGCATTGTTTTATTGTAATAAAACAGATATTTAAAATTGATTTCACGGAACCAAGCTACGCGGAGCCTAACGTCTATTCCCCGCTCCGTCCGGGTTAAAAACATCAACTCCTTTTTTCGCATCGTTTATTGTAATAACAAGGAAATTTAAAATTGATTTCACGGAACCAAGCGACGCGGAGTCTAGCACGTCTATTCCCCGTCGCAGGCGGGGCGTAACTGATATCAAATGGGTGTACCAAGTACATCGTTCTTACGCCGATGTCATAAGGTTCACTTTAACAATCCAAATTCGTCGAGTGCTGGCCGTATTGATTGATGTCAAGAACAACAACGAGAAAATGCATATTTTATTTTATTTTGTGAAGTTCGGGCGTAAATATCATTTTGTTTGCGATTATTATAAAAGAAACTGAATTTGTCGCTTCAAACAATAAAACCATAATCTGAAAAGGAGTTTGTAAGTAGGAGAGTTTGCACTTGAAAGTGTTTTTGTATACCTAATACTTTATTATTTTCTAGGCTTATTAAAAGACTAAAAATACCGACATTTTTAAAGGCCAAGATATGTTTAAAGCACAGTGTATCTACTTCTAAGCAATTAAATTTTCAAAACAAAAATACATGATTTTGTATGATTTTGCATTATTTCGCATGGCTTCATCGCACCGAAATCATGTACAAGAAAAAAATTACCAACAAGATGTTGGCGTTATTTTGAATTTTGGCCATTCGTGTTGGCCATCCCTGTGTACATCCTCCAGCATACGAGCTAAGAATGTTCCAAACTGAAATAGTGCAACTAGAGTTATGTTGCTTGGTTCGAAGTGGGTGAGATCTCTCCTTAATCGCTTTTCTTTACTACAAATTGGACGTGCTTTGCATTTATATCAAGTAATTTTCTCCCGCTAGAATTCCCCCAGCTGTCGTTTGTCCGATTTAACTGAACCGGGCTTTTTAATGCAAAACGCTACTATTTATGAACCGGAAAGCAAGTGAATGTATCTGGAAGCCATTAGTTAATTGATAGTGGAGCAAGCCGTTAATTGGGATTGTAGTTAATGCGCTCGTTACGAAACTCACCTGCTTTAAATATCCAGTGCTGATAAGTTGAGGAACTCTTTTATACTTTGGTCATTAGAAACTCGGTAATGGATTTTTAAAAACAAAGACATACATACTTAGCTCTATTACCAGGAGCTCTGGCACAGTGAAATCAATAACTTTACAATATCGGATCGATAAGTGTAACTTCCACTAACTTTATATCAATGTCCCCAGCACGGTTTCATCGTTGTCAGCCGAACCGATATTGATAGGGAATAAATAGACATCGGAATAAGCTAGCAACACTGAAGATATTTTCTACGAATTGACACCACGAAATATCAAACGATAAGCAATTTGTAAAAATATCGATGAACTGGCAATGTTGAGTTGAAATTATTTTTTTTATATGAATATCGCACAAGAGTCCCAACTGCTCACGTCTGAAGCCAGTGAGACTATGGCATCTCTAATCGGGGTATGTTGTGAGGCTGAAGGTAGTGGGGAGGGGAAGGCGATAGGGAAGAGGAAGGTGGGGAAGTACCTGGCTATTCAGATCTGGTCACCAAACACGGCCAATGCCATTTCAAGCAACGTTTCAATTCTGAATGGAGGTATTGCACCAGGGCGGTACTGAGAGTATCTTCCACTCTGGAACGTGCCGCAAATATAGTATATATTATTTTAAATGAATAAATTGTGAAATAATACAAATTAATCATATAAAATTTATTTGCCACGCTGCGATTCGGTGTGCGAGTCAAGAGCCTTACCGCTGGACTACCCCGGCCGTCAAAAACTAACCTTACTATGCATTGGCTGTCCGCACATACCTTTTGACATTAAACATGGAGTTAATTAGTTAATGAGGTCTTTAATCATATTTTGACAACTTTAGTTTCTCAAAGATCGAACGGAATCAATCGGTCACGTCTTAGTTTTTTTTATTTTATTTTTTATTATTCATCATTATTAGTTTTGAGTTACAATTTGTTTTATTCTATGCCTGTCTCACTAGGAGAACCTGTGTTGAGAGCAAGCGCTTAGCATGAGCAGTTTATAATAATAACACATACAAATTACAAATAATAACACAATATTACAAGTAAACGTAAAATTAGTTAGTTTTGATATAATCTTTGATGTTGGATCTATTTTGGCTGGTAATCCAGGACTTGGTGTCAGATTTATATTTAAGATACATTGTGTGTTGTCTAAATACCAGTGGAAGTGTATTATATAGTTTTGTTGCAAAGTATCTAAAATTTCTTTGGCCAAAGGTCGTTTTAGCAAAAGGGATAAGTAGGAGATTATGCCCTGAAAAGTAAAAAAAGTTAAGTTGAAAAGTCGATGAATCGCGCAGACTTCTCTCAGAACAAATAGCTTGGTTGATTGAAATCCGTTTATTAAAAAATCAATAATTTTGTATGATGAACGACATTATCTAAAGAAATGCGTAAATAGACAGTTAGTTAACTGAAACTTATGTGATTCTATAGAGGCCGGGCTAAAATTTATCAATATTGTCGGTCGGAATATCTCTTACCGATTGTTGACCGTGGTCGCAAATATTGATGAATTTGGTTAATATCGTATTGAGTTTTATCGATCGTCCACGCTAGGTACACCCAGGAATGTTTTACTCTTAGATAAAAACACTTAATTATTAAAATTTTTATCAATCGAAAAGGGAAGAAGATGAGAGGTAAAGAAGCAGAAAAGTCTTATTCCGAAATGGATTTTATGACAAAATAAAACGACAAAATATGGGATAATATCTTGGAACTATATTGCCTACACATAAAATAATTCGCTTCCAGATGTCATAATAAGATAAAATAATATTTTGAAGTTCATTTAAAAATGAAAATATGTGATATTTTTTGTCGTGTTTCTTTTTTATCTCTTTTTATTTTCCCAGCATTTGTAATCATTCATATGTCTATATCTTTGTCAGTTTCCTAATTTGTTTTCTCTTGTTGATTGTTCTACTTAACCTGTCTTTTTTTTGCTGTATTGTATGTGAAACTTATATTTTTTTAATATCAATACTAATAAATACAATTGTACCTATTGCCCCCCACTCATAAATTGTAAATTTCTCCCGACCTACAATGAGTTTCGTAACTCATCAAGATTGCCCTAGCAAGAATAATTAATTTGGGAGGCGGGTATGGGTACCGCCGCCCCGGGAACCATTTATTGGACAACCAACACCCCTGCCACAAGTCACCCCAAGTGGTTCGCTACGTTTGGTGACTTAGCAGGGGTGCCCGGGTTCTTGGGATGAGGTTTGTCGAGAGGTGGCGGATAAGTTTGCTCAACCACTGCGTGGCGGGCTGGATCGGAGGAGACTGATTGAGGGAGGCCTTTTAACCTCTCCAGCCGGATTCTCCCGACCCTTCGCCTTGCACCGCAGTGTAAGGAATAGATTCATACGTCCGTCACTTCTAGCCACACTGACCCCCAGATTCCTACCCACCCCTCATACCTTTTTCCTTCCCATATCTTCTTCTCCTTCCTTTCCCTTAAAAAAAACCCCCACACAGCATCCTCAAAGATGACATAGGCCCTTAGGGAAATTGTTTTCCTCGGCGCCTCCTGTGTGGAGCTAATGTAAAAAAAAATTAAAACAATTTAGAAATATATATGTTTAAAATATTTATACCTAATTAAACATATTATATAGAAAAAAATAAGAATAAATTTATGAACTTAAAGTTAATAACAACAAGTTTTAATAATGACTTTCGCGTTTTTGTTTAATCAAAAGATAAATTATTTTTCTACCCAAATTTACGTTCAATTATGTATTATACACAAAAAAGCACTTGGATAAATTGAAATATTATTTGGAACTTCACTTCACTTTAATTTGGTTATTAATTTGGACTAATGATCTTTCTTATTCCCCAGTTACAGACCTCATTGAGGTTAATTATACCCATTAAATTTGTTAACCTTGGTCACATAAAATCCAACCCTTATTAAATAGTTGGAGGAAAAACCACATTCTTTTCCGGAATTAGTCGTCGCGTGTGATTACTCTCATTTATATAATGGGACCATCGACCAAGTATTATCTAGACAGGGCAAGTGATCATTCAAATTTACACCGGAATCAAAAAATATTAGAAAAACATTTATCAAACAGAAAATGCACTATCTCGCAGTCGAAAGATCGGAAGAAACATCTTTTTTTTAATTTCTTGTTGTTCTACACGGAGCAAATTTGTCTACTCTTCAAGCAAGTTCGTCACAATACTCACTGGACTAACTTTGTGACGATCATTTTTCAAACACGAATTTGAGGCAGTTAAAAATATTTTAGGTTTCAACTATGTGAATATAAAGAAACTTGTAGACATATTTTTTATTTTAATTAAAATTAAATTTAATGATGTTATTATCAATTTCTGCAAGTATTTAAGTATTTTTTTTTGTTACAGCTGTTTCAGCTTACAAGGCCATTTTAAAACTATTATAAACTGTATTAAATTTAATTTTAATTAAATTAAAAAAAAACAGAGTTCTACGAATTAAACACAAAAACAATTTATTATAAATTTTTTAAACTTTATGAGTAAAATCTCAAATTATAATATTTAATTAAATGAAGACAATATTAGCGAAACTCAATCGAAATCTGGAGACAGAAAAATCAGAAAAGATATTGGCTCCGCTGGGACTCGAACCCAGAACCCTTTTCTTACATGGAAACAGCTCTACCGAATTAATATGGGTTCGGTAGAGCTGTTTCCATGTAAGAAAAGGGTTCTGGGTTCGAGTCCCAGCGGAGCCAATATCTTTTCTGATTTTTCTGTCTCCAGATATCGATTGAGTTTCGCTAATATTGTCTTCATTTAATTAAATACAAAAACAATTAATGCCTTTGAGGCGGTTTATCAATTAAAGTAACAATTGACAAATCTTGTATATTTTTCTTTCTAGCAAAGCAACTACATACATCACGCATCCAATTATGACAACTCTTTTGCCACAAAATGAACGATCTTCGCTAGTTTTGAATTCGTTTTTAAAAGCTTGATCAACGAGTTGGGTTGTTAAGTTCATCTCTATATCTCGTGACGCGTTGCTTTTCAGGCTTGCTATTGGCCGTTAAAAAATATTAAAAAAATACCAAATGGCATTTGAGTGATAAATTTGTGCAGTTTCATGTTGTAAGGAACTTGCATTTATATCTAGGTTTTCGAAGCGAGGCATCGGAATTCGATAGGGATTGTATTTTGAAATTACACTTAGGTGGTGTTAATTTTACATTGGAATAATGTACGAGAGGGATAATCTGTTGTTTTTACGTATCGATAAATGGGAAACCCTAACATGGCGTAGTAAAAGGTTTTTAAGCACCAATTTTTGATATTATTTTTATTGATATTGTCTCTTCCTCCTTATTTAAAGTGTAAACCAAAGTTTCGGACAATTTTACAATGCCTATTATCAGTGTAGATGAGTCCCATGTCATGTCAAAAATCTAGCCTAAGAATTGGATAATGTAACGATGTCCGAAACTTTAGCCACAGAAGGGTGTAGCGTAACATGGCATAATACGTTAAAAAACAAATCGTGATGTTATTGACATGATTTATACAATAAACTTTCTTGTACACGCTGGGATTCATACCCGTAACATTCGGATTTTTTGCTGATTCATCCGACCCAAATGATTTATCAACGTTGTGATTTTCTAATGCATGTGTTTTTAAATCTCGATTTTGGTGAGCGGACAGCTCAAAATAAACTCAACTCAACACCTCCTTTGAAAATTCATTAAAAGTGATGTAAAAATATATAACAAAATTGGTTTAATAGGGTTATGGGCTATTTTTCAGAAAAAAAATGTTCATAGCTTTTAATGCACATTCATCACATTGCCTACGTATCACGAATAAACTTAGTAAACATATTTATTTCTTCAAAAACATCAGAAATATACTAGATTAGAAGATTTGGAAATCTGTTTGTCAATCAATCTGATTTGGAACTCTCTTTGTCAATCAATCATTGAATATGGAATAATCATGGCGAGGTGCAACACTATCAGCTATAGATTCATTATAGAATCCTATGTATTCGAGGCCACAAGTGTCCCGCAAGGGTCCCACCAGGGTCCTTCTTAATATTCATTAATGACATTGTAAACATAGATATTTAAGGATGTACAAGTCCTACTTTTTGCAGATGATCTAAAATTGTTTAAAAGAATATGAAATATTTGCCTAATTTTACAAGCTAATTTAGATGAATTTTTTAAATGGTGCGAACAAAACATGTTATTTTTGAACATTGAGAAATCTCAAGTAATGCGATTTTCCAGAACTCATTCTCATATCTTACATGAATATAATTTAAACAATGTTAAATTAACACCAGTATTACAAATTCGCGACTTGGGAGTTATATTCGATTCAAACTTAACATTCACAGCACATATAGATGATATAACTAATAAGGCTTTAAAGATTCTTGGCTTCCTTTGTAGAACCCTGACTGATTTTAAGTCCTTGGATTGCATGAAAATACTCTACATTTCATTAGTTAGAAGTCAAGTAGAATATAATTCACCTATTTGGTTCCCTTTCTATAAAGTACACTTTAACAAAATAGAACGTGTTCAACACAAATTTCTTAGGTACTTAAATTTCAAACTCAAAATTCCAATAGAAAACATTAATTATATAAGTTTGATGAATCGACTTAATTTAATTACGTTGTCTGACAGAAGAATCATTTCAGACCTAATTTTATTATACAGAGTTATGAACAACCTAATTGACAGCCCTGCCATCGTTACCACCATTAAACTCCATGTACCGACAAGGAATACTAGACAAAATACAACATTCTTTTGCAACACATACACAACCAACTATCAATCACACTCACTTACCAATAGGATGCATGATTTAGGCAACAAATTTGGTGGTATTGTAGATATATTCGCTGATTCCCTTTATATTCTAAAATGCAATTTAAACCAACACTTTGTGGAATCCTACAAATTATTGTAACGTGGGTATAATATATTTTACGATTTGATGTGTTATTGTATCTAATGTTTAATATTATATTTTGTTCTATGTTATTGTCAAATATTACATTGTTTAAAATATGTCACGGTTTTACGCAAGAATATACAAGTGGTTTTTTCTTCAATAACTACTTGTATATTCTTAAAAAAATTTCACTTTTATAACTTTTGGTATAAATTCTATGTATGTGTAATCCTCGATAACTTAAATATTATTTTATAATCTATGTAAAAGCCCCTACGGGCGTATAACAACAATAAATAAATAAATAGATTATCGAAGGCACGAAAATTAATTATGAAAGTTATTCTTAAAGTTCCCATAATAACAAGTACTGCAGATATATTCAACAAATTCTATGTATTAGATATTCGACAAATTTACACAAAAACAATCTTAACTCATCTGTTTAAAAATAAAACACATACATTTCATAAAAATACCCAAAATATTGTAAACACGCGGCACAAAACCAAAGAACTCATACGAATTCCTAAAACATTTGTTCAAAGAAATTTCAAATACACTGCGCCTAAAATATACAATAACCTACCTGACAAAACAAGACAATCGAATAATATTAACAAATACAAAATCCTGATCAAACAATGGATCATCGAAAAAGGTCGTGCAATAATTAGTCACCTCACCCAAATATAATCCTCTATCTCATTACTGTTACCACTACCTACCAACCTGAAAATTTTTGTCAAATATTTTTGTTTATTGAAAAATGTACTTTATTTAATATTTATAAAATATTTGTAAGCTAGTCTGTTTCGACACAGGATTTCCTAGTGAAACAGGCAAGGCCAAAAAAATATATGTTAACCTTTTTATATAGATGCACATAATTAAAAAAAATATATAGTTAAGTTTTTTTTCATAGAGGTGTTGGGTTGAGTTGATTCTGAGTTGGCATAGAACCCTCGATTTTTGGCATCGCTCTTTCGATTAAAATGTTGCAAGTTTCAAACTAAAAAATCCAAGCTTGTGTGTAAAATGTTAAATTTCACAGTGCCATCAGCCGTGGTCGTGCAAAGTCGTTAGATAATAATATCCCGTTCTGAGATCGCTACGTGATCTGGGTACAATAATTTAATTCCCTTATAATATGGAAAAGCTGGAAATGTTCCTGGTCCCTGAATTCCGCCCCAATGGACCGTTAATTAACCACTAATTCCCTGTAATCCTTTCTTAATTCATTTTTCCTGGCGAATAACTTTTTATTTAAAAATACACATGGTTTGCGAGAGATGTTCCTAACGATATTGCACGGGTCAGATTATTTTACATGTTTCAATTTGTATTCATTTTTACTTCAAACAAGCGGTTGGTTTTACGCAAAAAAAAAGTAAGACTAGGTAGCGGGTATAATTAATGGGTTCCATGCATATACATATGAATATTAGTAGATCTGCCGTAAGTGATAAAAGCGTATTATTTCCCCCTCCCCATACCGGTTCCTTGGAACCGGCTGGGATTGAATATGGCTTCGCGTGAATCTAAAAAATGTGACGTCATCATTTTTCTGCGAGCCAGCGTCGAGAGCTCATCGGTGCATTTTACAAAGTAACACCGCAAAAAACATGGTTTGTGTTTTGGAAACGTGTAAATATATACTATCACTCGAGGTACATGGCGTGTGCTCGTCGATGTTTATTGGGGTAAGCAAATTATGAAACATTTGTAAAAGTGTCCTAACTAAATATGGCAACAAAATATTGGAGTCTGAAAATAAGCGAACTTTACTTAGTCGTATTTAGACTTCGCAAATTTGTTCATTACGCGGCGAGCAATTCGCGCTCCCATGTAAAAAGGTATATTCATTCAAAAGCAGAGTTTACTTTTAAGAACTAAATGGTAATATTATAATGCGAGATGCCTATATAATGTCATATTGAGTTATCGACGAATCAAATATCTTCAAAGTCATCTTCCCTCTCTGCGCCCGGCTGTAGTTGTTGTGTACCCCTCACCTTTATGTTCTGGTCTAATAATATTCATATATCTATGGTTCCATGCCAACTCAGAATGAAATCTACTAAGAAACACCTCAGAAAGGTCATTAAAAGCTATGAAAAAATAATTTTAAAATAGCCGGTAACCCTAACCTAACTTAACTAATTTTTTTATATTTTTTAATCGTCACTCTTAATGATCTTTCTGAGGTGCTTCTGAGTTGGTTTCATCCTGAGTTGTCCAGTCACCAATTAATGTCACAATAATTCAATAAAAACTAAACTAAACTTAATTTTCTCCTATATATAAAAATGAATGTGTCTTTGTTTGTCCCTTATTGGAATAACTCTTGTTAAAATAACTTTTGATGATTATACCCATCAATGTAACATATCATTGAAGAAGAAGATAACACTGCTAAATCTAAACGAAAATATGAAAAAGAATAAGACACCGATTAGAAAGGTAACCGTTTCGTTTAGATTTCAATGATATATTATATTAATTATCATTACCTTTAAACATTATTTGATAATGTTACCTTTAAACATTATTACAATGAACGATATTCCAATACAAAATAAATATTCATTTAGACTTTTAGAAAAGTTCAATAGGAGTCCCCTATAAATAAAATCGGTTTAATTTATCCGTGACAATATCTAGGAAACAAACCAATTCTTTAGAACTTTACAAACAATTAAAAAGGTAGTAACAGCGCTCTTGAGGTTATTTTTCACAAAAACGGTGCTATACAAAATGTGAAAAAAAATCGTAATTAATATTGTTAATTCTTAATTTGAAATATGAGAACGACCAAATGTCTTAAAAATAAGAGGCTCAATTGCCGGGTTTTTGTCCCGGTAAGATAAGAGATCCTGGGTTTGAGTACCAGTTGCAGCCGTTATCTTTTTATTTGTCTGAGTCTTGTGCTTTTTCATATTTTCGTTGAGACTTATTTGTGTTATCTTCTTCTTCAATGACTTATATATACTAACGTGGTTAAATATGCACTGCCCCTTATTTGTTGTGTGTATTTAATTATTTCGGTCAAGATGAAACACAAAACTTCCGGTCAAACTTAATAATAATAACAAGTTTTAATAATTTTAAAAATTACGCAACGTTTTTATTATAGGTACCTACATAAAAAAACAGAGTATGCAATTCACACGCAGTAGATGTGAAATCTTAAGAAAACTAAAGTAGACAAAAGCGGGGAGACTACCAAGCACCGCATAAAAATAAACCGATTGTAATATTTCATTACCTCGCAAGCTAAATCCTGTAGACGTAGGTATGTGTTTGTCTCTTTTTAGTGTCGCTATTTTTCGTTTCATCGTGTTTCAAATTACAATGGTGCTAAAGAAGTTTTCACTTCAAAATTTGTAAAAAAAATTTTTTGTTGGTGTGACAACAACTGAAATATCGACTTTAGAACTGTAGATTCTTGTCAGATTCTCTTTCGCCATTTAGAATTATTTCAGTAGTCGAAAAATGTTTGTAAATAATTTGGTCACGTCTTATCTATCTTTTTTCAATAAAAATGTTTTCGAAATTGTAACAAGGTTTGTCTAAGTTAGCGTTTGAGAGGAACGTTTATTTTATTACCAAACTTTAGGACTGGTGGTTTTATTTTACAAAAATTTTCTCCGGAATATTTTACTTCCTTATGAATGTCAGTTTTTTGTTTACCTATTCCCTGCACCTGCGGCTTTGTCTTCCTCTGAGAGATCTTGTCGTAAAATATTTATTCCATCAACTCAAACATTCTGGGGAAAGAGGGTTCTCAAACTGTCATGGATAAATAGTTATAAAACAATTCTTACTAAAATGTGAATAAAAAGTTCTTCGATTTGCTATGAGTATAAACTTTTCGTTTGGCTATGCAATTTAATGCCGGACCTATGAAATTTGTGCCCGACGCTTGGGGTATAAACCCG
The DNA here is from genome assembly GCA_917880885.1 of Limnephilus marmoratus. NCBI lineage: Eukaryota > Metazoa > Arthropoda > Insecta > Trichoptera > Limnephilidae > Limnephilus > Limnephilus marmoratus. The sequence goes on from OU862925.1 coordinate 22,388,849, forward strand.
ACCCTCCATGAAAAGTCATATACATGAAACCCTTAAATGTTAAATGTTTGTACCTATACCTATAGAGTTTTGTTTATTACTTGGTAATTTTACCTGGCAAAACCAAAATGTTTTATGGTTATACTAGCAGACCCGGCCACACGTTGCTGTGGCTAACGAAACACAACTTATGAAATCCACACCACCCGCTTGCCAGCTGCCCGCTGCCTGAATTGAATATTTGAATTCCTAGACTATTCCCTACTATGTATAATAAGCATGTTTTTATTCATATAAACCTTCCTCTTGAATCACTCTATCTATTGGTGAAAACCGCATGAATATCCGTTGCGTAGTTTAAAAGATCTCTGCGCACATACATTTTGAGCGACTTCATCAAATAAAATAATTTAAATCAAATACCTACTTACTCTAGGACATCTATTTTCCAATTTCTTCCGTAGAACGAATTTCAAAAGTGACTATAGTACGGCCCGCCAGCCGTTTTAAATCACACAAAAATATGTTTTCTTTAAATTTCTCGGCTTGTCTCTAATATAATTTACATGTATTATACATATAAACATTCCTCTTTAATCACTCTATCTATTGGTGAAAACCGTATGAAAATCCGTTGCGTAGTTTAAAAGATTAACGCGCACATACAATTTGAGCGACTTCATTTTATACTATTTAATGATAATGATAATGATGATAATGATGATGATGATAATGATATTTACTGTGTTTTTTGTGGTTTTTCATCAGTTTTAGTCGAGTACAAATAATCTGTCAAAAAATGGTTTTATATGTTACATAAATAGACAAATTTGCACTTAAGGATCTTTATTTAAAGAAAATTTCTTAAAAGTGATGTTTTTTATAATATTAATATCTAATACATGTGTTGGTAAATGTATCAAAGAAATAAACGTCTTTAGCGATGCATTCATTTTGATTTAAAATGTTTTTCGTAAGATTGTTTTTTCAATTTTTTTCCGTGTTTGAATCTTAAAATACGGCATTTTTTTAATACTAAAGTATATTTCAAATACACAAATCTAAAAGATAATTTTAAAAAGTTTTTATAAATGGTATTTGTTTTTACGACATCTTCAAAAATAATAAATATATAGAATATTCAAAATACTTTGGAAAAATTCCAAAATTCGTTCAGAAATCATTAACAATAGAGTCGTGTACATGAGATAAACTCTGAGGCTGTGTAAGCAATCTATATTTCAAACGAAACAATGTTACTTTGTTTGAACCACTTATATATTTGAGTAAAGCCGACCGGTTTCGGAACGACCGTTCAAACAAAGTTAAATTGTTTCATTTATCTATAATGGATAACCACAAAGTTATCAAAGTTATAGTAGTATAATCTATATTACTTTCCATGAACAATTTATTCATTAATAATATTTTCACATACACGCTCGTATTTTTCACATCGATTCAATAAAATTTTCATGGGGTTTTTAGTAAGGCTGTTAGTGTGTTTATTTTTTGGTTATCATTTCTGTGTTTGCGTTCAAAATTTTAATAATTTAAAAATTGTGTTTATTTCAAATTATAAAATTTGAAAGCATTGTAGCCGAGCAACGAACAACCTTAAAAATATAATTCAAATTCAATTTTACCGACTGGTATCACTAAGCACCGCTTCCCGATCTAGTGGATGACAATTCAAAACCATTCCGGTTTCAGCGTTCGTTCCGTCGTACTGCCCTGCCTATAGGCGAGATAATTATTAAATCTGTGCCAACTTATTTGTAATACAAAGTGTTTTGTAAATATATTTGACTCGCGTAATCAAGAGTTATTATTGAAAATCTCCACCACGCAATCAATTTACAGACATGGTAAAGGGCTGTAAACTGCACAAACTCTCCGGATAAAATATCGAAACATAATCCCCTTACCAAAGCATGTTTTACATCATTTCAAACATAGTTTTTAGTTTTCGGATGCTCTCAGAAATATTCCATTTATTTGGATTTTTTTGCAAAGCGGAAATATTTTGACCTTCAGACAAAACAGGACCGAGGCTTAGAGGTTAAAAAAATATCATTAAAAATACATGAAAGCCGACAAAAGAAACTCATAGAGTACAAAAAATAAATGTCTATATTAAACAAGTTTACCAAAGGTTATACATATAACTTGAATTTAATTCTTGAATTCCAATGGAAATCAATCAAAAGTTTGACCTCACTCAAATGCGTATGTACACATTCTGTCAAAAAGTCTATTGATTTGAATTGGACACTGAAACTTGACTGCTTTGTTTGTTTTATGATGGTTACAAGTCCATATTGACAGAAAAGTTTGGAATGGTTCTAAAGGGAATTCGTATGGGTCGTATAATTGCGAAGTTGGTTCCACTCTTTGAGAATTTCTTTTTTTCTTTAAGTATGGTTTTAACATATTATGTATACTGTATATATGTACCAAACCGTGGCCAGGCTTTACGATGAATTCGTGCCGTTCGCCCAGGATCCATTAAGGAAATTGAAAGAGTTTTTATTGCATTGATATAAAGTAAAACATGTTTTCGTACAGAAAAAATAATTTAGAAACACCCTTTACTTTGATTCTTGAGGAAGGTTATTTTATTTAATATTATTTTTGGGGTGCAGACAAACATTCACCGTTTGTCTTATTTTCGACTATTGACTTTTAGTGTGTAAGAAAAAGCTGCAGCATTATATGTTTAAGAACAAAAGCAAAACAATCAGCGCTTTGACATTTGACGTTCTTGAATTTTTGGAATTCACCCACTATTCAATATTATATTTATCCCAATATTGCTGCAGCTCTTTCAAAAGATGAGTATTCGTTCCATACAAAATGTAAAGGAAACGAATTTTCTTCATTTTTTTTTCATGAATTTTTCCGATGTTTTAATAGCTATACTGCTATTCGGGGCGGAGACAAATCCAACAAAACAAAGATTATAAAAATCGGTTTAGCCTTTCTCGAGTTATAAATGGTGTAACTAACTCGACTTTGTTTTATATATTAAGAATCTATGTAAAAATCGCCTTATTTCGAATGCAGATGAATTTGGCGTCTATATTATTCTCGAAAGAAAACCACGATACTCTTCCACCATATACGAGTAAAAGAACAAACCAAAAAAATAGAAAAGATGTAATTAGAGATCTTGGAATTTTATTAGACAGATAGGAAGCTTCTGTTTCAATCTCACATCGAGCGTATCACGCCGAAGTCTTTGAAAATGCTATGATTTATAGGGTAAGGTCAGTTTTTTAAAATCGCAAACATTTAAAAAGTAAAGAAGTCAGAAGTACACGTCAACAGTATAGGATCCACAATGAGCTACATATAAATCAAACATAGAAAGATCTCAGAAAAAGTTTTTAAAATAACATGCTTCTTATTGTATGCGAAATGATGAATACATTTACGTTGAGTGAAGTTTATTGCTAAATCATTATTTCGATTGATATTTACTACGAATCGGTTGACATTATAAATAATAAAAAAAATATGATTTGGATAAATTGAATATTTTTCAATCGTTTCCCTTGAGGAGAATAAAATAAAATAATTAATTTCTTTTTGTTTTGACGACTGTGTACATTTCTTACCATTTTTTTAATTTTTTTTTATTATTTATCTTTTTTAAGTTTGCTGGTGAATGGCACGGATGTGTCGAAACCGGTAGCAGATAAACAAAAGTTTAAGAGGAATATAAACGCTAGAAATATTTCGAATCTCATGCCTGCAAAATTTTAAAATCGAGCGTCTTTTTGCACGAGGCTAGTAAGCGAAAAAGTGGTTTTTATTTATTTTGTGCATAATTTTATAAGAACGAAAAAAAGTTAGAACATGGAAAACCTCAAAAATAGTCTTAGCCATAAAGGGGTATTTTTTTAAAATTGTTTCTAGTATTACTTCATAGTTAAGTCATGAAAAACATTTTTTTAGTGGTTTACGCTTATATTTTTTGTTACGTAAATAATAATTTTATTGTAATTCCAATACATAGAAAAGCTAGTAAAAGCTTCGATTTATCCGTAGTATATTTTTTTGATGTTCACACTGTAAGCCGATTCGTCGTAAAGATTAATCAAAATAGTCTCTAAATAGGATTTCACGTATATATTCATCTTAAGTAAAAAATGTAAATGGAAAATAAAACTGCGGCCAAGACCTAGACAAACCTCACCCATGAACCCGGGCAGCCCTATGTAAACAAACGTGCCGAACCACTTGGGATGGCCGGTTTTGGATATCTAATAAATTTTAAATATCGTTATTTTATTGGTCAATAACAATCATCTTCCTACTACAAATAAATAATACCCAGATAAACTAGCCTATTAGAAAATTACCTTAGATTGCACAATCGGCAGTAAGTCGACATATTTTTTCTTTCCAAAATAATGTGATTTGGAAGTTCAGCGACATTTTATCGTCATCATAGCTGGTAGTCATAATAATAATAATAACTATCCATATAGAGAAAGGCAAAATTGTAGATGGAGACGAGGGTATATTTAGAAATTTCAAAATTCAAAGTATGAAAGGGGATGAGGTTTATAAATATTTAGGATACCCGCAATCGAATAGATTAGATCACACTAGTATTAAAAATGATATTAGGATTAAATTTCAAACTAGGATCAGAAAAATTTTAAAATGCAATCTATCTGCTAAAAATTTAGTAAAAGCAATAAATACTTGGGCAATACCTCTACTAACGTACTCATTTGGCATAATTAAATGGTCCAATACAGATTTAGATAGTTTAGAACGATTAATTAGAACTACGTTAACAAAATTTAATTGCCATCATCCAAATTCAGCTATAGAACGAATTAATTTACCTAGAAATTTAGGAGGTAGAGGTGTAGTCAAAATAACATCTTTGAAACACAATCAGGTAGAAATGCTTAGAAATTTTTTCCATAGGAAAGCTAATAGCTCAGAAATGCACAAAATAATTTGCAAGGCAGATAGAAATATTACACCTTTAAATTTATATGACGAGAATGCCAACATTCTTATAAATACTAACCAGGAATTATTAGATTCCTGGTCAAATAAAATTATTCACGCAAAACACTTCAATTATCTCAACCAAACGTATGTTGACAAACTTTCGTCAAACAAATGGTTGAGTATTGGAGAGTTGAGCGCAGAAATAGAAGGATTTATGCTTGCCATTCAAGATAGAGTCATTAATACTAAAAATTATAGAAAGCATATAATCAAAGATATAAATCAAATTGATGATTTATGTAGAAAATGTTTGGCTTTTCCCGAAACTATAGAACATATTATATCGGGATGTTCTATATTAGCGCCTTCCGAGTATACATTTAGGCACAATCAGGTTTTAAAAATAATTCACCAAAGTTTGGTAATTAAACATAACTTGATTGATTGCCGTAATGTAGTACCTTATTATGAATATGAACCAAATTCATTTATAGAAAATGAATTTTATAAAATATATTATGATAAAACTATACTAACAGACAGAACAATTAGTCATAATAGACCTGATATAGTTTTACATGACAAAATTAAAAAAATAACTTATATCATTGATGTAGCTATTCCAAATTCCTGTAATATTCAAAAAACTGTTTCTGAAAAAATTAGAAAATACACAGATTTAGGAAATGAGATTAAAAGAATTTGGCATTCTCGGACTATAAAAATATTACCATTTGTTATTTCGGCCACTGGCATAATACCTAGGAATCTGATTCAAAATTTAAGCATATTAGATTTGTCAAAGAATTTGTATATAAAAATGTAAAAAGCAGTAATTTTAAATACATGTAGGATTACAAAAGATTTTTTAAATATTTATATTGAGGGATCAGTAGGATTTATAGGTTCAATTAGAAATGCCACAGAGCCGAACCCTCTGATATGAAAATATCTGGAGTCGGTGAATTATATTCCCATTTGGTCTCTAGTGGGTTGACATGTTGTTCTTGTATTGTTTTGTATTTATAATACTTATATAGTGCAATTGCATTGCATAGCGTGGATTCACTAGATGATCATTTGGGGAAGTGTATGAAAGGGTTTAGTTTTTCTTTCTTTTTTTTTTCCTTTTTTTTTTTTTTTTATTTTTTGGGGGGAAAATTTAACCCGGACTTAAATCTGGTGCATAAAAATTAGATAATTTGTAGAGCGCCGTTTTTATGAAAAATCATTTCAAGAGCGGAGTACAATTTAATAGTAATTCTGAGGTTCTATCTAATTTTACCATTTACAAACAGATACAGAAACGTACTCACCTATCATGTCACATCCGATAAACACACTTTAAGTACATCGACATAGAATCATGTATTAATTGTTCTGATTTAGAAGACATTATTTTTCAAATCAACTCGTTTTTCACAAAAATATATTTTTCTTAGTAGTTTCATGTGTAGTTCCAAATATAATTATACAGCTACCAAAAGAGAGTTAACGAACACAAACGGACGGCTTGACAGCCGGCGTAGTCGGGTAGTAGGCTCTTCACTAGCACTCCGAAGGTCGCGGGATCGAATCCCGGCGTGGCAAATAAATTTTATTTGATTAATTTGTGTTATTTCACAATTTATTCATTAAAAATAATATATAGCATATTTGCGGTACGTTCCAGAGTGGAAGATACTCTCAGTATCGCCCTGGTTTAAGATCACAGTTCAGAATTGAAGCGATGCTTGAAATGGCTTTAGCCGTGTTTGGTGATCAGATCTGAATAGCCAGGTACTTCCCCACCTTCCTCTTCCTTATCTCCTTCCCCTCCCCACTACCTTCAGCCTCACAACATACCCCAATTGGGGATGTCATAGTCCCACTGGAGCAGTTGGGACACTTGTGCGGTATTCATGTTAAAAAAAAAACTGTTGGTGGCACGACTATAATTATTAACTTTCAGATATAAACGGCGTTTGTAGCTGTAAAACGAGAGATCTTAGGTTCGATTTCCAGTTGCGACCGTTACCGTATTTTTTTCTGTCTTTTTAGTATATCTACATACTTAGTGTATCTAGATACATTAGTATATTTTCTTCTTCAAATGATTTATCGAAGTAAAACTTCCATAGCACCGCTATGATTTGGATTTCGGATGAAACGGCATGACGATTACTGCACCTGCGACGCATCAACTGCGCTCATCGGCCGCTGTGATAATGATGTCACTTTTAAAGGCTCCTATTGGTTGAGATATGAAATGGAAATTACGCGAGGTCTGCGCTCATTATGATTTGGTTATGACCTCACTTTTGATTACGCCCTCACTTTTCAAGTATTGGTTGCGATTGTTTTGGTAAAGTTTCGCTTCTACCGCGTGTAAACTGCACTCGAATTTTAACATTGAAGGGCTTCTTCAAAAGACATTAAAAAAGGTATTCCAATGAAATTGAATAAATCAACAGCCACCGCTAGTATTTATCTTTTAAGGCATAAAAATTCTCTTGTAATCATAGTTACTAGATCTGAATTGCCTAAATTTCCAATTCCCTTTCCAAACTTCATATTCCCTTCCCCTTCTTCTCTTCAACTTCATTTAGACTCACATCATTCTTCAAACGTCAATATGATAATTCCACCGACTCCTGGGTCGTTGAAACTTTTACGCGGTGGATTTAAAAAAATATGTATTTTTGCACAGTCATCATTCATTCCTTATGTGTCCGTGCATCCCCAAGCAGCGAGAGAAACCCGGAAAGGGTTGGTTTGGTGCTGTAATCAATGACAAGAAATCCGATGGCCGTACTTAATCTTCCGGTCCGTCTTTACGGGTCCTAATGATCCACATTTATTCCCGGGTGAAACCGGAGCACGCACCCGCCCGCATCATAAGGGTCTGCGGACAATGGGAAACTAAGATGGGAGCTTTGTCAAACTAAAAGGCTAATAATAAATGTAATACTCGTTATTGCGGTATTTCCGAAAAATGCTATAATATACTGTCATTACAGCTAGGCTAACTAGAAATTTCAACAATATTAAGTGTATTAAACCGTTATGTTTTATCATTGTTAGAAGTAAACTTGAATACAATTATGCCATCTGGAACCTGGAACACACATTATAACATTCATGATCAACTATTGAAAGAATACCAAATAATTTCTTGACCTTGTGTAAGTTTTAAAATAGATACGCCAGCAATTTTGTTGAAATATAAAACTTTTTTTAAATATTTGATTTAATGAAGACAATATTAGCGAAACTCAATCGAAAATCTGAAAACGGAAAAATCAGAAAAAGTTACGGTCACATCAGGGACACGAACCCAAGCGGATGTTATTTTAAATCCTCTCAAAATAGTTCAGAACTAACTAACTAACTAACTATCACGCCGTTTCCACGCAGGGGTAGGCAGAGAGGACGGACCGCCAAACATCCCGGTCTTGGCACACATTCCTTGCCTCGTTTACATTCATACAACGTCTCATACATTCTCTTCTATTATTCTGACTCTTGACATGGCCCGACTCAAGTATCTGATTCACTTGGTCGTGCCATGTCTTTCTTGGGCGTCCTCGACTTCTTCTACCATTCACATTTGCGTCATATATTCTTCTTACACTCCTTTCCTCGTTCATTCGCTCTACATGCCCAAACCATCGGAGCGTTCCTTTCTTGATCTTACTCATCACGCTTACATCAGCCTTGCATTCTTCGCGGATTTCCACATTTCTCACACGATCATACATGGTTTTACCACACATACGCCTCAGGGATCTCATTTCTACAGCGTTCAGTCTACTTTCATCCTTCCTCTGCCAGTTCCATGCCTCACTGCCATACATCAGGGTAGGTACCAGTACTCCATTATGGACGGCTAGTTTCGCGTCTTTGGACAGTTTTTTGTTGGTGCCAACGGCGTTCAGTCCTCCATTAATAGAGTTACCTGCATTCACCCTTCTTTCAATATCTCTATCAGCCTTCCCATCTCTCGTAATAGTTCAGAGATTGATAATAATTAGGGTTACCCTGAAAAAGCCATCTACATTTCCTACTGAACAAATCTTTTCAACATTCAATATACCTGCAAATGACAAAATATATAAAAGATACTTTTAACAAACAACAAACTTTAAAAAAATACAGTTAAATAACTCACATTTCAATTTATCAGCAAGATGGCAGAATAATATTAAAATCGCAAAATTTAATACAAAAACACATTAAAAATACCTAACTCTTTCAAGGTATAAGTTATTTCAGTAACCTTCATTTACATCTAAAAATTATTAAAAATCATCATGAATTCCAATTTCAATTGAAATATTATCTGAAATTACTATAAGAGTTCATATCTATTATTATAATTTCTTGAAATCTATTCTTGATAAATCTTGAGTTTTATTATTTACTAGATTTCATATAATTAAGCATGAATCCTTCGCCAAACACAAGAGCCGTGCCTCTTTATGGTGAGGAAAAGCTATTTTTGTATTCCATTATAAAACCATATATGATGTAAAAAATGTATACTTATCTTACAAAACATACAAAAATTGAATAAATAAAAAAAAATAGAAATTAAAAGACGTGAATTCTGAAAAATCTTCATTGTTTAGGCACCTCAAATGTTCAACCACCCTCGTTTGAACATTTCTTACGGTTTTACCTATATAAAATGCTGGGAAATTATTACATCTAAGCTTGTGGATGCCAGGATGGCTGAAATTATTTTCTTTATCTTTTAAATTGATCAAACTTGATATTATGTAAACGGTTGATTTTTCTATAATAACATAAATATTGTCTTCTATGTTACCGAGCTACTGTTTTTTACGGTCTTCATATTATTTGTTATGTCTATTTGAATTCGTTCCCATATAAAACGTATCACATTATGAATAATTCTGGATTGACGATCCCCGCGGAGCAAAGCCATGTCAGTTTAGCGGTTTAGTGTCGTGAATTTGTGTAAGTGATGAGCTCGTGTTCCTCAAGGGAGGATTTGGAAGGGAGAGGGATGAGAGGATTCTCTTGTCAAATAATTAAAGTGATGTTTATCGGATATTCGCGCAATGTGCAATTAAATTAATTGGTGAATCTTGTGTCACCCAACAAGTATTTATTAATCCCTAATTATTATTTATGTGTTGGCTTGAACCCTTGATAAATCATTGGTAAAGGCTTATCCAAAATAAATCATCTTTGCAAAATAATTCGGCTTTTGTTTGTTGTACTTAAGGCTCCGTTGTGTAAGAAGATTACTGAATATGGTTAAATAAGGAGATTTAAAAAAAAAACAGAATGTGCAATGAGGATGTACGCGTTTGTCTCTTTTTAGTGTCGCTTTTTAGTTTCACCGAGTTTCAAATCACAACGGTGCTAAAGAATTTTTCACTTCAAAAACTGTTATAATGAATAGGCCTAAGAATTGTAGTTAAAGTATTGATTAAAATACTACTTAAATAAAACAGAGCAATAATCTCTTAACATCTGAGTTAAGTAGCATTTAAAGAAACACTATGATTTTAACAAAACCTACATAACAAAACAAGATGAGATTTTTCTAAATTTCTATCAAGGGAATTTCATACGATTACTTTTTCATCTCAGTATCTGTATTGTATGGAAATTAGATAGGTTCTCCAGTTAGAATCCCTCGACCCTCGCCTTGCACCTCAGTTGAAGGGATGGATTCATGCGTCCGTCACACTGTCACACTGACCCCCAGATTCCTACCCACCCCTCATACCCATTTTTTTTCCCAGAACTTCCGCTTTCTTTCCTTAAAAAAACACTTCACACTGAATCCCCTAAGGTGAAAAAGGCCCCGAGGGAAATTATTGTGTGGAGCTAAACTAAATATAAAAAAACAGCCCTACTAATTATTTTAAGTTTTCTCTGAAATTGCTACAAATTGATTTCTTTAACGCCGTATATTTTATAAAGTAAGGCGTAATTCGCACGAGACTTTAAAAAACGCCGCGTTAAAACTCGGCGTTGGCGCTTTTATAGCGTTCTCGATATGATTGTTCATACGAACGCTTAAAAATCACTCTTATTTCGTTTCTCGCTTCAGTAAGACGTGAAAATGGTTTCTGTAAAATTAATAGCAATAGCGATTAGTGTTGCTAGAAGACGAAAAAGAAAACAAAAGGCATTCTGGTTCATCCTCTGAATGAACTGAGATACTCAAAAGGGCAGTTTGTGACACTGTACGAAGAATTTAGGCAATACCCCGATAATTTTTTTAGTTATTTTCGAATGTCTATTACAACATTTGACGAAAGTGGGGCCTCGATAACACTTCAAGATACCAACATGCGTTTGGCGATACCACCTGTACAACGACTAGCTGTTACACTGAGTTAAATAAAACAATAATTACAAAATTACCAAACAATTTAAATTTATTAAAAACTTATGTAGTAAATTTAACAATCATCTGGAGGTAAGTAAAATTCTTCTGGTGAACTTATATTGGTCAAATGGGCTCTGAACAGTTATTGGTCAGTGTTGGATGGATATGGAAAAATATTTGGGTTGAAAGTGGTAAAAAAAGCTTTGTGCGGAGTGTGGCCTAGAACTTGGTGCAGTTAAATTGGCGGGGCGATATCGACAATTATCTAGAATCCTAATTACTTTAGATGGATGTACAGGATTAATGAATGAAGATAGACGCACCGGCGCTGTTTTACCGCTCGTGTGAATAATTATACGAAGTTTCATATGATCTATTCCCTTTAACGCCCAACGCCCAGCGCTCAAAATGCAACACTGCTCGATAAAAAAGCGTCGCGTTTTAAAAGCGCTGACGTATGAACATATACTTGGAAATGCATTTGTTCTATTTGAACGCTTTTTTAACGAACGTTAAAAAAGCTCCCGTGAGAATGAGGCCTAAAACACAAATAAATTACGTGTATAAATATCCGTTCTAGAATTTTGATTTCACCTTTTGAAAAAAAATGCGATAGAAGTGAAACTAGATAGTCGCTAGATGTCGCTTTCTTTTGCCTGTTTATTTTAAAGTGGCTTCAAGATTGGATATTGTTTTACAAAAACAATTTTTTTTTTTTGGTTTTCGTAGGATTCAAACCTCCGTCCGCTGGATTTCTCTGGCCGCTGAAATTTGCGACGCACTATACCGCTGCGCTATGGGACACGCTCGGCGAGACGCGAATTTACGCGTTATATTACGACGACCCGTAAAAAACAAAGCGGCCAATGAGCGCAGACCTATCGTAGTTTCCGTTTTATATCTCAACCAATAGGAGTCTTGAGCGCAGTTTGATGCTTCGCAGGTGCCGTAGAGCATCATTTCCGTTTCATCTTCAATTTCAAATCACTCTAAGGAAGTTTCGCTTAAAAAAATTATTCTGGTTGGTTGTGTAATTTGGCCTCAAATCAAAATTTAAGTTTTCTATGAAAAAGATCTCGCAGCCATTCCTCTTAATAACTATGTCAGCTCACCAGTGGGGAAAATTCGATCGTCAGGGTCCGGTTGCACGCTTCTTGTATATCATTTTATCGAAATACTATGCCGCGTAACCACATGTTACGCACGTAACCACAGTTACGCACAGTTACACCACCAGTTATTCTAGATGATAATATATAATTTTCAACTGATGAAGAAACAGTGTTCAGGGTCGTGTTTCCTTATTAGTTATCAGAGTTGGTAGGGGTCCAAAAATACTCGCACTATTCACGGTTATTGTAATGTTCTTTTTAACCCTGAATTACAACTCTAATTTTATTTGGCCTTATTACCAACCTTCGTCGATTGGATTACGCGATTAAAAATAATGCTAAGTGAAAGACTCCAGGTTAGGGGGGAGTCTGGTCCAGCCGATCCAAATTTTTTATAATGTGGAGAAAATCTTCCTATAATGTGGAGAATACATTCCCAAAGTTATAGCGTCAAATTCAACCTTGAAATATAGTTAGTAGTGGTGCGCGCCAAGCAGGTAGAACGGAAATCGGAGCGGCCCGGTTACAAGCAAAAACTTTAAACGCGTTTTTCTCAAAGCACATTTTTTTAAGTTGGTTGGAATCGTAGCCTCGGCGAATATTCATCCGATTCACTTTATTCGTAGTTTAAATTAAAGAAAATATTTTTTTTGCGCGAATGAGTCAATAATGACAAATTGTTTTTGCAAAATTAAGGTCGATTTTTTTCTTTAATTTTCATTTTATGGCCGCCATTCATGCAATCAATCCAAAATTCATACAATTTTTTAAAGTTCTGTGATTATTTCAGTTTTATGAAGTAACTGGCCTATATAATGACAGAACTTGAACAGATCGTGAAAATTTATTCCAAATATTTGATGAATTGTTCAAATATTAAAAGTTATTTTCATGTTAGGTGCAAGTTCTATTCAAGTTCCATGCTTATTTCGATTTGATGAAGCAACTGGCCTACAATGAAATAAATCCAGAACTTCGATAGAAATTACACAGAACTTAAAAATTACCTAAAAATTTGTTGAATTGTTAAAGTTTTTTTTTAAACAACCCGTCCTTAAACCTCGATGACACACGGAGAGTTACAAGCTACTATCTACAAACGGGTAAATCGGCGAGTGAGATTGTAATGATGACACACAAAACTGTCCACTCGCTCAGAAGCGTAGGAAACTGAGGCCGCTGCTAGCGCCAGTAACAAGAATAACGACGCCTGCGTGAACTAATTCTTCAGATATTTGATAGTCGAAATCAGCTATTTATCGGAAGCCATGTTGGAAACATAAATAAACCAAACACGAGCACAAGCGTGTAGGCGAGTAAAGTTGACGACCTCTCAACTTTTTTTCGTAGATTGTCAACAATCTGCTAGTCGCTGCTAGTTAGCAAGTAACACGATGACACTGGGCGAGTTTACTAACAGATAGTGAATTTCCCAGATAGTAGCTTGTAAACTCGCCGTGTGTCATCGAGGCTTAAGACATTATTTTCTTTCTTGAATTAGAAATGGCGTCAAAGAAAATGCGAAAGGGTGTAAGGTTTGTGAGAGGGTGGCGGGGTTTGTTCGTCGTTCATGACCCTTTCGGCGGTTATTTAAAATTTCTTTCTTGCGGAACAAAAAGTGGCTAAACTTATGACGGCTATAAGATTTCACTAGAACTAAAAGGGTTGGGATCGGTAACTTCCGCCAAAAGTGCGATTTATCAAGAACATTCCCTAGTTACTGTTGTAATATCTTCACTTCTTCACTGGCGAGATAAAACAAAAAAATATCCTCGTATTTTCGTGTTTTTGCTTTGTTTTATCAGTATTTCGGAGATTGTATTATAATAATACATTAAAACAAATACCTATAAAACTTATTTTCACTTTAATTTATTTGCAACCGTAACCGCTTTCAACCTGTTAAGTTCATCTTCCAAATTATTTTTAATCTACGGTTTATATACATAATCAAAGGGGGGGGGGGGGAGCAGTGATGTACAAGGATTTTATTCAATTATACGGGTTTTCTTATTACTAATTTTCTTACTAAGTCTCATTTCTTTCTAATTATTTGGGTATTCCCGGTAGGCATAATTACTTCGGGTTTATAAATTGATTTAATATTAAAATAATACGTTTATGAATTGCTTTAATATTACATTTAAATTGCTTTTATATTAAAGTATTTTATAAACCCGAAGAAAAATATACCTAGGTATGTACTAGGAATAACCGAATAATTAGAAATTCAACAAAAGACGAATAGTAACAAATATATGCAGATGGCATAAAATATTAAAAAAAATTATGATATGTGGGTTCTTAATACATAATTTGTATGTGCTAAATACATTACGAAGTAGATTTAAAAACAAAAATACGTGCTACCGATTTGCACAGCACGTTAAAATTACTTTTCAAAACAAATCTGTTTAAACCAATTACATTATCGTCAGAACTTCTGTTATAAAATTCAAATTCAGAAAACAAAATGCTTTATACTGCTACCATGTAACATTACATATTTATAAGATACTAGCAGACCCGGCCACACGTTGCTGTTGCTAACGAAACACAACGCCATTACCCAATCTTTATAAAATCCACACCACCCGCTTGCCAGCTGCCCGCTGCCCGCTGCCTGAATTGAATATTTGAATTTATCGGCTTTTCTCTACTATAATAAGCATGTATTATACATATAAACTAATTAACTCGCCACTAATTATACAATGCTTGCAATGCAACACTGGATATTTGAAAAGGGAAAATCAAATACCTACTTACTCTAGGACATCTATTTTCCAATTTCTTCCTTTCTTCTTTTCTTCCGTAGAACGAATTTCAAAAGTGTCTATGGTACGGCCCGCCAGCTATTTTAAATCGCACTAAAATATGTTTTCTTTGAATTTCTCGGCTTTTCTCTAATATAATTTACATGTATTATATATATAAACATTCCTCTTCAATCACTCTATCTATTAACCTTATGAAAATCCGTTGCGTAGTTTAAAAGATTAACGCGCACGCACATACATTTTGAGCGACTTCATTTTATACTATGTATAATAATATAATGTAATAATAATGATATATTTAATTATTTTTATTTGCAAGGTAGTTAACACTATTACGGAACGGACAAATGAATTCGATAATACATTTATTTGTAACGAGAGTCGTTAAAGTAATTTTATTTGTTTTAATAATATATCCATTATTATAATGGAATTCCACCAAGAATTGTCAGTTTAAAAATGGAAATATTAAAAAATTATATTATAATTCCACTTAGGTTTAATAATAGACAGCCAGAAATAGATTAGACGTATTTTTTGAGATGTTGATGTAACTTCCAACCTACGCAAAAGTCCCACGGACTGGAGCCAGTGGGTCTTGAATCCGCTTGGGAAATTCTGTAAGTTGGAAGATAAGATAATAATTATTAGGAGGGTGGGGGTTGGTAAACAATAAGCAAGAACGTTGTACAAAGGATCTAGCTTGCGGTTGAGTAGGCAATAAAATGTCGATATTTTATTGAGTTGAAATTGTTTTTTCTTTTGTATTATTTACAGTGAATTGTTTTTAATCTATGAAGATAATTGTAAAAAGCTAGGACTTGAGAGAAGAAGAAGTGGTTGTGTTGATTTTTAAATAAAGCATCCTTTGAGAAATTTAATCCAACGCTTTTATTGTTATGTTTTTAAAGTTACAAGTTACCGACACATAACTAATTCCCCACCCAACGTATAAAGAATTATATTTAAAACCTTTATGTTTATGATGTAAGTTTTATTAGAGAAGTGGCAATTTTTAGCTAGACTAGATATAGTTTATATTGTTGTTATTCCTTTGTACATTGGGAAGGGATAAAGTTAAAAAATGATCGTACATCAGCGACACCTGAAAGTACTGGCGCCATCTTTGGCCCAAATGAATTAACTTGTTGATAATAATTTATTTATTTATTTATTTAAACGCCCATTGGGCTTTTACATACATTGTTATAAGTATTATTACATTAACTATATGGCATATAAAAGTTTAAGTACATATATGATTAAAATAATTATTATATGTGTAGTACCTACATAAATGTTTTACAAATAATATAGAATACCATTATGGAGAACAGTTTTTTTTTTGTACTTACAAACAAAAATAACGGGATTGAAATTAATCAGCATTAGTAGGGACTTAAGCATAATCGAAATATAAATTAAATTACAATATTAATTTGTAAAGTTACATATATATATTAAAGTTAAAAAGTCTAAAAGAAAAGAGTGAAATAGATAGAAGCTAAAAAGGGTTTTTCACTATGGAATGGTGAAGTCATACATTTCAGCAAAGTGTTTATGTAGATTTCGTTTAAGCACTGCTACGGAATCTCTAAATATATCAACGACATTACCAAATTTATTACCAAAATTTTGTATTCGATTTAGGGATATGTGCGCTTGATAATTTGTTTTGAAATTGTCACAGAAAAACGTGGAATTTTGTCTCGTATTTTTGGAAGGTACAAATAATTTTATTGTGGCCAGAATTTCAGGGCTGTCGATTCTATAATTAATAATTTTATTTAGTAGAACAAGGTCGGAGATAATTCGCCTATCTGACAGCGTAATCAAATTTAGTTGGTGCATCAGCTGGATATAATTTATATTTTGGATTGGAATATTTAGTTTAAAGTTAATAAATCGTAGAAATTTGTGTTGTACCCTTTCAATATTGTTGGAATGTATTTTATAAAAGGGGGACCAAATAGGCGAATTATACTCTACTTGACTTCTTACTAAAGATGTGTACAGTGTTTTCAAACATTCTAATGACTTGAAGTCGCATGCGGTTCTACATATAAAACCAAGCATTTTTAAGGCTTTATTTGTGATTTCATTTACATGCGGATTGAATGTTAACTGTTCATCAAATATAACACCCAAGTCCCTGATTTGAGTGACAGCTGTCAATTTTACGTTATTTAGCGAATATACATAAATTATATGATTTCGTATTTTACAAAAACGAATGACCTGACATTTTTTAATATTAAGAAACAGAGAGTTGATGATGCACCAACGATATAGTTTATTTAAATTAAGTTGCAAAGTATAACAATCGTCTAAACTACGTATTGTTTTATATATTTTCAAGTCATCTGCGAAGAGAAGAACTTCCACATCTTTAAATATGCTAACAATATCATTAATAAATAACAAAAAAAGAATTGGTCCCAGGTGAGACCCCTGAGGAACCCCACTTGTGGCTTCGAAAACGTAAGATTCCACAGATTTTATTTTCACACATAGCTCTCTTTTACTAAGATAACTATCAATCCAACTTAATAGATTTCCCTTGATGCCCAACATACTTAATTTTTGTACAAGGATATGTCGCCTTACTTTGTCAAAGGCTTTGGAAAAATCAGTATAAATTGAATCCACCTGATGCTTCAAGGCAAGAGAATCAGTTATGTAATTTTCGTATATGATCAAGTTACTTAGAGTGGATTTACCTGTGATAAAGCCATGCTGGTTGGGTACAATAATATTATTAATTTGTTTAATAATGACATCTAGGACTAACGATTCAAATAGTTTGGGAATAGCGGACAATATACATATTGGTCTGTAGTTAGATACATCGCTTTTATCTCCCTTTTTATGAATAGGCGTAAGATAGCTTTTTTTCCACTGATTTGGAAAACACCCTGACGACAAAGACTTATTAAATAGTTTAAATAGTGGATAAGTCAAACTGCGAACACAAGATTTTAAATATGTTGGAGGGAAACCATCCGGTCCAGCGGATTTATTAGTATCTAATGCTTTTATAGCCTTTTCTATAGCGTTTATTTCAATAAAACAATGGTTTAGGTTAAGTGATTCTTCAAGTGATATATCGTTTGGGATTTCATTATCAGGAATACTATCATCATAAACACTTTTGAATAAATCTGCAAAAAGATTGACAATGCCTTCGGTACTGTCCGCACAATTGTTATTCAGATGCATAATATTTGGTAAACTACAGTCATTTTTTCGCTGAGCATTAGAAAAGTTCCACAATTTTTTTACATTATCATGAACCTCCATTTCTATTAAACTAATATAATCATTATAACATTTTTTGGACAATTCTTTGCACTGCCTTCTTAAGTTAGTAAACGTTATATAATCATCTACGTTTCTAGATTGCTTATATATTCGGTGAGTTTGTTTTTTAGTATAAATTAATTCTTTTAATTCTTTTGAAAACCATGTGGGGTAAAAGGATGCATTAAAATTAACTTTTGGAACATGACGTTCTTTTGAAGTGTTTAGGATTGAATAAAACTGTTGGACTTGATTTTCAATATTGTTTTCATCTTCTAGAAATGACCAGTCTATATGGTCAAGATAATTAATAATATTTGTGTAGTCAGCTTTATTAAAATTGTACGATGAAGTTTTTAATTTCTCCAATTTTCTAGACACATTTGTAATAATAATATCTAACGCTGGATGGTGTTGGTCTAAAGGTAATAACAATTCATCCGATTTTTCTACCACTGTCCTTAAGTCACTAGAAAATACTAGGTCAAGCATTCGGTTATAAGAATTATGCACTTTATTTAACTGTTTAAGTCCTAGGAAAAAAGACATATCGAGCATTTCCTTTGATTTGGCACACTGCACTTCTGTTTCGTTAATAATCACTTCATTGTTCTTATCGAAAGACCAGTCAATTTTCGGAAGATTGTAATCGCCTACAATTATAAATTTGGCTTTAGGATATTTATATTTTAGTGTTTCTACATCCTCGATGTGGTTCTTGTATATTTGCAGATCTGACATTGGTGGAATATAAGTACAGGCTATAATGATTTTTGTTGATGAAATATTTAGCATTACAAAGATGTGTTCAACGTTTTTGTGTTTAACTGGCAATTTTCTAGATGAAATGTTTTTGGATATGCACACCATTACACCTCCTCCTTTTGATTTGTTGCTCGTAATGGGGTCACGGTCAAGACGGTAAATGTTATATTGGTTAAGGCCTAATTCCGATGAATTGATGTCCTCATTTAACCATGTTTCTGTTAATAACAATATATCATGTGGGATTGTGGGAGAAGTTATTTTGAGATGTTGTAATTTGGTTCTCATTCCGCGAACATTTTGGTAATACCCAAACAATTTTAGGTGCTGTTTAAGTTTTTTGGCACATTTTTTATTATTTTTGGAACAGAGTTTATGTACTTAATTGTTATGTTTGTTTCCCCATCCGCTTTTCTCATTTCAAACTCTTTCCAAACATCCGTCATTTGTTTCCTTTGCAGCTCCGTGAGATCTTGTTTAACTTTGATGCCGTTCTTCAGTTTATATTTATTTATGATTATTTGCTTAGCTTGGTATGAATCTTGCAGTTCTACTTTTAAGGGCCTGATCTTGTCAGTTTTTCTTACGCCAAGCCTATATATTTTAGAAATATTTATCTGTAATGTATCATCGATACTTTTCAACGTAGAACATACTTTATTGTTGTCATCAGATATCCTGTTAGTTTGATTCTCGTCTTCACTTTCAGGTACGTTCAGCAGAATAAGATTTTTCGAACGTAGATTCCTTTCTGTTATCTCGGTAATTGCGTCACATATTTCCATTGAAGTGGATTGAGTAGTCCCAGTTATTGCAGGTTGGTTATTGATAATATTTTTGTATGCGGATAGTTCACCTTCCATAGTCCCCATCCTTACGGCCATCTGTCCCGCAACGCCCAGTAACTCGGTAGTTTTTGGCATTATTTTAGCAAGTTGTTCTTTATTGAACTTATTAGATGAGTCGGTAATTATTAAATGTATTTGGTTAATAATTTCCTGAGCCTTCGCCATACATTGATTAGCATCCATTTTTATTTAGAGGTTCGTAATGTTAGGAAGTGAGTGATGACCCTGCACCCAGCACACTTAACTGCTTATCGCGTAGCGGGTTGCAAGTGTACGGAGAGTTTCTGCGCTGCTTGCACTTACGGGTGATTGTGACCTATTATGATGTCGCACCGCTCACACGCACTGGAATCAGTAATGTCTGATATTATTTTGTAAAATTTAGTGAATAACCGATTGATATGTTTGGATCACTACGATTATGGTATAATTATATTTCACAATATTAAGAAGGATTTTTATAATGTGGTTCACACAACCAATTACTTAAATGATGGTTATAAATAACTATTTTAACTGTAAATTCGCGAGACAAATTCAAACGTTACTTGTCACTTTTAATACCATAGATGATTTAATGATGATAATAATGATAACTATTGATAATCCATAATTGGTTCGAGACTTAACTAGAAATCTAAACAATAATATTAGCGGAACTTTGAAAGATCCGAAAAGGATTGTAGAAAATTCAATATTTGACGCGCATTAAAACAAAAATGGTTAAATTTATCCAAGACACTATTTTGATTGCATTTAGATAGCAGCCTATAAAAATGCGAATAATGAAGAAAATGCTGATGGTTTTTGGTTGAATTACGATACAGTTTAATATGATCGAAAAGGAAAAGCTCGAATTAGCTCAGTGGTTAGAGTAGAGCCGTGGCAAAGCTTGGGTTCAATTCCTGGAAACGACCGAGTCCTTATCTGATTTTCCTGTTTCAAATATTCGTTTGAAAGCCGCTAATATTACATTCAGTGATTAAATATTATAAGTTGAGGATTTACACAAAGTTTAACAAAAATAAAGATTTTATGGAACTATTTTTAAGGCTTTCACCGTACTTCTACTTGAAAAAAATATATTTTAATTGTGCTGATTAACTCTTGCAATTTATATTTTTAATTTTAAAATTGCTTTAAATTATTACTGGCTGAAATCCCCTGCTTTGTATTATTACTAGCATTGCTCGGGCTTTAAATAGAGTTTTTAAACATCACATTTGGAAAAAGTGACTTTCCTGTTCTTTTGAAGGTCAAGTGTGCAAAATTTTGACCAATTTCAGAATAAAATTGTAGTTTTGTATGAAAATCAAACAAATGCCGTACGCCTGGTATTCGCCACAGATACTCTTCTTTACATAAATAGATTTTTATAAATGTCCTAAAAATCCCGGCGTATGCAAGTAAATTTTATATGTTCTATTTTCTTTCAAAGTAACTAATTCATTAAACATAAATTCATAGTGGAAGATATTCTCAAGATCGCCACGGTGAATGACCACCATTCAGAATTGAAACGTTGCTCGAAATGGCACTAGCCGTGTTTAGTGACCACATCTGAATAGCCAGTTACTTCCCCACCTTTTATACACGAAAAATCTTGGTTTCAACTTAAATATATACCTGACTTTACAATATGGAACCGTGAACCATTTATTGGATAACAAACACACCTGCCAAAGGCCACCCCAAGTGGTAACTTAGAAGGGGTGCCCGGGTTCATGGGGTGAGGTTTTTGCCCATCATTTTTGCTTGGCGGGCCGCATCGGGAGAGACTGGTTGGGGAAGACACAACCTAGACCTCTCCTTCCGAACTCTCTCGAAGCACTGCAGTGGGAGGAATGGAGATGGAAAGAACTTCTTCTCCTATCTTTCCCTCAAAA
This sequence comes from Limnephilus marmoratus, assembly GCA_917880885.1. Classification (NCBI taxonomy): domain Eukaryota; kingdom Metazoa; phylum Arthropoda; class Insecta; order Trichoptera; family Limnephilidae; genus Limnephilus; species Limnephilus marmoratus. Next base: position 22,410,848 of record OU862925.1, read on the forward strand.
GACCAGAGGGAAATTATTTTCCTTAAGGCCTCCTGTGTGGAGCTAATATAAAAGAAAAACAGTAATATCACTTAAACTGTTCATATTTTGTTTCAGGCATTATCTTGTCTCCAGGCGTTCTCTCGTCAATGAGTGCATCAGAACCCAACATTGAAGATATTACCTCCACGCCTCCAACACTCCCTCCACCAACAAAAGGCATGACTTGTGTCACGTGGGACGAGCGTGACATTACAGATAAGGAAAAGAAAGAAATGACGACGAAGTAAGTCTCTTTTTATATTTTTATACTTCATTAATAATATTATATCTAAATTATGTTAATAGTTGAGGAAGGTGTATTGTTAGAGAAGTTATTTTCTCTTAAATTAATACACGCGTGGTCGAGTATAAACTTTATTGCTCAAACGAGTATCACAAAACGTGTTGTCTATTTGAGAGCGAATACTAGTAATACAATCCATTTTATACTACAGCATCTCCTGTCTCGCTCATGTACACTAGTGGTCAAGTTAGCCACTAAAAAATCCTACATAAATGAAACAATATTACTTTGTTTGAACCACTATGTAACCCTGTACAAATCGCAAGTGCGCCCCACGGTTGAATTTGGCAGCCACCTCTGGTCTGGAGCTCCAAAATACCTAAAAAAACCCTTGACTCTATGCAGAAACGGGCGGTCCGTTTGATAGATTCTCCCATCTTAACAGACGGACTGCAATCTTTAGAGCATATGCGTCAGGTGGGAATGCTGTCCTTGTTCTACCGGTATTACAATTGAAGATGCTCCGAGGAACTAGCATCATTGATCCCCTCGGCACCGGTGCATAGTCGGGAAACACGTCAAACACGCGCACCCAACATTTGTACACGGTTGACATTAGTCACATGAGAACGGGTCGTTTCTATGACTCGTTCTTGAGTTCAACGGCTCGGCTGTGGAACGATTTGCCGGCCTCTGTGTTTCTTCCCTCCTACAACATGGGTCTCTACAAGACCCATGTTCACTCCTTCCTTTCCTCAAAAAAAAACCCTCCACACAGCATCTACAAAGATGACTTAGGCCCTGAGGGAAATTATTTTCCTCAGGGCCTCCTGTGTGGAGTAAATGTAAAAAAAAAACTATATATTTTTTTACGTATGCCGGTTTTGGTTTCGAATTTCGGAATGCGATTTCGGTTTTGTTTTGGTTTCGGAAAAACCTTTCCTTCCTCAGGGCAAAATATACTGTTTTCCATCTACATTTGTTACTTAATTTTTTTTTATCTGCTACCGGTTTCGACACATCCGTGCCATTCACCAGCAAACTTAAAACCAGCTTTAAATTTCAAAATTATTTTCTGATTTTCATTTGTGGTAAAATTTTTGGGTTTCTATTAATTTGAGATGGGAATTTGAATCTTTGCTCTCGCCGTGTTTTTACTCTTGTGTTTAGATGAGAATTATCTTCCATAAATTCAGTTTTTCAATAATAATGATGGCATTGATTGATTGTTTTGACACGAAAAACATTCGAAATCAATTTAGCAGAAAATAGGCATAATGTATCATTATTCAATAAAAAAAATCATTATCGCTTTACTCGGAAGACGTATCCGAGTATAAATATATATTTCTAGCCATGTTTTCAAATGGAGACGAATTAAATTACTTCGAACTACATATACGAGTATTATTTCACCAAACTCAGAACATATTTAAAGGTATCTGTAATTAAGTTTTTTGATGAATCATTACTGAAGACCTCTCTCGGACGATGTAATATTGAACGATGAAGGAGAAGTCAAATATGATTGCCCGAAGATTCTTTCATTGAAGAAATTCAACGGTCTCCTTCATCGGAAGCAATCTTTTGAACAGACCCTCCAATGATATTATGTTTGGTGTCTCCACTCAGGAAGTCCTGACGAAAATAATTTCCTATGTCAAATGTCATCTTTGAAGATGCTGTTTAAAGGGTCTTCTTGAGGAGAGGATGGAGTGAACATGGGTCTTGAAGAGACCCATGTTGTAGGAAGGAGGAAACACAGAGGCCGAGTCGTAGATGCGCCTCGTTCTCGTGTGATAAATGTCCACCTTGAACAAATGTTGGGTGCACAGTTGGCGTGTTTCCCGGTTATACACCAGTGCCGAGGGGATCAATGACGCTATTTCCTCGGAGCATCTTCCATTGAAATCCCTGAAGAACAACGACAGCATTACCCTCCCGAAGGGTTTTTTTAGGTAGGACTCCAGAACAGAGGTGGCTGCCAAATTCTACCGTAGGGCACACATGCGATTCGTATAGGGTTAGCGGTTGTGTACAAGGCCGGATCCAGAATTTTTTTCTATGAGGGGCACAAGGGGCGGACGAGCAAAAAAATCAATAATTACTGTTAGAAATAAACTTGAAGTAACATACCTACTTGAAGTTTATTTCTACAAGTTCAAGTATGTTTAGGAAGGTTTATGAAAGTGTCAAAACAATAGAAAAATTAAATGTTTAAGAAAGACAGTTTTCTGTACTGTGATGGAATCTCCACAGTACACAAAAATACCTTCTGGGGGGGGCATGTGCCCCCGTGCAAAATCCGCCCCTGGTTGTGTATTATTAAAGCATCTGCGGGCCCTGCACAGTATGCCCAGTTTTTGGGAGGCTAACTTAACTCTGGTTTCGATGGAGCCCCCATGTCTGAGCCGGTCACTTAGAGTTACACCAAGCATATCAATGGAGGGCCTGTTCGAAAAATTGCTTCCATTGAAGAATACTAGATTTTCATTTTGGATCCCTTTTAGACGTAATCAGACATGATTGGGTCTTTGAAACATTAAATTCAACGAGATTATTTTTACCCCAAGAGAAAACACTCTCGAGGTAACCGTTATCTCCCGGCTTGCAGAACTAACTTGCCAATGGTCATGCCAGCCGGGAAAGCTGCCTTTTTATTAAATAGAATCACTTCGAATTTCCATATATGTTTAACATCAATGTAGTACAATATAGACGGCAAGCTTTATTGCTGATAGTCTGATTGTGCTACATTGATGTTTAAATTTAATCTTAATATTTTCCCTCTTAACCAATTAAAGTCCAGACTGCTGTCAATGGAGAGCTGAGACTTGGGTACTAACTAAGAGGAAAGAGCGAGCACTGGACATTTTTTAAGAAAAATTTTGAGGCGCATCTTCGGACCGGTTCTAGAAAATGGATTTTGGCGCAAACGCTATAACAATGAGCTCTATACCTTGTTTAAGGAGCTATACGTCACAAAATTTATAAAATTGGGAAGACTTCGGTGGCTGGGTCATGTGAAGAGAATGACCGAGCATCAAGCACCAAAGCCTGGGAAGGCCAAGACTAAGATGGAGCGACAACGTCCTCAAAGACATATCTATCTTGGAGCTTCCAAACTGGAGAGAGCTGGCACAAAACCGAGATGAGTGGAGGAAGACTCTTGAGGAGGCCAAGACCCACCAGGGGTTGTAGAGCCAATAGTGATGATGTTCATTTTCCCTCTTAAAACAACGCTTTGTAATTTTAATTTTGTGATATTTTTTAAATGAAAAAATTAAATTGAATTCAGAGTAATGAAAAAATGGTGAAATAGGTTACGTGAGGTTAAAATTCAGACTATTTTTCAATTTTTTTTTATAACTTTTCAAAAAGGTATTGAGTTGATTCTGTGTTGTTATGGAATCATCGTATCGATAAAGATTTTATCGATCGTTCATGCTAGACCACCAGATCAGAAGAGACAGGTAAATTTCCATCCGTTCTTATCCTTATCTCCTCCCCTCGTACTTCCTCCAACCTCACAAAACAAATTTACATAATCTTCTTACAACATCTTTTCAATTCGTTTTCTCGTCTTTCGAAAAATGCTGATACTTTCGAGAAGCGATTCCTCTCGGCGTATTTACCAACGTTCGAATATCGCGAAGTCTTCGGTTGGTTTATTTATTCAATTATGTATTTACTTCCAATAATTCAGGTGGGTACGCTTATTTGAAGATACATTTCATAACGTATATTTTATTTCCAATGTTGTTTCAGAATAATATGAATACAAAATGAACCTTAAACTCCCCGGGTAAGTCAGTTACATGATGTTGCCAAAAAATAGCGAGACCGTTTCCGTTATTTAATATATAAATCGTGACTCGTCAACTTTTAGGTTGAAGGGCCCCGGCGCGGCCGGGTGATGTATGGATGGAGAATCTTATTTATTTCTCATCAACTAAAGAAAACTCATATTTATCATGAAGTTGTTTTTCGAAAAACATGACCCTCATTTTGAGACTAAGTCATCTATAACATGTCAGACGTCATAAAATTGTAACCTTGTTTCGTAAAGCTTTCTTTCTTCGCTTTTTTGAATTTACTGTAATTTATTAATAAACTTACGTCCATTGGCAATAAAATAACACGAGTTTTAAAAAGTGTACATGATAAGATGGGATGATAAATAATAGCAAAGACAAAATCAAAAATAAACATAAAAACATAGAAGTGGCAAATCAGGACAAGTCTTAGCTAGAGATCAAAATACATAGTTATAAAATATCGTCAATCATTTAGCGACCGTCTAAAATCGATTAGACTTATTATACCAAAGAAGTCAAGATTTTAACTTGAGGTGAAAAATCTTCACATTCTGGACAGATGTAAATAACATCCATAATTAGTATTTATTTTTATTTTTTTTATTCCTGTAAAAAAGAAAATTGCATTTTACTCATCGAACTAGAAATAATAATTAAATACATTAAACTAAACTAAATATAACAAACATTCAAAGTCATTACTTTGTTTATCTAGAATAAACATTCATAATTTTTTTTAAATTTACCCAGCTTTTTTTCGTTTTTAATTTCGTTTGGGATGCAATTATATAAATTGCCCCCCTCGTAACCAATTTATTGTTCATAGTTAGTGTGGATGGTGTCTAAATGTGTGTTATCGTGTTGATTGAGGGAACGCAGCAAAATCTATAATGTAGGTTAAAATGGCAAAGAATTAAAAAAAATAAACACTTTTAGCAATTGTCATGAAAACAAGTTGAAACATCGTTGTGGCCTCTCCCGCCTTTCATAAAAAAAAAACTGAATTTTCTCGAAACTCGGCTTTTCGATATTTGGGGAATTTCTTTTTAGGGCTGACACACTCCTCTCCCGGAGAAAATTAATTCCCTACCATCAATCATGGCGGCACACTGACGGGAGATCGAAAATGCGTTAAAGTGTATAAATAATTTATAAACTCACTTTGAAAATTTCGATTTTACTAAATACGTTTTTTCGAGCAATACTGCAAGTCATTGCTGTTTTCCGGACTTTGACTGGGGATTTTTTGTAGACTTATTTCCAATGGTGCGAGGAAGTAGTTTAGTAAATATGAAGTTGTCTTTAGCAGAGAAAACCGACCATGACGGTTTTTTTTAAATTGACGAAGGTCTTGGCCTTTTAAAATGCCTTCTGAAAAGTCAAGTATGGGGTTATTGTTTTTAACATACTACAAGCGCTTTTATTATTGCCATGATCCACGATTACTGTACTGTGACGGCACAAAAAACATATAACGTACATTCTTTATCCTAATAATGCTGCAGCTCTTTCTTACACATTAAATAATGGTGAGACAAAGATGAGTCACACAATGTAAGTGTCTATTTCCTCCAAAGTACTACGTTTTCCCTTTGGAGTAAACAGATAATACTACTTGCGTTTCATTTTCTTCCTACGTGTTAGGGAGATGTATGTTAATGATTGTATGTTTCCTTTGGGGAGTGTATGTTTTTAAGAACTGAAAAACAAACAATTGTGAACTTTTCACAACACATTTATTATATTTTGAGCATAATTTAAAATATTTTCAGTCCGAAATCATCGCTCTTTGTCGATGTACACGAAACTTATCCATTCAGTTTCAAATAAGATACTTTACGGTGACCACGATTGTGAGCGTTCTGCTCATCTGAAACAAAAAAAAATCAATAGGCATTTTAATTTGTATGGTGTGAACTAGTTTTTCAACTAGGATTATTAAAAAAATACGAGAAGATAAATTTTTTCCATCGTGTTGAACACCAAACACAACACCGAAATTAACGAAAATACGTGTATGCTCAAAATATGAATATGCTCAAAAACCCTCCACACAGCGTCCCCAAAGATGACATAGGCCCTGAGGGAAATTATTTTCCTCTGGGCCTCCTGTGTGGAGCTCATGTAAAAAAAAAGTATATGTATGTGGTGAAATATTAGCAGTTGAACATTAATTTAATTCGCCAAAAAATCCCAAAAAACCAAAAAAACGACTTCACACGGGATAACCCCCTTAAAAAAATAACCTCGTAAAACAAGTACCTACTCCAACAAAGTAGATTTATCCAAAATATAACACGAACACGGTATTTTAAAATGGTGGAAAATAAATTGAGCAGAATAAAACTATTTTTTTGTTCCAAACCCAAAGGCTTAGTATAATTTTATTCCAGACTTCAAAAGAAAGTGAAGTTCTTTTTAAAATTGCCTACAAAGAAGGCGTTAGCCTCAAAGCTAGGCTTTTCTTCAAATCATATATAATGATATTAAAAAAGGTTATTTCCAAAATTTTATGTGTTGCCAAGGTAAATATTTCAAAATGGTGGAAGTATAACTCATTTCTAGAATTCTTCAATTAACCGTGCCGCACGTGAGGTTGGTTAAGTAAAAACTTGAAATAAAATTACGATAAAGGTTTGGGAGTCGGGTATGGGTTACCGCCGTCACGGGAACCATTTATTGCATAACCAACACCTCAGTCATAGGTCACCCCAAGTGGTTCGCTCCGATTGGTGACTTAGCAGGGGTGCTCGGTTTCAAGTAGTGAGGTTTTGGCGGCGGATGCGTCTAACAACCAGCTGCGTGGCGGGCCGGGTCGGGAGAGACTGGTTGATGGAGGCCTTCTGACCTTTCCAGCCGGAAGCTCTCGACCCATCGCCCATGTTCTACAAATTACTCGAAAACAATGAATACATTAAAATTTAATTAAGTTTATGCCACTTCGGTACAATTTCTAGCGATTTCTTGAAAACCTCCCTTATTTGAAGGTTTTAAGATCTTAAAAAAATATATGTTATTTTTGAAGATAATATCTAGACATTCGTTGCGCCGAAACGCAAAATTATATAAAATTCCCTCGATAGAAAAAAATCGTAAGTATGCTCCAAAAATTATTATAAACACGTTTGTTTCAGTTATTTTACAAGTTATATGTATGAAAAAATCACAGTGTTTCTTTAAATGCTGTTTAAGACAACCCCCGCGAGATTTTTGCTTTATTTTAAACGAGCCGTGTTTTATTAAACGTTTTCACAATTTTCGCATCGATTTTGTCGCTTTTAATACTAGCGCGCTTCTCTAACATTCGTAATTTCATATCTCTCCATCTTCTTCTTTTTGTGCGCGGTTGCGGGGCCTTAATACAAAAAAATGTGTAATATGAACAAACATCTGTTAATAGATACGTATGCTTCATAACATAGTATAAAATGAAGTCGCTCAAAATGTGTGTGCGCGTTAATCTTTTAAACTACGCAATGGATTTTCATACGGTTTTCACCAATAGATAGAGTGATTGAAGAGAAATGTTTATATGTATAATACATGTAAATTATATTAGAGAAAAGCCGAGAAATTTAAAGAAAATACATTTTTGTGTGATTTAAAACGGCTGGCGGGCCGTACTATAGTCACTTTTGAAATTCGTTCTACGGAAGAAATTGGAAAATAGATATCCTAGAGTAAGTAGGTATTTGATTGGAATTATTTTATTTGATAAAGTCGCTCACAATGTATGTGCGCATAGATCTTTTAATCTACGCAACGGATATTCATGAGGTTTTCACCAATAGATAGAGTGATTCAAGAGGAAGGTTTATATGTATAAAAACGTGCTTATTATTGTAGAGAAAAGTCGAGAAATTCAAATATTCAATTCAATTCAGGCAGCGGGCAGCGGCCACCTGGCAAGCGGGTGGTGTGGATTTTATAAAGGTTGGGTAATGGCGTTGTGTTTCGTTAGCCACAGCATCGTGTGGCCGGGTCTGCTAGTAGTTAATATATAATTTTTCACGTGTAAATAAAAAATAACTCATTTAAAATGTGTTTTATCTGCAATCCTATTTTTCAATTAGGTGTCAGGATTTTTTGCCAGGAAGGCAATTGTTCGGTACAAAGCAGCGGCGAAGTGGAATCGTGCAATTAGCGCCGTATCGGTGTAGTGAGGTAAGCGGTCCCGCCCGACTCTGTCGCCATCGCGGCTCTGCCAAGCTACTCCCATTGCTACCCTTGCTACCGTTGCTACCATTGCTACCATTGCTACCATTGCCCGTAATCCCATTGAGGCGCCAATAATCCTGACGGATGAAGCGTCGCTCTGATAGCCCAGAATTTCTGCATGCAAGGACAATCAAATTAAATGGATTACGTTTTCGACGGTTAACGGCCTTCCATGCTGCGACCAAATTTTGTAAAAACAATGACACCTATTTTATTTAATTCTAATATTTACTTTTTGAAGTGAAACTTCTATAGACCCGCTGTGATTTGGAATTCGAATGAAACGTAAATGAGGCATTCAGCATCTGCGAAGCATCAAACTCCTATCAAGGCTCCTATTGGTTGAGATATAAAACGGAAATGACGCTGGTCTGCGCTTTTTGACCTCTATTTTCAAGGCTCCTTGGTTCTTCATTGGGTGAGATTGTTTTGGTAAAGTTTTGCTTCTAACGCGTGTTAACTGCACTCGAATTTTCATGCCATAAATTTTATACAAAAAATACACTTTTTTGTATTATTTCAACCACTATGCTCGGAATCCCTGTGTTATGGCGGGTGAAGATTACAGATAAAATTATTCATAATGATTTATAATACATATTAATTATATTGATATTATGGGCATTACATTTATTTATTTATGCGTATGGTATCCCCACCACGCAAGAAAACATCTCTGGATTGCTCCGACGATGACCGAGCGTTTATTCCGTTTCTAGTACTCGATCCGGCCGGCCACCCGCGTTTTGTACCTCTCTGCCCGTTTCATGCGCGAACACTAAATTTTGTAAATATTAATCTCAATAAATGTTAATCTCTCGAACATGAGCAAGTGTTATTAATCATCATCCGTTATAATTTCTGAACACCGGATCGCGGCCTGGAAGTACCGCGATCCTCAGGAGCCTGTCTACCTCTTTATGGTAAAGTATTGGTAGATACTGTCTCGTCTGATGTGGAGACGGAGCACCAGGGAAAACATTTTCCACCAACTCCGCAACCCTTCAAACAACACTTCTAAAAATATACAATTCTGTGTGCATTATAAATATTTTATATACGGTGTTAAGGGACGTAATTAACTTATTCTAACCAGCGATTCTCGACGTTATTTGGAACCTTTAAAAAAATACTATAAACTTTAATAATGTCACCGGAGTCCAAAATTAAATTAACATTTTTTATAATGATTATATTTAGGTCCCATTTTCGTACATACAGTTTACATAGCTACTAATTATCAGCAATACAAAAAATGTTATTAATCAGTAACTTAATTTAAATGAATTAGTAGAAGTATTTTATGAACACCTCACTAGAAGAACCCGTTAACCCTAATTTGTTATTATGCTATCATAAGTAAAAAAAATACACGGGATCTTCCTTGAGGCTGTCAAGGAGGATACTGTCGTTCTATCCATGTAGTAATTGTTTGAAGTTTTGTGGCGATCGCGCACAATAGGCATTTTTCTGAAATAAGACGAAATTAAAGAATCTAACACACGAAATAAAATTTAAAAATCGGATTTTGGCAAGGTTGGTAGCGCAGTTGATTCCGATCACTGGGTAGGAAGGTTCGATTCTCGGTCAAACCATTTTTTTAAGTTTTAATTTGAAATAGATGTCTGTAAAAAACTTTGTAATGGGTTGTTTTTTTTTCATATTTACATGTTTTATAAAAAAAAAATAGATGGGTATATGAGATTTGAACTTGCATAACAAACAGAGATCTGAATGAAGGTAGTATCTTGGAAATTTATTAATGAACCCATTTTGATGAAAATTATACCACCTTTTAATTACAAGAAAAAACACGGAAAGGGACTTTGAAACTTTAAATTAATATTTAAAAATTGTGTTGGTAAAAATAAATCGAATATATACAAATTGTAGCGCGCCGTTTTTACGCTTGCCACTACACCATCTCTTTCCGCCGTACAGCGCCATCCTGCTCACCCACCCCTAAGCAAACCAGGATGCGCCGACGCCTTCTGCGCATCTCCCACCCTCGAGCCGCTACATAAACCACACCCCGCAACAAGGAATGGGCTATATAACAAGCAGCGCCCTAAATCAGTCAGTTCGTCTGCAGCTCGCTCTTGGCTAGTACGCTCTCTTAGTTGCGCTTCGTCCTCTGGCACGACCCTCTAAGGAGTATTCTACTACCATAAGTAAAGCACAAACCAGACCCCCGACTGCTGCCTTAGTTGCGCTTCGTCCTATGGTACGACCCTCTAAGCAGAACCACAGTCAGCTTTTGTTGTTCCCAAAGCCTAACGGCAAGGTTCCCTCCGATCCCTTGCTCAGTTAATTAGTGAATTGATACATTGTGACTATTTTTACCATATTATGTGATCTGTGAACTTACTTTCTTAAATAAATAACCTTTTACCAACAATTGTGTTATAAAACTGGCGCCCAACTTAGTGGCCAGACACATAAAGTAAAATTAAAATCAGTGCATCTACAAAATTTCGTCTCTACCACGTCGAAGTCCTCGTTTCACAATGCAGGCCAAGGAAAGTGCTGGCATCTGCTTCACGCAGGAGCAGTTCGCGGAACTAATGAACTCCATGAAGCGGATGCAGTCGGAACCAACACGTACGGGTACATTCACCACCTGTACGGCACGCTTCGATGGTACCAGAGACAGGAGTGCGGTCGAGAGTTTTATTGCCGCCGCATCCATCTTCAAGTGCGCCGAGAACATCGAAGACGCAAGCGCTCTGGAAGGATTACCACTGCTGCTTACGAAAGACGCCGCCGCTTGGTGGCTTGGCGTAAAAGGAGAAGTACGAGACTGGGAGAGCGCAACGAACCTCCTCAGGCATGCTTTCGCCCCTAAGAAGCCAGCAGCCCGTGTAAGCCCGTGCAGCGGAAGAAAGCCTGTACGAGAGCACGAAGACCGTCCCACTACGCGCGATGGAAAACCGAACAGACGGCCGCCTACGCTGCACTAACTGCCGCAGATTTGGGCACCGTTCCGAGGAGTGCCGTTCCCGCTACGATACAGGAGCGCACGTAAAGTACACTCCTCCAGTCAAGAAGCTGGAGACACCCAGTGATGCGAAGTTCGCATGCTACGGTTGCGGTAAACCAGGCGTGGTAAGAAGCAAGTGCCCGCAATGCAGCCAAGGGAGAATAGACACCCCTCACCCACGAGCCGATTTTTGCTCGATACATGAAATAGGCCTTCCCCGAGCGAGACCTATACTACACATCGGGATTGGAAACTTCCTGGGCACTGCTCACGTAATAACCCCCGGAGGAATCAGCACCAATCCGGAGAAGATAGAGGCGATCTCTAAAATGAAGGAGCCAAACAATGTCAAACAGCTACAGACATTTCTTCAGACATGCTCCTGGTATAGGCGATTTGTACCCGAGTTCGCCAAAACCGCCAAGCCACTCAGCGACTTGATAAAGAAAGACGCCACCTGGGAATGGAAATCCCCACAGCAGAATGCTTTCGACACCCTGAAAGCACTACTCACTAGCGCCCCCATACTACGACAAGCCGATGGAAGCAAGGAATTCATCATAAAGTCGGACGCAAGCAGCTACGCAATAGGAGCAGTTTTGGTCCAGGGGGAGGGACTAGAAGAACATCCGGTAGAATACGCGAGCCGCCTGCTACTACCAGCGGAGAGGAACTATTCTACCACAGAACGAGAAGCCCTAGCAGTCGTATGGGCAGTTGCAAAGTTCCGAGGATACATTGAAGGAACAGCAATCACCGTGGTTACCGACCACCAAGCGTTGAAGTAGTTAATGACGTTAAAGTCTCCCACAGGTCGCCTTGCAAGATGGGCCCTGCAGCTTCAACCCTACAACCTGAAAATCCAATACACACGCTGGACGCTCAAAACTGGTGGCGGACACACTATCACGACCACCATTACTTGAAGACCCACCCTCTATTTGCGCACTATGCACGATAACCCTCGACGTTCCAGTACGCAACGCGGCTGACATCCGCAGAGAACAATTGAAAGACACTGCATTGAAGAAAATTATCGAGTATTTTGAAGCCAACAATCCAAACGAAGACCTTAGTTACAAGACAACTAAGGGCTACCTGATGCAAAAGGTGTATTGTACCGATATGCACACGATATCGAAGAAGAGGACGCTCAACTAGTCGTCCCCGAGCATGAGAAACACCAAATACTCATGGCCTATCACGATGCCCCTACCGCTGGGCATTACGGAGTAGAACGCACGATTCGACGAATTGCCAGACGATACTTTTGGAAGAATATGCGGACTTACATACAGAAATACGTCAAGAACTGTCTGGAGTGCCAGAGATACAAGCCATCAAACCTAAAACCCGCCGGCCTCCTACAGACTTCAGTAATGAACCAGAGGTTTGAAACAGTAGCCTTCGACCTCTTCGGACCACTCCCAACTTCCGAGGATGGGAAGAATTGGATCTTCATCATCGAAGACGTGGCCACACGCTGGATAGAACTATTTCCCCTCAAAGACGCGACTGCCGAGACCTGCGCCCGCGTCCTGATTGATGAAATATGCCTACGCTACGGGACCCCACGCCGACTGATAAGCGACAACGGTACCCAGTTCGTGAGTGCCGTGATGCAGCAGATGACTTACTGCCTGGACATCAAGCAAACCTTCACACCAGCCTACCACCCAGAGGCCAATCCTGTCGAGAGGAAACATCGAGACCTCAAACCCCAACTAGCCATACTGGTTGGCACAGAACACCAAAAATGGGCCGAAAGCCTTCCATCAATACGCTTCGCCATGAATACCGCGTTCTGTCAGAGCACCGGATACTCCGCTACCTATCTCACATTTGGACGTGAGCTAAGGTCAGCCGATGACGTCGGAAGAGACTTGAGAAGCATTATCTTATCGGAAAACTTCATCTCCGAGATAACGCCGCATCTGCTACAACTAGCCGATACCCTACGTCTTGTCAGGACCCACAATGATGAGAAACAAGACAAACAAAAGAATTATGTGGATAACAAGAGGCGAGAAGACCCCCATTACCAGCCCGGAGATCACGTCTTTGTCCACTCCCACGCTCTTAGCAAAGCCGCAAGAGGCTTCAGCGCAAAATTAGGACCACGACGAGATGGCCCCTACCTGATCCTGAAGCAACATGGACCAACGAGCTACGAGGTAGCTTCAATGGAAGCACCAGATGTCTCGCTAGGCACCTACCACACCTCAGCACTGACTCCATACCACGGGCACTTGACACCGCTGCCCGCTCCGGTTATTCCTCTACGCAAACGAGGTCGACCAAAGAAGAATAAGTAGCCGCCACGCTACTACAGACCTGGATCTTCGACGGGACGTTCCTCGATCCAGAGGGGGAGGATGTAGCGCGCCGTTTATACGCTTGCCACTACACCATCTCTTTCACCCGTACAGCGCCATCCTGCTCACCCACCCCTAAGCAAACCAGGATGCGCCGACGCCTTCTGCGCATCTCCCACCGTCGAGCCGCTACATAAACCACACCCCGCAACAAGGAATGGGCTATATAACAAGCTGCGCGCCCTAAATCAGTCAGTTCGTCTGCAGCTCGCTCTTGGCTAGTACGCTCTCTTAGTTGCGCTTCGTCCTCTGGCACGACCCTCTAAGGAGTATTCTACTACCATAAGTAAAGCACCAACCAGACCCCCGACTGCTGCCTTAGTTGCGCTTCGTCCTATGGTACGACCCTCTAAGCAGAACCACAGTCAGTTTTGTTGTTCCCAAAGCCTAACGGCAAGGTTCCTTCCGATCCCTTGCTCAGTTAATTAGTGAATTGATACATTGTGACTATTTTTACCATATTATGTGATCTGTGAACTTACTTTCTTAAATAAATAACCTTTATCAACAATTGTGTTTTAAAATGTAATAAAATTTCTAGATTTTAATAGTCAGTTATAACAATCCCCTTTATCTTATTTCTGTGGATAATATTTAAAAAAAAATGGATTGTCATTATTCCAAAGACTCCCGGAATTGCGACTCTTTGTGGTAATATCGTATACCTATTATAATTTTTTTAGCTGCAGTAGTTACTGCCAATTTTTGGCATACGAATAATAACTTACCAGCCACCTCCATCGTGGTATTCGAAACTCTGTCATTCCCAAAGGGTCCGTTCGAACTGTTTGCTGTAAACTGCAGGACGATCAGGAATGAGCTAATTAATATGAAAGGGGAGTGGGGGCGGTGGACGAGGTGGGTAAGGGAAGGGGCTGCAGGGGTACAGGGACATGTTACGTCATTAGATGCATTGAGTTTGAGAGATTAGACCTAGCATGGGATGTAACACTTCTCTCTGTGTTCGTAGTTGCGATTCTCGAAAGTCAATAGACAGGCAACAAGACCTTAAGCAGTAGATACAATAGTATGTGGGTTCGGTAGAATTAAAGATATTCTTCTTTACTATGTTGTTTGGAATAATAAGCATTTTTTAAAATTTATTATCATTTCATCGTTGAGTTCAAATGTCAAGTTATAGAGCCTTCCACTAGCACTTCCCAAGCGTTAAACTGTGTTTTGGTTATACATTAAATACAGACTGTACCGGCTTTGTTTTGAATGCTTACTGAAAGTAAATGTGTTTAACTGAGCTGCGAAAGAGTTGGCAACATCGCTTTTTAGCAAAACGGACGCATGAAATTCCCGTCTCGATACAATGTGGTTATTACTGACTTATTGATTTTTAATTGACTGTTACCGTTTGAATTTAAAAATAATTCAATGTGTGATGTTTTTAAAATACCTATACATACCTTGTGCATGTTTAGATAAATACAGATCCAAGAAATCGACATTTTTATTGCGATTCATAATACCGGTATTTTGCACAAACCATTAAACAATTTATTGTCGCTTTTTGCTTACATTTTACGAATTGAATTCAAATATTATCAAAGTAATCTTAAAAAAAATCAGAGTGCGTGAAATTAGGAAGTCGCTAGATGTCGCTTTCTTTTCTTTTTCTTGTTTTTTTTAAAGTGGTTTAAAGATTATATATTGATTTCACAAAATATATATATTTTTTTATTTCGAAGGATTCGAATCCCCGTTCGCCTGATGTCGGTCTCTCTGGCCGCTGAGACTTGTCAGGCACCTTGCCAACTATGCTATGGAAGGCACCGAGGTGCGAATTTACAGCATTATATTAGAACCGAGTATTTGGGTAGAACTGAGTTGTGATGCATGCACCTGAATTTCAAGTGACTAACGGTGCTAAAGAAGTTTCACTTCAAAATGAACATCAAATCACATATTTGACACCGGATTAGTTTTTTGCGATTTTTCAAAGAAACGTTCAAGTAGTTGGTTTTTATTTATTTATTAATTTTCAACGCCCTGATGGGCTTTTACATGACAAATTTATAATACAGAGACAGTTTTTTTGAATAAAAAAGATAAACTATAAAAACATAACTAGTAAACATCATATGAAAGGTAGGTAAACAGATAAATTTAAGGAAAGATAGTGCATTACAATAAAAGAGAAAGTTTCTAAGTTGTGAATGACATAGAAAATAAACTAGTAGGTATGTTAGTAATTACAAAATTTACAGGTGACTGATTAAATGTCATAAATAATACATGACAAAATGCAAACTACATAAAAGAAAACGTTAACAAGTTTTTACAGAGAGATAGAAATACACAAATATATACAATAGACCCTACGTGATGCTCCTTAGATATCAAAATATTCTACATAAAAAATATTGTTCAGATATTTCTTGAATAACGGTAAACTTGTATTAAATACATCGATATTAGAGGTGTATTTGTTCCCTAGTGTGTGTAGTCGAGAAATTGATGCATGTGTGTGGTGGTTGGTTAGAGAATTATTGTTGCAGAATAATATGTTTTGCCTTGTTGCAAAAATACTCCTCAAAACTAAGTCCATTAAAATTTTCCTAAAACATGAAACCAGATAGATATGATTTTCATTATGTTGGAAATCTAGCTTATCAAAATTATCTGCTGTGAACGAAGATAACAGCGATTGAGGCGATTTTTCGCAAAAACAGCGCTATATAAGTTGTCCAAATTTATTATATTATTATTATAACAATGTTAGATGGATACAGCAGCAGGTTTGTATTCGTTTGTACTGTGAACCACATGTCAATACATTCTTTGATAAATCTACAGCGTACGAGTATGTCACTTCAAAGAATACACCATTCAATATCATTGAGTCACTTTGCAGAAATGCAATATGCAAATGGCTTTTCCTTCTGTACAGTCGGGGGATCTACAGGTCTTAATATTGGGAAATAATTTGCTAGATGTCCCCTTCACCAACACAACGCTCTTATAAAAATACAATAAACTTTCAAAACGATCATAAATTTGACAAAAACGCTGGCGCAAAACTTATTCATAAAAACAATATCGGTATAAGGTTGGATAATTTAGAGGCACTTGAACTTAGGAAAGCCATAAACACTAATAGTAAGGTAGTTAATAATCTTTAATTAAATGAAGACAATATTAGCGAAACTCAATCGAAATCTGGAGACAGAAAAATCAGAAAAGATATTGGCTCCGCTGGGACACGAACCCAGAACCCTTTTCTTACATGGAAACAGCTCTGCCGATTAAGCTACGGAACCCATATTAATTCGGTCACTTTTAACTGTATCATACTTCGACTAAGAACTACCAACATTATCTTCATTTACTTAACGCACATATTATTGGCTGCTATCTTTATATATGATTACAAGATTCAACTCGAACTAAATGCAATCTAGATAGTGTCCCAGCGGAGCCAATATCTTTTCTGATTTTTCTGTCTCCAGATTTCGATTGAGTTTCGCTAATATTGTCTTCATTTAATTAAATATTATAATTTGAGATTTTACTCATAAAATTTAAAAAATTAATAATAAATAGTTAATAATCAACTAAATTTAAATAAAAGTCCTATACTAAGGTTGTTCCCTATTGATAAAGAACACGTTCGTTCCCTTCCCAATTCTCCATCTATGCCTTCTTCCTCCTCCTGCACTTGACGAGTCCAGCCCATTTTTGGTAAATTATATATTATAACACACATGTAACCTAATGTTAGTAGAGTATTATACTGCCCCGATGAAGCTACGGTTGTAGCGAAACCCGGTCGGCATAAAGTATAAAAATAAAAGTGGTGTTTACAAAGTTATTGTTTTATTTAAAATTAATAAACTTTGTCTTAGAATTGTCTTTGTCTTATAAAAGAGATACAGCTTTACGTGGACAACTTTGCAATGAGCTCATCAAATTCATTGCAAACCTTCAGTATAAATACCAGTACGGCGAGCAATAAAAAAATGTATAATTAAAGGGGGGAGTCTGGTCCAGCCGATCCAAAAAAACTACTTTTTTATTACTTCTTCTAATAGTGCAAAATTATTTTGTGGTAACAATTATCCAACTAAGCTTATCCAACTGAATGCCATTGACATTACAATGTATTAATTAATAATTAATACATTGTAATGTCAATGGCATTCAGTTGGATAAATTAGAAATTTTAGAGATTAGAAAGAGTGTTAATGCAAATTTAAATATTATTAATAATCAAATATTGTTTTTAAATGACCCATTATTAAATCTATTCACCTTTTAAATTTTTAATTGTTCTATATTGCCCCTCCTCTCCTACACATTATTTTCTTTCAAATTTTATTATTGTTTATGTCGATTATTTTTCTCTGTACTAATAAGGGTGGCAAGTATTATACTTGCCACCCTTATTTTTATCTTTATCAACATTGTTTCTTTTTTACACCAAAGCAAAGGTAGCCCGTTCGTGGCATACATTAATTACTAAAAACCTTTCCTAGTAAATTTGAACCGCAACATTGCTGCTCACCATGGTTATATGTACCATAATATTGACGCACAACGATTAATTTCCACCTGTTATACTGGCACCCTACGTGGATTATTGCCGTAATATTGACGCTTGACGGGCAATTTCTGCACGTAATATTGATGTCAAACGCTGAATTTCCACCACTAACCACAAACAGACTTTCTTTTTTTTTTTACAAAAAATAATTCCCCTCAGAGTCTGTGTCATGTTTGGGGATGCTGTATGGAGAGTCTTTTTAGAAAAGCTTTATACATCAATCTTTCGAGGTTAATTTTATAATGCGAGGACCAACCTAATATTTTTCAAAGAAATGGTTTTCACAGAATTGTTTTCTTGTTAGTCGCAGCAAACCGATTGTTGCATTGGAAATTCCCGATCTGGATGGTACAAAACCCCTTTGATATATTGCTTCCGTCCGGAGAACTGGGCGGTTCCAAGGATGGAAATTATGTTCCTTTCACGTGTTGTTGTACTCGAGGGATAAGGACTTTATTAATAGAAAATTCAGTGATAGAGAAATGCGATGTTTGGTGGTATTTACATTAAAACACTATTAATTCTGAGGGGATTCTTCTCAATAACTTTAGGTTCTTGTTCAAACTGGTTAAATCCAATAATTGGATAACCAACATCCTTGTCATAGGTCACCTCAAGAGGTTCGCTACTTTTGGTGACTTAGCAGGGGTGCCGGGGTTTATGAGGTGAGGTTATTCTTGGCTTGGTGGCGGAAGCGTCTGCCTATTTTCTGTGTGGCGGGCCGGATCGAAAGAGATTGGTTGGGGGAGTCCTTTTGACCTCTCCAGCTGGATATCGACCAGGCTTGAGGTTTGATCAGACGACCTTGACTGTCCTTTGTCCTGCCTCTGACTACCCAACGCTGAATTTTCTTTTAGTCTTCGGGTATTTTACCCCAAATATTCAGTTAACATTCTTTGAGGCTTCTCTGAGTGGTTGGCTAAGGGACACGGAAGCTAAGTGTAGTTTATGGTCAGACCGAAAGTCATACACATTTTTTGTTGGTACTTGCCAATTGATTTGAGATTTATTGTATTACTTATGTTCTCTATTTTATGCAGGTGCTTGCGGGTTTTTACAGATGCAATGCCGCCTCATGGAGCCTCATGAATGAGTTTTTCTTTTGCCCTGTTTAATTTATATTTGTCTTACTAACCAATTTTTTTGCATGTTGTTTTTCCTGTTAAGCACTTGCATACTGCTTACTAACAAGGACAAGTATGCAAGGACACTGGAGGTCTAGATTCATTCAAAATAAATAAATGTAGCTTCGTTTAACAAAAAAAAAATGAGAATCTTGCGAGAGCCTTGAAGAAGTAACCATCTATTACTTATACCAGGGCGGGTAAGAGGTGGATAACCTCCACTGGACTCTATCGACCCATCCCCTTCCACCGCAGTTGAAGGGATGGATTCATACGCTGAACCGGTGCGTAATAATCTAATTAGTTTCGGTTAATGTTTGAAATAAAACGCATGGATAAAGGGATGGATACTGCCTTACTGACCCCAAGATTCCTACCAACCCCTCGTACCTTTATCCTTCCAAGAACTTCCTCTCATCTTTTTCCTTAACCCTCGACCCGTCATATGGGGTCTTTAAAAGCCCAGGTTTTACAGAAATGCTAATTATGTTCATTTTAAATGTTCCCACTGATTTCTTACTTTAGGTAGCTTCCTAAAAGGGACTATACTTGACGCAAGCGCCGAGAAAATTTAGTTTGCGCATGTGCGATGTGAGATACAGACTTGTGTTTCGACGTGAGGCTAAAAAAATCAACAAAATACCATGAAAAATCAAGTTTATATGTTTTTTTTATTGTATTTTGTTGATTTTTTTGTTGTAATAATAATAAGTCTATATCAACCTCAAATAGTTATGAGTTTGATGGAAATTGGTTAGATTTTTTTTTTAAGTTTTCTATTAAAAAATATGATTCAAAATTTCAAAAAAATGTTCCTTGTTGATTTTTCAGCTCTTGCATTGAAAATAAATAACTAATTTTTAACATTTCTTTTTATTTCAAAGCAATCATTATCACCTGACTGTAATCAGTTAAAATAACATATAAAATGTATGCTACAACAACAATTTAATCATATTTATTTTTGGGGTCCTAAGCGACCCCATGCGACACCTCACGTTACAAAAAAGGCGCGACGGGCGGAGGGTTAAAAAAACCTTCACACACCATCTCCTGAGATGACTTAGGCCCTGAGGAAAAAAATCAGAATGTGCAATTCACACGCGGTAAAAGTGAAACCTTCAGAAAACTGAATTAGACAAGAGTGGAGAGGCTACGAAACACCGCACATAGAGGAGACGAATTATAGTATCTCATTCTCTCGCAGGCAAAATCCTATGGTTATTACGTGTGATATAATTGCGTGGATGTATGTCGAAGGATCTTGTATGTGTTTTGTAATGTATGAAAGACTACTGCACAAGTAAAATGAATGCATATAAGGAAAGGAAGGAAGGGACTTGCTGCGGAACCTTGTGGCACTCTCTGCTGTCTTGGCTGGGTTCGTTGATGCACTCGTATAATAATAATTAATTTTGGTATTTTACTGTGATTTGCGGGATTAGGTTTACGAATGCGGCATGCGTAATAATAGATGTTTACGCGGCGAGTTGCGATTGACGACTGATTGTTATGGTAACGTTAAATGACAGGTACATAGGGATGCGTAGGAAAAGGAACATGATAGAAATGGATAGGAAAGGAATATGTGACAATCAAGCTACAAGCACAGAGTCTACAATATATGTAGATGAATGTAGAAAAGTGTAGCTATGTATTGTGTAAACACTCAACTAGGTTGTATGTGTTTGTCCTTTTTTAGTGTCGCTTTTTTTAAATCACAACGGTTATAAAGGAAGTTTTCACTTAAATTATTTTCTTCAGGGCCTCCTCTGTGGAGCTAATATTAAAAAAAATGGCATGGAGGGAAATATTTTTATCGGAGCCTCCTGTGTGAAACTAATGTAATTTTTTTTCCTATTTTTGATGATTTAAATCGAGTGTCATGGTTCCCCTGTCAGCAGGAATCTAATGAAGAATACATAAATAAAAATAATATCTACTCCCTTCAGGTACATTTTCTTTTCATTCAATATCCACAACTCAATAATATGTGTGTATGTTATCTTCTCTACAGCATTATTTCCGGCTAGCCATGGTAGGTATTAGGTACCCGTTCAAGTTATTACATCCATTCCAACATTTTCTCATTTGTTTCGGCTTTGAGGGTATTTGCCTCTTGTGTATTGCTGCTTCAGACATGATATTTCACGGCGGCTGTTTGTTACTACCTGCTGCAGAATGCAAAACTTGTCTTCTCTAACACAACATAACAAGAATAAACGTTGTATAACCTACAATTTTCGTGATTTTTGTTGATCACTTTATTTTTTAACGGTTTTAAAGAGTGTGTTTAAGATTTTATTGATGAGAAGTTTTCGACGGCTTTTCCATTGAAGCGTTTTAAAACCACTCGTAATAAAATTGTCAATTATTGTCAACCTAACATGACCAAAGCATTTTCATTTATTGTTTATAAAACTTCGAGGGAAGAATTTTTTTCTAAACAAATGGAATGTAGATTAAAGAAATTTAATTAAATTTGAGTTTGTGTACCTGGGTAGTATGCTTACGAGAGATGGGAAGGCTGATAGAGATATTGAAAGAAGGATAAATGCAGGTAACGCCATTAATGGAGGACTGAATGCCGTTGGCGCTAATAAAAAACTGCCAAAAGAAGCGAAGCTAGCAGTCCACAATAGAGTCCTGGTACCTACCCTGATATATGGCAGTGAGGCATGGAACTGGCAAAGGAAGGATAAAAGTACACTGAATACTGTTGAAATGAGATCCCCGAGGCGAATGTGTAGTAAAACCATGTATGATCGTGTGTGAAATGTGGATATTCGCAAAGAATGTAAGGCTGATGTAAGCATAATGAGTAAGATTAAGAAAGGGACTCTCAGATGGTTTGGGCATGTAGAGCGAATGAAAGAAGAAAATAGTGTGAGAAGAATATATGACGCAAATGTGAATGGAAGAAGAAGTCGGGGACGCCCGAGGAAGACATGGCACGATCAAGTGAATCAGATACTTGAGTCGGGCCATGTCAAAAGTCAGTATGAATGAGACGATGTATGAATGTGAGTGAGGCAAAGACTGTGTGCCAAGATCGAGTTGTTTGGCGGTCCATCCTCTCTGCCTACCCCTGCGGGGAAACGGCGTGATGGTTAGTTAGCTAGTTTTTAATGTATCATTTTTTGAAGTAAAAACTTCTTTAGCACCGTTGTGATTTGAAACTCGATGAAACGACAAATAGCCACACTAAAAATAGACAAACACATACATCTATAGGATTTAGCCTAGAGAATGAGATAGTAGGTATAATCGGTCTCCTTTTAATGCAGTGCATCGTATACTTCCCACTCTTGCCCACTTTAGTTTTCTGAGGGTTTCACTTATACCGCGTGTGAATTGCACACACTGTTCTTTTTTAATATTTGCATGCACCAATGAAAATATATTTATCTTGTGTACTTACCTACATAATTCAATTCGTATTTCTGTTCACTTATCCTGATAAACAACCATTAATGTATCGAAAATGGTTGCTTATCAGTTGTTCAAAAAATAAAACACGTATATTAATTAGTCAGGGGGTTAAGAGGAAACACGGTTGCCGAGAAATCTAAATAATAGGTATTTTACCAAACTGTTGCTGTCACCGTCTCAGTTATCTCCAGAATACTGAACAAAAGGGACAACTACACCTCAGGCTGATAATATCTAAATTAATAGTCAAAATCGAAATTTTGTTGTCCCTATATTTTCTCCTCCAAAACTGAATCGATTTTTAATATTTGTTCAAAGATTTTTAGATTTAATTTCATAAAAATAATCTATGTATTTTAAATTTTTTTTAGCATTTACGTACTGAACGCCTGTCGATAGAGTTTAAACCAGATAATTTTAAAGGTTTTTTGGACAGTCCTAACTCTCATAAAGAAGTCTTATAAAAAAATCTATGAATTAAAAAATATTTGCACTAGTGTCAAAATCCAGAGAAGAAATTGTGTAATACGTTTTTATGGAGAAAGCGCCGCCCGGTTTCCTTTTTAATATTTATTATGTATTACTTATAACAGTGGTGCTCAAACCGTCGATCGCGAGTTCTTTTGAGTCGATCTCGAGAAAAATTTGCGAAAGAAAACATTATCCTATTGTTGTGCAGATTTAATTTAAACCAGTTTTGTGTTCACAATGTAAAATTCGAGCTGTGGATTCATCTGCTGACACTTTTCGAAGGAAAACATTATCTTATCCGAAGTTCAATTATATTTTTTTTGTTGCGGATTATGCATGTGCTGCCAGAATAAAAGAAAAACATTTTCATGTTCTGAGTGCAGTTTTCATTCGCCGCATACAGATTTAATTTAAACCAGTTTTGTGTTCACAATGTAAAATTCTAGCTGTGGATTCATCTGTTGACACATTTCGAAAAAAAAGCATTCTCTTATTCGAAGTAAAGTTATAAAATTCTAGTTGCAGACTATTTATGTACTGCCAGAATAAAGAAAAATCATTTTCATCTGGGTATAGTTTTGATTCGCCGCACACAGATTTTATTTAATCCAGTTCATGATATAAAATTTCTGTTTTAATATTTCGAAGGCAAACATTCTCTTATTCGAAGTGCAGTCATAAAATTCAAGTTGCAGACCACGTATGTGCTGCCAGAAACAAATAAAAACCATTCTTATGTTCTGAGTGTTGTTTTAATTCACCGCGTACAGATTTAATTTAAACCAGTTTTGTGTTCAGAATGTAAAAATCTAGTTGTGGTTTCATCTGTTGACACATTTCGAAAAAAAAGCATTCTCTTATTTGATGTGAAGTTATAAAATTCTGATTCCAGACTGTTTATGCACTGCCAGAATCAAATAAAAACCATTTTTATGTTCTGGGTGTAGTTTTAATTTATCAATTTATTGGAAGAATACTCGTCACATGTGATATAATTAAAATCGGCATAAAATGAGATCAAAAATAGGATTTTCACCCCCCCCCCTCCCCTGTCAGAGTCGATCAATCGGACTCTAATAATATTGAGGTAGATCAAATGGCGAGTATGGGTACCGCCGCCCCGGGAATCATTTAATGAATAACCAACACCTCTGCCTTTGATCACCCCTGGTGGTTCGCTGCGTTTGGTGACTTAGCAAGGGTGCCCGGGTTCATCGGGGTAAGGTTTGTCTTGGCGGTGGATATATCTGCCCACCAGCTGCATAACAGGCCGGATCTGACTTCTCCAGTCGTACTCTTTTGGAACATCGCACTGCAGTGGGAGAGATGGATTATACATTTGTCACTCCTGGACACACTGACCCCCAAATTACTACCCACCCCTCATACCCTTTTCCTTCCCAGAACTTCCTCTTCTTCCTTCCCTAAATATTTTCCTCCACACAGCATCCCCAAAGACATGGGCCCTAAGGGGAATTATTTTTCTCAGGGCCTCCTGTGTGGAGCTAATGTAAAAAAAATAAATTATTACCATAATATAAGTAGACATATTTGTATTAAATAAAAATAACATATTTTAATAGCAGAGTAAAAGTTTATCAAAATAATATGTAACACGTAAACTGTAAAATAAATTAAATGAAAATGTGTAAAAAAAGAAAATTATCCAACAACAAAATCAATTTTATATATTTCTACTCCAAAACAAAATGATTGGATATACTTACATGTATGTAAACAAATTGATAAGCCTTCAAGGCAATGCAAAATTGTTTTGTTGATTTTGTGAAATTTGTATTATTTACTCTGCCGATAAAACACAAATAAGAGCGTATTTCCGAAAATCCATTTGAGTTCTTCCCTTAAAATTTCACCCCGACCCCGACCGTAATAAAGTTTCACCGCCTTCACCGAGACGTGTATTTTATAGAAGCGGATTATGAACATGGTGAAAAGGGCCGTATTAATTTAATGGATAATAACATATTATGTATTTGGGATTGATAAGCGTACATACACAGGGGTACAGACATTGACTAAACACATAGTTGGGTGACCAGGTTGTTTTGGCTCCAATACGGGACATTTGTGGAGATGAATTTATGACGGGGGATGTGTTTTCTGAAATTAGTAAGCCCGTTGATATGAATCCTATTAATCAACATTTACAGCGTGCGCAAACAATTATCCAAAATGACAATTTTTATTGGTAATTCTCTGGGAATTACTATTACAATTATTGTATTGTACGAGATAAAAAGTGAAGTGACAACCTCTCTACCATATTTCGAGATTTGCAATAAAAAAATGTGATATTTTCACCTTGTTTTCAACTTTATTTGCAAATGCAAATTTTAAATACAAAGTTTTTGTCGTACTTATAAGAATGTAGGTTATGTATGCAAACATATTATAGCGGAAATGTGGGCCATATATGTTTCACGATTTTAAAAAAAATACAATTTCAAGTAAGTAGGTATAATGTTAGTTTTTAATTTATTTTCATTTTTTTATTTTATTTTATTATTATTGTACAACAGAATACTTACAATTACGGTACAATTTAGTTACCCTATCAGCATTTAGGCAAGTCACTTCAATAATATTTTTTAAGCATATAAAGAACAGTCACTTTCATCCAAATGGTTCGCAATTTCATTTAACAGCACCACTTCCCTCGTCATGCTATGCTTTGCCAAGACGTCTGTTCTGCCGTTCGGTACTTTAAATAAGTCATGATGTCGACTTTGGCTGTAGTGGTCTGGTACATATAAATCATAGCATCCCAAGAGAAATGGGCTATCGATGAAGTTATGCTATTTTTGTGGTGAAACACGAGGGTATATAAAGAAAAATGAAGATTACATCAGGGAAAAATCGATTATTTTCAATTTGTCAATATTGTAGCACGGAATTTATGGTTTTTCAGACCAAAATATGTTTTTAATTAGGTGATATTCAGTAGATTTGAGGTTTTCGTCTTTTTTTAGTGTAGGTATGTATTCATTTTTTGTGATATTGGGCATTTGAGGCAGATCATCCAATACTCCCTTTATTTTATATATATACAATCGGCAAATAACGTAATTAACGGCAAATGACTTTATTTAGATCATTTTTACTTAGTGTATTGCTAATTTTTTTTATATGAATACCGCACAAGAGTCCCAAATGCTCTCGTCTGGAGCCAGTGAGACTACGGCATCCCTAATTGGTGTATGTTGTGAGGCTGAAGGGAGTGGGGAGGGAAGGAGATAGGGAAGAGGAAGGTGGGAAAGTACCTGGCTACTCAGATCTGGTCACCAAACACGGCGAAAGCCACTTCAGGCAACGTTTCAATTCCGAATGGTGATCTTACACCAGGGCGATACTGAGAGTATCTTCCACTCTGGAACGTGCCGCAAATATACTATGTATTAATAAATTGTGAAATACACAAATTAATCAAATAAAATTTTTTGCCACGCCGGGATTCGATCCCGCGACCTTCGGAATGCGAGTCAAGCGTCTTACCGCTGCAGTACGCCGGCCGTCATACGTTTCTAAAGTAGTTCACAAGCTTTGTGGGTTTCTTCGAAGTACTATTTATGTGGGAATCCCATTGACGATGTTCACCGGTTTCAATGCCAATATATTTTATGTTCCTAGAGTGTTTTATGGTGGAGCAAGACACACAGTAATGCCATCTAGTGACCTTATTTTAATACGGAAAAATTGTATTGGCAACAACTGTAAAACCGTCAAAAACTATATCAAGTATCACGAGCGTCAAGTAGGCAAGTATCAAGAGCGTCCGCACACAAATAGACAAAAATGAATACTGATGGGAAAAGCAGTTATAATGAATGTCAGTGACAAAACACAAACCTTTAAATATTAAATGATGATTTTGATTTTTTTTTCTCTCTTTCAGAAAGAAAGCCACCCGCAAAATCAAATAAAAAACACACATGACAATCCAAGACACATTGTTTGGCCGTGCGCCGCACGGATTTCCCGAAAATCTTCATACAGAAAACCGATTTTCGAAAAATAACATCAAAATGCATTTTTTTAATATTAGCACTTTAGCACATCCAACAGTCACGAGCCGCCACTGGACAGGATCCCTGCAAAAACGAAACAGTCCCATTCAAAACGGGACGTATGGTCACCTTACCCATAGACCACATGCGCGCGGAAACATACACATATTGACTAAAGCCATAGACACCACATCATAGACTACTTACGTAGAGTTGCCAAGCTTAAAGATAATCCTTTTGGAGGGGGTAAGCTTTATGAGAATTATTATTCGTCTCCTGATAATATGAAATAATTAATAAAGCCCTTGAAGCCAACATGACATGCGGGAAGCTAAAATCTAATTTGGGTACAGATCACGGACGAGAGGAGTGGTACTGGACGGCTGACTTGAGATTCCCTGTAGAGATGTACTTCACTTCTCACTAATTTTATTACGTTTTCTACAGTGGGAATTTTGTTTTTTTTTTTTAATAATTTTTTTTATGTGAATCCCGTCCAAGATTCCTAACTCTCGCCTGAAGCCAGTAAGACTATCGCATCCCAATTGGGGTATGTTATGAGGCTGAAGGTAGCCGAAAGGGACTCCAGATACTAATATCTTCAGCCTGTATGTCGGTCAAATATTACAGCTCATACGTTGGACTAATATCTACAGCTCATATGTTGGACTAATATCTATGAACTTCAGAGTGAGGACTAATATCTACAGAGCAAATGGTCGGACGAATGTCCCAGTGGTGACTAGTATCTATGGAGCGTAGGTTGAACTAATATCTACAGAGGGCAGCTGAGCAAGAGATTGTACGGAAAAGCATAAATTACTTCAATTACGTAATAACTAACCTAATCTAACCTAACCTAACCTAACCTAACCCAACCTCTGCCAGTGCTGTAGATATTCGTCCACACTTTAGTTTTCATATATATTAGTCAGCAGTTTGAGCTGTAGATATTCGTCCTCACTTTGGTTCTCATAGATATTAGTCAGCAGTTTGAGCTGTAGATATTCGTCCTCACTTTGGTTCTCATAGATATTAGTCCGATTTGTTCAGTTTTTGGAATTCCTGTCGATATTAGTAGACGCCTCCGTCGGGAGGGAAAGGAGATGGGCAACAGGAAGGTGGGACGTTTTTTCCTTTTACATCATGTAGATTCACCTCCCGAAGTTTGTGCACTTCACCCCCGGACATCCTGTTTCTGTAGAAACCCCGGACTATTTCAAAGTTTGAGTAATGAACTAACCATCACCTAATTTCCCGACACAACTCCAACTGTTTGTATCCCCACTCCTTGCTTCCTAGACTCACTTTTGTTATTCTAACTAGTGATATGACCCACTTAAAAAATGATTATCTAAGCATATCTTTTTATAACGTCACCAACAAATTTATGGTTACATTTGCCTTATATTTTTTAACATTGCACCACACTCCTTAAAGTCACACAATCGATCTCTCGATCCTTTAAAACATCTAAAGATATTCATCGAATGCTACAACCATTCTACGATCTTTCTTTTTTAATAATAATAATAGGATAATTTGTAGATCGCCATTTTTGTGAAAAATAATCTCAAGGGCGCTCTACAATTTATTATCAATTATTAAACTTAATTTACTTAATTATTTTATTTTTATTCTCAAACAAGCAGCAGTGGTTCACAGAGATAATAAGTTTCCACCAAGAATTCATCTAAGTTTATTATTTACAAATAGATACAGAAACATACTTACCTAGCAGGTCACTTCCGATAAACACACTTGGATTAGAAATTTGGTGCTTGGAGAAGATGCGAATTTGGACTGATTAATAATAATAATAATAATACCATCTTAATTAAAACCACTTTAATTAGAAAGTTTATTCTTAGAGAAGATACTAATTTAAACTGATTAATAAACATCACGATATTTCTCAGAAGGGTAGGATGGATAGTAAGAAAGTTTATTCTTAGAGAAGATACTAATTTAAACTGATTAATAAACATCACGATATTTCTCAGAAGGGTAGGATGGATAGTATGTCAAATAACTCTATTTTGGTACGCATTATTTTCGTATTTTATGCATACATCATACACACTCTTCATATGACTCTACACAAAAAACTCGAAAATAAGAAATAAAAAAATAAATATTCACAAAAATTGCCTTTTGAAGTGAATTTCTACAAGTGGCCAGTGTCTTAATATTCTTTCAGTAATCTATACAACACCTTGATCAAAAAATTTTAGAACATCGTTCACAAAATCGAAAATACAAGTTTATTCATAAAAATCGACATGGTTCCCTTCAACTCAACGCATTTACGCCAGCGTTTGATCTAATCCACGAAACACCTGGTCCTCAATTTTCAGCAGGTATGTCCATCATAGCCATTTTCGATTTTATCATGACATTCTCTCGGGTGGTGGCGTTCTGGAAAGCGGTTTTTAAGTCGGTTGAATAGGAAAAAATCGCGAGGAGGCAAATCAGGTGAATTCAAAGGCTGCTGGAACTATCCATACTAATTCGTGTTGTTAATGGTCAAAAATTCACGGATAGGGATCGCACTGTGCGACGGTGCGTTATTGTCTTCCACCAAGTAATATATCGATGGTTATTGTGGTTAAAAATTGATGCCATTTTCAGCCTTGTAAAAAATCGAAAACAAGCACTAAAGTAGAGTACTCGGTACAGCGTGACTTTTACAAACGTTAAGCTATGACGCTGAAATTTTTAGGAATGTGTCAATGGCAGATGTGGTAACCTAAAAAAACAAAAAAAAGAATTCCAATCGCGTGACTGACAGCGTCACACGGTGGACGGTCCTAAAACTTTGGTATTATCTACATACATAATCTTGTAGCATAAAGTACAAGGAATAATAAATAGCCAATTAACGAAGGATTTCCCGCCTAACTAGCGAATCCCCGCTTTCAAATAATGATACACATGTTATTTCTAACTAATTAGTGGTATTCAATAATATTTTGACAAATTTAATAATAGTGGTATTAAACATCAAATATCTCTTATCATGTACAATGTACGTAATGAAGGTAATAGCTAAGAAATTAGCAAGACACATTATTAATTTCACTGAGAGTAATGAAGTCCCATTTTTACTAACCACTTAGCTTTTCGTCTGTGTGCAAATTTGTTTGCGGTGTTCGGTCAATCCTGTAAAGATGATAGCCGTGTTTGAGAATATCCTTTAGTAGTAGTTGTAGAGCGACTGTCGCAAGCTATTACGTCAAAATAATCAACATTACTTGAAGTCCAATGTTCACAGAAATGTTGGCTTAATTTTTTAATTTAACCGTTTTTTATGTTAACACCAAACATTTGGTAATTTTGGGAAACTACCAAATGTTAGCTGGAGAGTCTAGATTAGGTCTCCCTCAACCAGTATCTTCTGTTCCGGCCCACCACGCAGTATTTAGGCAAACGCACAAGCCACCAAGACCTAGACAAACACCCCTGATCCCGTGCACCCCTTTTCCGCGAAACTACTTGGGGTGACCTATGACAGGGGTGTTGGTTATTCAACGAATGGTTCCTGGGGCGGCGGTACCCGTACAGGCCTCCCAAATTTTGTTAAAAAATATTTCAATTCGGGGATTACGAATCTAGTTTATTGTCGTGTCGTATTTACTAACATAACTCGACATAACTGGGTAAATGGAAGCTGTCTGATAATCTGTGGCCGGGGAAACGCTGACTGAAGATGCCAGACTGTAGATCGGAAAGTTGTCTCTATCATATACTACTACCTTTAAACAACATATATATACCAACGACATCTGTTGAGAGACCTTGAAGCTGCGAATATATTATAAGCAATACAACATTTCTTTTAAAAATTTAGGAAAAAATTAATTACTGGCAAAAAACGCTGTGTATATTTCGTGTCGCCTGATTTTTGTTGATCTAATAAGACCGATACTTCTCCTAATCTCGTAGTTAGACGCAGATCCATGAAATGTCTGAAACTGGCTAAAACAATTATTTGGTTTTTTATTTAAATAAAATGTTCACTCAGTTTTTTTTTTAAATTTATAAACTAACTTAAGAGGGCATTACCAGAGAAAACCGGAAATACGTCATTTAAAAAAAAGTTTTTAGACGTATTGACTCTTTTCCACAAAAAATTATAAATGGATTTCGAAAGATTGTTCTTTTATCTAGCATTCGTATGTAATAAATTTTGAGAAATTTTTTTAATTTTTAGTATAATAAGGTTATTCCATAGGCCGTTGGCAGATTTGTTCAATTTTCAAAAAAGTTTTTGTATTATACCACACCCATTTCAAATAATAAAATCATGCAGTAAAATAAATCAATACATTTTCTAGCAAACGTTTGTTTTAGAATTTTAATTTTAGTTTCAATAAAATCATTAAAAAATATGTACGTACATGTGTTTCTTGGCGAAAATTGGTCCGTTTGTGTATTTATTTGCGCACTTACAAACTAATATATTTCAGATTTATTTAACATTCTTATTAAATTTAGACATTATTGAAAAATGATAAATACTTATAATCAAAAAATAACAACAAAAGGTACATTATTTTAATAGTTTTATCATCACGCCTTTCAGCATTTTTGGATGAAGGTATAAATTAAAGCTAATTTGAATTGAAATAAATTCGATATTGAGTTATAATTTAAAAAAGATGGTACGGAGAATAATTAATCTTTCTCATTGTAACCGCCCTGCACGATCGTAAGAACAACTTTCGACGAAATGTGGATTTTCGTCCGCTGGCTGGTTAAACGCTCTTAACTAGTAGGTCTGTGAATAGGAGACCTCCAAAAAGTATATTTTTATTATTAACGAAATTTCCTTTGAAGTCATAAGATTTGTAAGTAGGTACTGCGTAAGCATATTCAGTATACTTGCCTCCATAATTATTAAACACGATGATTCGACAATCGATTCTATTGGAAAAAAGGTTATTTAAAATAAAATTTAAACGCCCATTTTTTTAACCGGAACCGGAACGTAACGAGCAAACAAAAAAGGACTTCATTACGCTTAGTCAAAAAGGCGTACAAAAATAGGGTGGTTTAACAAAAACTACTTACGAAAAAATACAATGAATTTTTATTAAATGCCTCTATTTTTTTATTTATTTATTTAGATTATCATACGCCTGTACAGTACAGGCAGTTATAATAATTTTGTGGAATAATATTAATCACATGGAACAGTAATCGTGAGTAAAACATGCTAATTAAATCTTACAGAACACATGCGAAAGTTTAGCAGGTATTATGCTAACATTGATTATTATTAAAGAGGTATGTTATTATAGTCTGTTTGTAACTATGTTCCATACAGACACATCTACTACGTCTGAGAAAGTATTGCCATGCAATATTTATAGGTATAAGCGATTATCTTAGTGACTGCCCTGACATTGTTGTTGAAATTAAAAATAATGTTAGATATAGTAGTTCTTCCTGGTATTGTAATTTACCTAACCGAACTACTAATACTGCAATACCGAGTGGAAAATACTCTTAGTATCGTTTTGGTGTAAGACCATTCAGAATTGAAACTTTGCTTGAAATGGCTTTAGCCGTGTTTGGTGACCGGAACCGAATAGCCAAGTAATTCCACATCTTCTTCCCCTCCCCTCTACATTCAGCCTCGGCTGAATACGTACCCCTGGGTATGTATGGGGATGCCATAGTCTCCAGACAGGAGCAGTTGAGAATCTTGTGCGGTATTCACATGAAAAAAATGTTCGAAAATGATACTATTTAAAATATCACTTAATTTTTTAGTACCCATTATTTTTATATCTGAATCAAATGAGTTTTTTTAATAATTTTTGGGGTGTATTTTGTATTTTTTTTTCTATCAAGGGAATTTTAAAAAGAGGCGGAAGGGGAACGGGACGAATGGGAAAGGACACGCAGGGAGAAATAATTTCTTTATTAAATGGCATAGCAACGCATGCCGGGTACCATTTAGTGAATACATAATTTTGGAATCGAAAATTGTTGTGTTGAAAATTGTCGATTTCAAATAATATGTTCCTTCTTAAACGTTTAATTCCTTGGTCCATTAACTTATTAATTAACTTCCGTGAATAAACCGAACAATAATTTCCGAGAAACAAATTAATTCTATTTTTTTAATTAGAGAACGTTTAATTGTTTTCGTTTGTAATTTAGCTTAAAAATGATTAGCATACTAAGATAAAAATTTCATCAGCGAGGTGAAAAAACAGAATTATTTTATTTTAAAATGTTTGTACAACTTTTACTGACGACGTGACTGGCCTTTACGATCAGAATTTGCTTAAGCGGTCCTTATTAGGGGAGCTTCCGAAAAATAAATTTTAGAATACATTATTACAGGATCCTCTTTAAAAAAATAGGTTAGATAGTGAACAATTCTAGGCCCGGCTTCAAGGGAGACAGTTAAAAGTCAATGGTTTGAAAATATTTTCATTTAATATTCAATAGTCTGGAAGACATCAAATTTAAATAATAATAATATCAGTTCTCGCTTTGTGGAAAAAGAAAACGCCGAGAATAATAAAAGACGTAATACATTGAAACAAAGCGTTTAATATCTCAAGGAAATTTATGGGAGTTTTCTTGAAAAGAAAACAAAGATTATTCGGGATTTCGTTTTGAACGTTCATTGAAGATTTTCCGCGAAAACTGCTGAATTACCTATATTAATTTTTCATTTTGATTCAACAAACCCCGCCAAATTAAATTATATTATTAGATCAAGTGGAAACCAATTAAAATAACAATAAATTTGATTGTTTAAAATTTGTTTTTTATTACATAATCCTAGGTGAAAGGCTAACATTCGGCATCAAAATATTGCGTGAAATGGGTCTTGTCATCTTTTATGACCAGATTTGAATATCCAGGTACCTATTTCGCCACCTTCTTCTTTCCTGTGGCGTTTTGTTGTTTCTTTTGATATACAATATTTCTCGGATGATCGGGAGTTTCAATGATACTCTGTTCATCAGGTCACGAGTAGTTTATTATCATCATGTATATGTTTATTATCGTCGTGGATACCTCGGCAGTATTCTCACGGAGACTCTTGACCTAGATGTAGAGGTTAGATGCAGAATTAAAGCAGCAAGAACTGCGTTTATTAAAATGAAATCCCTCTTCTGCAATGACAATATCAGCTTAAAACTAAGGCAGAGAATGCTAAAATGTTATATGTGGTCGGTCTTTCTCTGTGGATGTGAAACATGGACCTTGAAAGTAAATACCATGAACAGATTAGAGTGGCTTAGTTAAAGTTAATGTGGCTTCACCGGAGAATGCTCAAGGTCCCATGGACCGACATGATCACCAATACAGAAATTCTCAGGCGTGCTAGAGCAGATAGAGAACTGCTTACATTAATAAAAATCAGGAAAATTTCATATCTTGGTCATACACTTCGAGGGGAGAAGTATCACTTGCTCCATTTAATATTGAAAGGCAAGATAGAGGGTCGCCGAGGGCCTGGTAGGAGACAAATGTCTTGGCTGCGTAATACACGAGAGTGGACCGGAATTAGAAGTGTGGAGGAGCTATTCCGGGCAGCGCAAGACAGAGAGACATTCTCAAGAGTGATCGCGAACGTTGGGGGGACCTGATACGGCACACAAAGAAGAAGAAGATGTATATGTCGGCGGCCGATCGTAAAATCAGGCGGACCATGATACGCCTAGTCACATGTGATCTGCCGCCATTTCACAATGTGCCGGGACCCATCGCGAAAAGGCAGATTTACAACCAGGCATATCAATCGAAGATAAATGTTCGAAATTCCGCCTTGCTCTTCGCTTAGGCACATCAAAAATGCACCAATAAGGCGCTCCTTGCGCTTTATTTACGTTCGTGCAATTTAACAATGTTGTGCGACAATAATGTGCCTAACTTATATGATTAAATTGATCCGCCTGACTTTACGATCAGCCTGCGACATATGCAATGAATATTATTAACATTGGACTAAACGTCCATACTAATGGATGCTCAAAGTTGATCTCAGGCAAAGGAACTGGGCACTGATGGTGCCCAGATGTTGATCGGATATTATCGGTTATTTCCGTAACCTTTCGGGTGTTAGGTTTTACACTACTTCACTCTCTTTACTTTACAGCTTTACTGACATCTGTTGATGCACCTTAAAACTACGTATAACTAGTTGTACTAACTACATCTGTTGAAAGGCGTTGAATACGTTACATATTCATATATCTTAAAACTACGTATAACTAGTTGTACTAACTACATCTGTTGAAAGGCGTTGAATACGTTACATATTCATATATCTTAAAACTACGTATAACTAGTTGTACTAACTACATCTGTTGAAAGGCGTTGAATACGTTACATATTCATATACACATTTCGCATCTCCTTTTCTTCTTCACTCTCTTCGGCCTCTCAACATACCCGAACTGGGAGGTGCCTTATTCCCACTGTCTCCGTACAGTTAGAACTGTTGTGTGGTATTTACATTAAAAGAACCTAATGTCACGGAGAATTTTTTTAACGATTTATTGTATTCAAATAAACATTCCGCTTCCAATACCACCATCGATCGAATAAAAAAACATGTCGTCTATTTTTGTCTGCAGGAAAAAAGGCGGCGAAATTTCGCGCCTTTTCCGGTCCTCGCGTCAAGATGGCGGCGCCGATATCCGCGAAGTTGGCTATAAGTGCCGGAGCTACAGTGCTGCCAGAGCTGCGGAATTGCGGAACGTCGGTGAGTTAATTACTTACTAACTTCACTGTATTTACTTAATGCATATCTTAGACCTGCAGAAGACGGGAACAACAACAACTCTCAACTATTCCAATCAACTTAAAATGTGATTGATGGCAGTTCTCGGGGTTGTTTGTTTTATTTTTGGGTGAGGACAGGTTCTGTAATTAAATTGGTAAGTGTTAACTCAATAAGAAACCATTAATTAACAGCTAAAATTAAGAACCAATTAATTAACAGCTTAGTGCATTGGTTGGTACCCATTGTCTGTAAGAAGTTTTATCCAAAAATATTGTTTTTCATGTATTATTTTTGTTTTACCTATAATATTTTGTGTTATTTTTGTTACATTGAATAATTATTTATTGTTAACTTCAACACAGGCTTGTCCTAGTGAGGTTAAACCATAGATAAAACACCTTTGTTTCTTTTATCTGTGGGTTGAACATTGGATTATAGATTGTAATACCTAACCTTTGTAGAAACAATAAATAAATTGAATTTTGTTTTTAAGTTACGTATATAATAATTACAAAATGCGTAACCAAATGACATTTGGCTGCACACTGTTTCCAGTCAGTCCGAAACTATGTAACTTCGGTAAATATACACGGTGTCCGGAAACTCGTAGTACAAGCGAGAAACTGGTAAATCTACATCACATTCGGAGTCGATTTATGATATAACTTTTTTGATTTGAGCTTTCGTTTTCGAGTAAATCGGGTCCGAAGGTCTTTTGGTTAAATTTAAAAAAAGTTTTCACTAGGGGGTTGATTTCAGCTGTGTAATGTCTTATAAAATGCATCGAAGGGTAAACCGGGCTCAAAATTATTTTTTAACCCTTTAGTTGCCGAAAAAATGGAAGAATAGAAAAAAAATAATATTAAAATCGAAATGCTTGAATGATTGAAAAAAATAAGTTTTTTGGGTTCTCTATGTGATGTAGATTCACCAGTTTCCCGCTTGTACTACGAGTTTCCGGACACGTTGTATAAGGATATAAGGACTGCACACGTTTAATATATATTTTTTTTAAAACCGTATGATTCATCTTTTTATTATAAAATACGCTACTTGCGTTTTATTTTTAATCGCACCATTTTAGGTTTGAAAATGGTAAAAATTGCACAAAAAATTACAATTTTATTATTATTTTAATTTTAATTTTATTAATACATTAACTCTACATATTCTAATGACATCTGGCCCTCTAGCACGGTCGATCGATAAGGATTGATAGGACAACACTGATCGCTAACGTACAAACAACAGTTGACGTCGAATATATTAAGAACACAATAATTGTGAACTGTTACTTATTCACTGGCGATCTGCAGTCATGCTAATCCTATCAATCCTTATCAATAGACCATGCTAGCGGTCTGAAGAGACATGAAACACGTTTTTTTAAGATTATTGCAACACTGCATCCGTTTTATAAACCAGCTAAAAGAAATTGCTTTAAACTGTTAGGACTTGCTTTGAATGCCTCTGGTCCCCGAATTCCTCGCACCAGCTCTGCTTAGCAATAGCTGATACTAATAATAATAATTTAACACAATTTTTTTAGTAATTGAGCCATGGAATTTAAATTATCAATGGCTTCCCAGCAAACCCCTAAACACCACCACAATGAATTATTTAGACCTAAAAGGTTTCACTTTAAATTCGG
Source organism: Limnephilus marmoratus (assembly GCA_917880885.1). Classification (NCBI taxonomy): domain Eukaryota; kingdom Metazoa; phylum Arthropoda; class Insecta; order Trichoptera; family Limnephilidae; genus Limnephilus; species Limnephilus marmoratus. The sequence goes on from OU862925.1 coordinate 22,448,517, forward strand.
TTAGCTTCGAAAATTATTCGCCGTTTCAGTTAACTCCGTTTCGTATAATTATTTATGTAAATATCTGCTCTGACTTGACTGAAATAACAGCTTTTTCTACTTTGCGCATGCATAGTCTTTTTAATTTCATTTGCAAGTCAAAACAAATTAGAATTGCATACAAATTCCAGGCAATTGCAGTGGAGAGGCGAGCAGATCGCCGTCCCAGTACAACTCAATTTGGGAGATGGGTACGGGTACCGCTATCCTGGGAACAATTTATCGGATAACTAATTTTTTTAAATGTTTTAATTTTTAATTTTATTTTATTTATTTTTATTTTTTTTAATGCCGGAAACCCGGGCGTTTATTGTTTTAAATTATCTTATATAAACAAGTAAGTAACCCGCCTCACTAGACTAAGTCTGTTCTGAGACGGGTACCTATACATATATTTACAGATGCATACACTTACACAACTATACATATATATACACACTCATATGTACGTATACACACATACATGTTTGCATATATAGATAAATATGTATATATATACTCATAAATTCATATATATACACATACGTTCACAGATACATACACATACGTATTCGTATAATGCAATCAAAAAAGAATAAATGGCTTATACATAGTTTCATATAACCAAAATTCATTAGATACACATAGTTAAGCAAGCATCTAGAACTAAGATTATTCATATTACAACGAAATGATATAATCAAAGAACAATTGTTGGAATTTACATAGTATCATGTGACCAAAAATTCATTAAAGATACACATAGTAATGGAAGCATCTAAAACTAAAAATATTAAAATTTCCACAAAATTCTCGTAATTCAAATGAACATAGGCAAATAATATTATAGCGACTATATAGAAAAAAAATTACATACAAAATGTAATGTGAAATTAAGTATAAAATATTGTATTTCTTAGTCCTCCTCACTAGGGGGTCCTGTGACGAGGCGGACTAAAGTTATTTAAATATAGTTCATTTGTCTTCTATGTCGTTTTTAGCGTCTTCACTAGGGTTTTCTCATTTAAGCCATATTTTTATTCTTGATTTGTATTCAATTGGATTTTTTATTAGTTTTATGTCTTGGGTAGGGATGTTTGGAGTTTTGTTGCAAAGTGTGTATAGTTTCTTTGTCCAAATATGGTTTTATAAAATGAGGCATCCCCAGAGGTTCGCTACGTTTGATGACTTAGCAGAGGTGCCCGGGTAATGGGTTGTCCGGGTCGTTGCGCGGATACCCACAAAATGCACGGCAGTCCGTATCAGGAGAGACTGGTTGAGGGAGAACTTTGATTTCTGCAGCAGGACTCTATTGGAACACCTCACTTCATTAGGTAGATAGATAGCTTTTTGTTTGACACAAATTTTGGGATCACAAATTCCAACGGCTCGGAGGGCTTTAAAGCAAAGAATGGACGGTTACCTCGAGAAAGTTTTCTCTTGGGGTAAAAATAATTTCGTTGAATTTAATGTTTCAAAGACCAAATCATGTATGTTACGTCTAAAAGGAATCGAAATGAAAATCTAGTCTCCTTCAACGGAAGCAATCTTTCGAACAGGACCTCCATTGATATGCTTGATGTAACTCTAAGTGACCAGCTCAGGTACGGGAGCTTCATCGAAGCCAGAGTTAAGTTAGCCACTCAGAAATTGAGCGTAGTGTATAGGGCCCGCAGATACTTTAATGGTACACAACTGCTAACGCTGTACAAATCACAAGTGCGCCCCACGGTTGAATTTGGCAGCCATCTCTGGTCTGGAGCCCCAAAATACCTAAAAAAACCCTCGCCTCTGCAGAAATGGGCGGACTGTTTGCTAGATTCTCCTAACTTAACAATCGGATTGCAAACTTTAGAGCACAGGCGTTAGGTGGGAAAGCTGCCCTTTGTTATATCGGTATTAAAAGGAAGATGCTCCGAGGAACTAGCGTCATTGATCTCCTCCATAGTTGCATAGTAGGGAAACACGCCATACACGTGCCCAACATTTGTACACGGTTGAAATTTGTCACATGAGAACGGGTCGTTTCTACGGGTAGTTCAACAGCTCGGTTGTGGAACGATTTGTTTGTGTTTAAGTGTTTTCTCCCTCCCACAACATGGGTCTCTTCAAGACCCATGTTCACTCCTTCCTCTCTTCAAAAAGACCCTTCAAACAGTTTCTCAGAAGACATACGCCCCGAGGGAAATTATTTTCCAGCAGTGTGGAGTTAATGTAATAATTGGAAATCACATATTAATCGAATCACTTCTAAATTAAGATATCTGACCTACATATTTTATATATATATACTAAACATTGAAAAATTGAAAATGAGCTACTTTTCCCTGGTGAAATCATCAATCACTTATGGCATTATAGGATGGGGTGGTGCATTTGATACATTTATCAAGCCTCTACAAATAATTCAAAAACACATAATTAAAGTCATATATAACAAAAATAAAACATTCTCGACTAACTTATTATACAAAGAAACTAAAATATTTAATATACGTAAATTATTTATATTACAAACTTTGAAATACGTATTTAAAAACAAAAATAATTTCGAAATAAATGAAAACAGAATGAGCAAAACAATAAATAATATATTTTACACCCCAGAAACCAATACTAAATTATTGCAGACACATAGCAGTTTCATTGGTCCTCGTTCATTTAACCTTCTACCACTACAAACTCAATTGATAAATAAAATGATAAAATATGTAAAAGAGGTAAAATTATGGTTGAATAATGTAGATATTGAAACGCTATTTCTATAAATTTATCCTTCCTTCTACAACTCACTTTCTGTAACTTTCTAAACTGTAGTACAAACAAACAAAAAAATAATAAAATAAAATCAGTATGTTTTTTCCATATTTTTATTTTAATTTTATAAAGCTGTAAAAAAAAACCGTTTTCACTTATTCTACCTTTTTTTATATATTTTTAAGTCTATTTTATACTTTGGGTACTTAGAAATATAGTATTTTGTTTTAATATTACCCACACTCAGGCAGTGCCTTAGTGGGTTTTCATTTCTTGTTCATACTATTTGTTATTATATATTATGTTATTATATGTATACTATTTGCTATTATACATTATATGTACAAAGAAATGAGAATAAATAAATTTAAAAAAAATGTAAAAAAACCATCAAATCTGTGACAGGGTTGGATTCGTATGTCCGTTACTCCTGGATACATTATTCCCAGATTCCTGTCCACCCTACACACCTTTTTCCTTCTAGACACAAAGTTATTTGTTTTCATTAAATACAAATGTTTTCACATATTTCTTTTGAGTTGGAAGTTCGCGGAAAAGATTTTGCTAACACACAAAAAATACGGCTTCGATGACATTTTCATTTAGTTTCTGTTACATGATTATTATCGGTGTAACAGTTTACTTTGAATGTGAAGTTTATTAAGGTAAGGCTCTACGGATCAACGAAGATGTATGATTCTAATAAAGGATTGGGAACAGCTTAAATGACAATTCTTACAAGAGAAATTATATGAATAAAATAGAGCGATGGGCTGTACGAGAAACTTAGTTTTTCCATAATAATAGAACAACAACAAGAAATATGTTCGCCTACTCAAAGATCCAAATGTGATGTATCCAGAAAATAAGCAATTATAATATTCATCTCGGTGCAAGCATCGTCCAGATTTGATCTTTCAGGTCGACGGGGATGATTCTACGCCACTGGTTTACTCGTTATCTCCTGAAATCATTGAGTTCTTCTCAGGTACATTTCATACAAGGATTCGGAATAGACCGTCGATTTGGTGAATCAATTTTGATTAATAAATTTTCGATTGATTTGAAATGATTGAAGAAATGCCATGAAAGAAATGTTTGAATGTAAATAATGGCATATAATCGGAAATGTTCGAAAAAATCGGTGGTGCTGGTGTATTCGGATATCATGCTAGTCATCATTTGCCAAAGTTTATTTTTACAAAAATAGTAATCAAAGTGTCTCTAAATCATCATTTGTTATTAACTCACGTCGCGTCGTAACGACCTTTATTCAAATTTAACAAGCAGTAATTGGGGAAACTTTAAAACCATTAATAATTTCCGATATTGTACTTGGAAATCAATAAGGCCATAGGTAAAAAAAGAGCAATAAGGTTTTCATCATAAGTACCTATCTATAAATAATATAAACTAGCTGACCCGGCCACGCGTTGCTGTGGCTAATAAAACAGAACGTCATCTACTGGATGGTTATCCAACCTTTATAACCACCGCCGTCTTTGAGTGTATTGCGAAGAGACAGACAGATGCCGCAGAGGACTTTAATTTATAATACGTAGAGATGGTGTGAAAGATTATAATAATGTGCATGAAATGCTTGGGGTAAATAACGTATTTAAGTTAATATGGATTAATACTGTATCCGTCTAAATAACTTTTTAATTACCGTAATGTACGTGACCATTTTTTCAGAAGATAGAATGGGTATAGTAAGCTATCCGTGTAAGATAGATATATGCCTTCATGGACTTTTTTGTAGATCTATAAAAGAGGAATATCCCACCATGGATTGATTTGTTATATCCCAAAAGGATTAAGCAGCGTTTTCGATGAAAGATACCAGGTGGCTCGACTTTTTCCGACACTTCTAACAATTATCGTAATGTTTCAACCAATTTACACAAATCCTTGATAAATTACATACCTAAAATTTCCTAACGAAACACTCTATCCATTGGTGAAAATTGGAGTTTATCGCGAACAGACAGACAGACAGATGACGCGGAGGACTTTAATTTATAATATGTAGAGAAGAGATATATCGTCTGTAAGGGCCTTCGCTCATGGAGAAACTGAAATCAAACCAGTTGTCGACGCAATCGCAATCAACCTCCTTAACAAAGTTGATATTATTCTGATCTGACATACCGCAGATTGATACATCAGATCAAAAAAATACTGATTTTGTTCAGGAGGTTGTTTGCTATTGCGTCGACAACTGGTTTCATTTCAGTTTCTTCATAAGCGAAGATACAAAAGATATAAAATTACTAATAAAATAACTTTTTACTGTCTTACCCCTCGACTGCGGCGGCTTCTGTGGTAAAGGGGTAAGGAATCCGAAGGATTCAAATGCCGACGTGTACAAATACATTTTATTGGATTCATTTGCATTATTACACAATGAATTAATTCAAAATAACATAAAGTATATTTGGGGCACGTTCAAGGGTCTACGATTCTCTCACTGTCGCAAAAACAAATCAAGTCTTGCTTTTTCATAATTACTTTTGCATTCATATTTCTCAATTAATTTTAACTTCTTAACACTTCAACAATATTTATAAAGCATTAAAATAAAAATAAAATAAATCCGTAAAACAATATCTTGTAAACCGCATCACACGGCTGTCATATCATGCAAATGGTATACAACCACACCAGCGTCATCTGCCTCGAGCTTTCCAGATTACCTGTCATTCCTGATGTTAGGGACTTTAAGAGATACCCGCAAAACTGAAAGAATGGGAAAATCAAGGGAGTGTTGACTTACCCTATTTTTTTCCTTCGCTTGTCTAAATTTCGCTGGTTCATCACACTAACTACCAAAATAGTTTTATCTGTTCCGACACGGTCGAACGTAATCACACTAATCACATAAACACGGCTTCGTAATCAACACTCACAATATGTAATGACAGGATGATTATTAATTTTCAATTGAACACCGTGATACATAATTGTACTTGGTCGGCATAAAGTAAGTTGGTAGAAAAAAAGTATTAATTAAAAAAGCAGTTAAGAATTACAATTTTGGAAAAAGGAACAAGGTTGAATGCTAGGTACCAACACCTGGGGTAAAACAACAAAAAGTTACTTCTTACTCATGGAAAGACCATCAATTCGTCATGAGATTTGGAGAAATGTAAAATATGACATGTAATTTTTCTTAATTTTTATAAGAAACTAGTGAGTACCCGGAATGCGTTGCAATGCCACTCAAAGAAAGTGTTTGTATTTAAATTCTATTTATTGAAGTGCTTTTGGATAATCAATATTTTTTTGTAAACTTATTTTGTGGCACCATTTTAATTAAAAATTAACAGATTACTTAGTTTTAATCACGTTCATTGTTAATAAAAAACCGACATGTTTCGTGAACAATGCTCACTTCATCAGGGTTTACGTTTTAATTTACTTAAACGTGGCAATTGAAAACCATTGCTCATGAAATGTCGGTTTTTTACAAACAATAAACTTGGTTAAAACTAAGTAGGTAATCTATTAATTTTGAATATTTTTTATTTTGTTTTTCGTCTGATGCGTGCACAAATAAATCAAAAGGTTATCCGACGCGTATGAGAAGTATGGATTTTCCAAATTTATTCCATGCTATCCCCTTCCGTTACTATTCCTCCTTTGCAATACTTCCCTCTACCCTCTCTCGTCCCCCACCCCTCCATTACCCACCCTCTGCTCTCCTCCCGCGTCACCTTCCCCTCCCGCATTCCCTATCTACCTTCCCTCACACTTTCCCACCTCCCGGATTCCCCTCCACCTCCCTCCTCCCCTCCACGCCGCTAAACTATATGAAAAACACAAATTTTTCGAACAACTCGCGCGCCATCTTCATAAATTGTTAAGGCGCCGTAACCGCACTCAAAAATAAGAAGATGGAGAGATATGTAATTACGAATGTTAGAGGAGCGCGCTGATATTTAAAGCAATAAAATCAATGTCAAAATTGTGAAAATATTTAATAAAACACGACTCGTTTAAAATAGAGCAAAAATCTCGCGGGGAGTATCTTAAACAGTACTTAAAGAAACATTGTCAATTTTTCCATACATTTAACATGTAAAATAACTGAAACAAACGTGTTTATAATAATTTTTGGAGCATATTTGGCGCATATTTTATTCTATCGAGAGAATTTTATATAATTTGCGTTTCGGCGCGGGGAATGTCTAGATATTATCTTCAAGAATAACAAATATATTTTTAAGAGCTTTTTAACATAAAGTGTTTAAGGAAGATTTGTAAGAAATCAGTATATATTCGGGTAGCGGCGGCTTAGACATCTTTCATAACGCCAGAGTTCACAATTGAAGCACAACAACTCATTGAAGTTTACCGCAATAGATTCTTAATAGGCCACTTGCATCACATTTTTTAAATTTTTTTTCCGGTTCAGGCAAATATTCTAAGACATTCTGTATTTTTTATTTATTTTTTAATCGTATTTTTGAAACCCTGGGGATTTTTTGAAAATTTCAATCCGAAAAATCAGACCATTTTTTATAAACCGGAAATACGGGACATAATTTTATAGGTGTGAAAAAACGATAATTACATAGCCGAAAATCATTTAAAAAAAAAGAACGTTTTCCACACGAATGGCACAGGAGAATAACGAGGCATACCAAAAATATTACATCTCATAAATATTTTTTTCCTTGATCCATCTTGTTGATCATAAATCATTATATTGTACAGCGTATATATTACTAAATTCAATGTAATATACTTGTGCTTGTAAATTATAATAATAATAAGAATATTATAAAATTTTATTTTGTTAAAATCAGCACCATAATCATTATACCTCTAAAACACGTATCAACATCTTCTTCACGTTCTGAAGAGAACCCCGTACATCTAAAATGTACGGGGTTCTCTTCAGAACATCTGTCAAAAAGTGAAATCAAATGATAAGTTCGCAGAGAACAAACAATAAATCTAGTGAACGAATTCAAAAATTCGCCTGAAATCAAAGTGATGCCATATAAAAAAAATAAATCAGTGTGGAATTTTTTAAAATTAATAGGAACATTTTCGGAGACGGGACATTTTCATGCAGTGACGTCACGAGCCCAAATAATGGATTTATTTATTTAAAAATAAAAACAACTGTACATTTCTAAACAATTTTACTAACATTTTATTAATCTTAGTAAAAAGATCTATCCACTTGATTTTTTCCAAGTCGTTATGAAATCCATGCAAGTGGCCTATTCAAAAAAGAATATTTTTTTATTGAAGATGATTAAGTATTCGAGATTCTATTTTCATACCCACCAACATGTATATCCTCGAATATAAAAACATTTATCTTTTAAATCATCATTTTATATTTTTATTCGCTGAATTCATCTAAACCACTGAACCGAGCTTTACGCATTGATCTAAATAAAATTCTAAAATAGTTTAGATAATGTTTTTTTCACTTCCAGTTATGAGAAAATAAGATTTCCACGAAACGATTATTTTCCTCCGAATTCTGCGTAGTTTTGTACGCCATTTTTAAGTAATATTTATTTTATTTGTTTTTTTTTATTATTTGTTATATGAATACCCCACAAAAGTCACCAACCGCTCCCGTCTGGAGCCAGTGAGACTACAACATCCCCAATTGGGGTATATTGTGAGGCTGAAGGAAGTGGGGAGGGGAAGGAGATGGGGAAGAGGAAGGTGGGGCTACTTGGATATTCAGATCTGGTTACCAAACACGGCTAAAGCCATTTCAAGCAACGTTTTAATTCTGAATGGTGGTCTTACACTAGGGCGATACAGAGAGTATCTTCCACTCTGGAACTTGCCCCAAATATAATATTTATTATTTTAAATGAATTAATGGTTAAATATTACAGATTGATAAAATAAAATTTATTTGCGCACGCCGGGTTCGAACCCGCGATCTTCATTGGTGAATCGAGAGTGTTACCTCGACCAAGAAAGACCAAGAATTTCATTAGGCCCAAGAAAGTGATGCTATGGAATCTACGTTTTTAGGGGGATGTTGCGAGGTTGTGGTCGCTGTAAGAAAAATGGAACATGTATGCATGTGATTGAAGCAAGGTATGAGACGATACATGAATGTGAATTAAGCAAAGAGTGTATTCGAAGACAGAGTTGTGTGGCGGGCCATTATCTCTGCCTAACCTTGCCGAGGAAACGGCAAGGTTAGGCAGAGGTAACTTACGATTATTAAGCTCTAGAGGAAATCTCCGGCGTTACTAGGGTTTTGTGCAAAGTTTTTGTTCAAATTTCGTGGACAATTATTTTCCTCTGAAAAACAAGTTTGTCAAATTTCACCAAGAAGTATCAATAATTTTAAGGGCTGGTAAAGGAAATGTGGGTGGTTTAACGTAATCTCAAGTAGACAGTTACCTTCCTGTTCAAGTTACCAAAATTTCATCGATATTTGAATAAAACTGTAGATTTGCATAAAAACCATTCCCCACCGCAGATACAGGTAGTAACAAAAAATCAGAGTGCGCAATTCACACACGCGGTAGAAGTGAAACCTTCAGAAGACTAAAGTTGACAAGAGTGGGCAGACTACGAAGCACCGCAAAAAGAGGAGACCTATTTTACTATCTCATTCTCTCGCACGCTACATCCTATAGATGTTTATATTCACCTTTTAGTGTCGCGATTTTTCGTTTCATCGAGTTTTAAATCATAGCGGTGCTAAAGAAGTTTTTACTTCAATAAATTATTGTTAACATTGTCGTTCGGTGTAGGTACTACATTTTGAGGTGAATATGTGATAAAACAAAAAATAGCGACATTAAAAATAGACAAACATAATATACATCTTTAGGATTTAGCCTGCGAGAGAATGAGATAGATTAATCGGTCTCCTCTTCGTGCGCTGCTTCGAAGCCTCCCCACTCTTATCAACTTTAGTTTTCTGAAGGTTTCACTTCTACCGCGTGTGAACTGCACACTTCCTGTTCTTCAAGTGTGCAAAATTTCATCGATCTCGGAATAAAATGGTAGATTTGTATAAAAACCACCCCCACCCCGCCGCGCCGCAGACACAGATTGTAACATTAAATTATTTAAGGCGTTGTCGTTAGCTCTAGGTGCTACGTTGTTAAGGTTAAATGTAACGTACGTTATAGTCTACGCATTCACAGATGGCGCCAATTAAATTATTTTGGGTTTTTAATACTTTTTGCACGTTATGCTTTAAAATATGTAGATGAATTAATTGTTTGCGCCTGTACACAATTAATATGAATATAAATAAATAGTTTTGTCCATACACAAACCCTAATATTTAAAGAAAGGCTGATTAATTCAATTTTGTATCGGTGACTCAATCCAATATTGTATTTTTCAGCCTTTCTTGAAATATTTGGGTTTGTAAATGGAATCGGTACTATTTATTTATATTCTTATTAAATACTAGCTGGTCCCGGCATGCGTTGCAATGCCATTTAATAAAGAAATTGTTTCTCCCTGAGTGTCCTTCCCATTCGTCCCGTTCCCCTTCCGCCCCCCCCCTTTTTTTCTCCCGTTCCCACTCCGTCACCTCCACCTTTCCTCTCCCCACTCCACTCCCCCCCCCCTTCCCCCGTCCCGCGAACCCCCCTCCCCCCTCACCCGTCCCCTTCCCCTCCCGCGTTCCCCTTCCACCTTTCCTGCCTTCACTCTTCCCTTTCCCGTTCTCTCGTCCCGCCAACCCTCCTCCCGCGTTCCATATATTCAATCCCATTACATTCAGTTTTTAAACAGCCCGCGTGCCACCTTTTACAATTTTTATTCAAATTTCCATTTTTCATGTATATAAAACTTGGTACCTAACATAGGTACCTATTTAAAATATCTAAAATTCTTGATTCGATTCAAACTAATAGGGAGTACCTACTCTAAATAAATTTATCAATTTAAAGATTTTCAAAAATAGAATCCTGATTTAACAATCATTGTTTTGCAAAATGTCATTCTCAAACACGCGAACTGTCAAACGTGCGATAGTCGTTAGGTTTTCTGAAATTATCCAATTTTATGCGCAATTTTCTTAACTTTTCTCTCCGTAAGAATCATCCTCGTACTTCAAGGAATATTCTAAAAAAAGAGTTAGCGAAATCGGTTCAGCTGCTCTCGAGATTTGCGCTTAGCAACATATTCAGCGATTCATTTTTATATATAAGAAGATAAGATGTACGTTAAGGTGGTCCAAAATTTTTTATTTATTTTTTTTCATTTGGCCACCCCGTGAATTTGTTACATGTATTCATTGAAATAACATAGTAAAATTTCAGCGAGGTAGCTCAAATAGAAAGGGGTGCTCAATAGAGTGTTGTTTTTGACTTTTTTTTGTAAAATGCTTAATTTATGCTTTTTGCTACAGGCCAATTTAATTTGTTAAATTATTAAATAAATATTAAAATAAACTCCTGAAGAGTTTTATGGACAAATTTGAACAGTATTTGATACTTATTTAGTAAACTGTGAAATGAATCAGTGTAGTAAAATGTGTTCATCTACTCGAAAAAAATACGAATTTTTTCTACTTGGGGTTCGAGATATTGAGCCATTGATGAGACTTAACCAACATCCTACTCTTCGGCAAGTTTTACTCCGTTATCACTACATATTAAATGATTCCAAAAATGTGAAAGATTCCGCGCATGTACTTTTTCAAGAACTTATAAAAGTATGGAGTAAATCTAGTATTCCGACCGGAAAACAAAATCACTGCATTGAAAAACTGATTAAATTTCTTAAGAACTGGCTGTTATTGAATAAAAATAGAGGAAGAATTCTGAAGCACAGAAAAAGGAGTGTATTTGTTTAACAAAGAACTAGACAAACTTTTTGATATTGCCCATGCAAGCGCTATGAATTTGATAAAAATTGCGGAAGACAGAGCGTTTCTCATCAATCAAAGATGAGAACGTAAGATGATTATGACCTCAATTGACAAGAAACTAGAAAAGGTCAAAGAAAGTTCTCTAAAACGGAAACAAAGATTTGAAGAATTGAAAGAAATGGCTGCTTCATCTTCGGTGGTGTCGAGACAAGAGTTAGAACTTGAGTGCAGCTTCAGTAGCACTTCTAGTAATGCTAGCGTATTAGAGGATAAGTCCGAAGATGAGTTTGTAGTGCGTTGAGCTGTCTACAAGTGACATATTTACACAATACGTTACCAGTGCGCTTGATCGTAATAAGATTTAAACTAATCAAGAGAGAAGAAAAACAAATTGTTCGATTTGTTAGTTATCATCTACACCAAAGTTTGAATCGAAGCGTCTTTGGCAGCAGATGCGCTAGTAAATCACTTAATACTTTGGAATAGCTTAAAATTGTACGAAACCATTGATTCCGAAATCAGTATAGCAGCTAGGGGTGTCTTAGATCGTCACTTATGGTATTTGTCAGATGAACCAGTCTCATTTACCTTGTTTTCTGAGAAGCTGTCTGATGCTGAGAAACAGGCCATTGTTCAAAAAATAAATTCTGATGGCGGTAATTCTTCAGTACGAGGTGATTCTGCTAAGCTTGCCTCAGAGGTTACATTAGAAGCTTTTGCAATACAAAGAACGTTGAAAACGCTGTTAGTTCTTGATATCACGGACTCTTTTTTGTAATTACCACCCTAAGACTTGGAATAACAGTGTTGATTTCCTTCAAGGTAAAAGCTGAGTCAAAAATTTGCGTGTTGTTAATGATACAGCGGAGAGAGGTGTTAAACTATTTGAAGATTACAACACGATACTCACTAAGAATGAGGAAGAAAAGCAATTTTTACTTCACATCGTTGAACAAAACAGAAAAATCGTTTCTACTGAAACATTCAAAATGGAGTTAACCAACATAGTTTTGAAAGATTGCGACTAATATTATGTTAATTATTGGTTTGTTACCAAATTTTGTTTAAATTTAAATACGTTTCATACTTATTTGACTAAAATCCTTGTATATTAATAAACCTTACATTACGTGTTTTACTTACAATCCAGAACTTTTGTCAGAAATTTCTAATTTGATGAGCACCCCCTTGTATATAAGATAGGGGGCTGGAATTTTTTACACATAATAGAAATGATAGGTGTAACAAATAAAATGGGTGGCTACATCTATATTTCAAAAAACAAAATTTACTATACAGGCCTGGACCACCTTAATGTACGTATTGAAAACCAAAAGTGAAAGATTAAAAACAGAAAATAATTTAATTGGCGCCATCTGTGAATGCGTAGATTATAACGTACGTTAAGTTTAACCTTAAATAGAATATGCTTTCTTTTAAGAATTTTTTTAAGAATTGAACTATTGACAATCGGAATAAAAGCATACCAAATATCCAAACCGCCAAATCACAACCCCCATCAATCACCGTCTTCCACAGAAATTCGTTAGTATTATTAAATAATACCACTTTAATCAGATACGATGATGAAATATTATTTTCCTTTCGTAGAATAAACTAGAAGAATCGTATGAAATATGAAATTAATCACGAAATGAAGCCGTACTACGCTATCCCCCCTTGGCTTGACTCCAACAATTAAACGATTCCTTCAATAAACCAATCCTACATTTATTTATTGCGTATCATATCTCACGGCGTACGTGCCTACCTTCTTTCAACAGATAATAATATTAACTTTTCTGTTGATTCTGTCGATATTTTCACGTTACTCAGAAATGTTTCTATCGTTATGGGCCTATTGATGAATCAAACATACTTTTGGTGTATTTATATTATAACACAGTGATCGCAATTACTTGATGAACGAGTATTTTTTAAAATATGAATATATCACTAGAGTCCCAGCTGCTCCCGTCTGGAGCCAGTGACTCTTTTGCATCCCCAATTGGGGTATGTTGTGAGGCTGTGGTAATGGGGAAGGGGAGGAGATTGGGAAGAGAAAGGTAGAGAAGTACCTGGCTATTCAGATTTGGTCACCAAACACGGCTAAAGCCATTTCAAGCAACGTTTCAATTCTGAATGGTGAATCTATTGTTCATATTTCTAGATTATTAATGTCAATTTTTGCTACTGAACATAACCAATATAAAGCCCGAATTTCTACCGATTTCTTACATATCTCCCTTAAACACGGTAAGGTTTAAAGCTCTTAAAAAATATATGTTATTCTTGAAGATAATATTTAGACATTGCCGGCGCCGAAACGCAAATTATATAAAATTCCCTTGATAGAAGAAAAAGATCGCAAAGTGTGCTCCAAAAATTATTATAAACACGTTTGTTTCAGTTATTTTACAAGTTATGTATGTGTATGAAAAAATTCACAGTGTTTCTTTAAATGCTGTTTAAGACAATGCCCGCAAGATGTTGCTTTATTTTAAACGAGTCGTGTTTTATTAAACATTTTCGCAATTTTCGCATCGATTTTGTCGCAGTAAATGTTGGCGCTCTCCTCTAACATTCGTAATATCGCTCTCCATCTTCTTCTTTTCGAGCCCGGTTGCGAGCTGGGGTAAAGTTACACCCACGTTTAAATCAAAAATGGTGAAACCTACAAATGTTAACGGTTCCTAGCTTTAATTTATGAACGTTGAAACTAATTCCTATCCTTCTTAATATTTCAGTTTTGAAAGGGTAGGTACGTCTTCAATTTGAAACCTTTCTCAGCAGCGACCTCTGTAAATATGATTTATTATACTTTTAAAGGTAATGGTTCAATCAACAATGACGAATATAAGTACTATTCGTAATTTAATTAAAGCTTAAATATTTTATAAGCTTAGTAAGCGAGGGCCTTTGAAGGGATTTTTTACAAGTCTAGTGCTATTGATATTTGGAAAAAATATTAGGTCCTTACATATGAAATTGGCATTTTGTATGGGAAGAACATAAAGTCGATTTTTTTTAAAATATAATATATTTATTTAATCAAAGTATGTACCATTGCTATATATGCACTTTGCCATCTCATAGGTAGTTCAGCTATCCCTTTACTAAAAAAACCATTCGGACGGGAATCAATAAAATCTTTGAAGGCGGTTTGGACTGCCCCATCGGAGTTGAATTTTTTCCCTTGCAAGAAGTTATCCAAATTTCGAAAAAAAATGGTAATCTGTTGGGGCAAGGTCCGGAGAGTACGGTGGATGTCCAATTGAAGCTCCTCTAATTTGGTAGCCGTCGGTTGTGCAGTGTGTGGTCTAGCCTTGTCATGAAGCAGCAGTGGCCTAGAGCGATTAACCAGCCTCGGTTGTTTAGCAGCTAGCTTTTCCATCATGGTTTGCAGTTGCTGACAATAGACATCTGCCGTAATCATCTGGCCAGATTTAAGAAAGCTGTAGTGAATGACGGCACCGTCGCCATACACATCATTAATACTTCGAGCCGTTTCTGCAGCACTGGTGCCACGGTGGAACTCGTGGAGGCGTCTACTAATATCTACAGGAATTCCAAAAGCTGAAAAAATCTAACTAATATCTATGAGAATCAAAGTGTTGACGAATATCTACAGCTCAAACTGTTGATTAATATCTATGAGAACCAAAGTGTTGACGAATATCTACAGCACTGGCAGAGGTTGGATTTGCAATTATGTCAAGCATATTGGAATAACGTAATATTGCGTATGCAGTTTAAAAAACTTAATTTATGTAAGTATGTATGTAAAAATCCCTAATATCGGACTATTGGACACATTTAGCTGATTAGTCCAACCTACGCTCTGTAGATATTAGTTCAACCTACGCTCTGTAGATATTAGTCAACACTCTGAAGTTCGTAGATAATATATTAATTCAACATATGAGCTGTAGATATTCGTCCGACATACAGGCTGTAGATATTAGTATCTGGAGTCGAACTAGTACTCGTAAATAACGCGATATTTCAAGTTTTCCATTTTGTAAACTAAGTGACGCAAAGAAAAAAAACAATTAAGGAAAAAAAACGAATGAATTATAATTTTCGAAACACAAATGCATGAGTAAATAGCTGTATGAATTTGAAATTTCTAACCAAAGAGAAGAAATTTGAGATCAAAGTTGCCAGTACGGCAAGATGCCAATTTCATATCTAAGGACCTAATATTTAAATAATTATAAACCTAGGTCAGTTGTTATTCAATTATATCTCTAAACTTAACCCAAAAAAAATATAAGTTACCTCCAAAATGAAGCAAAATTGAATTATTTTATTACCATAAATATCATCATTTAAAACAAAAAAATAAATAAAATAGCAAACCTTCGTAATAGTATTTAAAATAACTTTTAATAGAAAAATTAATATTCAGTTGGTTGGGTATTTTGTTGTAAAATCCAAAATTATGTTGTGTATGATAATAATAATAATAATAATGTTTATTCCAGGATGTGGGGAGGATAGTGCAATCCCACACGTCCCATAAAGTTGTACATATTTACACAACAGATAAAGTAAAAAAAAAGTAAATAGAACAAACAAATATAAAAGACATAAGCGAAAATAGAAATAAAATAAATAATCAATTATAATGTAGGACGTGGTCTGGAGTGAGCTCGGGCCCAGCGCTCGCTCAGGAGTGGCGCTTGGTGCTGGAAGGCTGCGATCACCACTGTGTTATCGGAAGCCATTAGCCGCATCCTGGCTCCAGTGACCCGGCGTCTCATCAGACCGACGAATCCGTGTAGTCCTAGCTCCGTAAACATTGAAGATGCGCTGCTGTATCTTCTGTATCCAAATATAATTCTGCAAGCATCATTATATTGGATCCGGAGTCGTTCTATTGAGCTGGTACGGTAGTGACACCATGTTTCACATGTATATAGGTTAGTGCAAAATGCATTGAACCATGTTTTTTTTTACATTGTTACTGCATTTGAAGAATCTTCGGGCAATCATATTAGACAGTATACTGATACTTCTCCGCTGTCGTTCAATATCACCGTCATCCGAGAGGTCTTCAGTAATAATGTGTCCCAAGTATTTTACATTCTTAGATGCGTTTATGTTTTCCTCATTAAGTTTTACAGGGAGCATTTTCTCGGGATTTTTTCCATGGTGGAATGCGATTAGTTCCGTTTTCTTGGGGTTGTACATCATGTTGTGGTTATTTGCATATTCTTCTTGTATGAAACGGGCCAAATGGGCAGCGTAGACGTTCCTCTTAACAGATTTCGTCGGCCGTGGAAAGATTCAGAATAATTGTTTAAACTATAAACCATTAAGAATGAACAACATTTAAAATAAACATTGAAAATATTCAGAATTCGCACACTTATAAAATTAGTAAGCACCTACGGTGTTTTTTGAAGGGTAGATTAAAAAATATATTATGGAAATGTACATTTTTATTTAAAGTATATTCTGATAACGGTCGTTTGGAAATAATTTCATGAGAATACATTATTATACTTATCTACATAGGTATAAAAATTTCAACAGAATGTAAGTAAATCAATAGTGCCATAGACATACAAAAGAAAAATGGGAAAATGTATTAGTAGGCTCGTGGGAGGACAATGAAATTATGTAACGGGTGGCTTGAATCATCTTATAGATGAACTGAAATGTGTAGATACCTAACATTGCGAGTGTATTTTTATCATATTGATTTATGTGCCTAAAGGTCACTTCACAAGAAATACATTTAGGAATAGCGGGACTATCTATATCTTCTACAGCCGAGTGGGTATTCACGGGCGAGCATGTCCGGGCAGCGTATTTACAAAACCTATACCGATTCAATCGCGGTAACGACAATTTACATTTTAAATATACCTCTATATTGGTTATTTTTTGTCACATTGCAAAAACAAAAATTGTTCTAAAATCTAGATAAAATAATCTTTCTGATGTGTATATTAGAAATTAATAATTTTATTTCTAAATATTTAAATTTTAATATTATTCCCACATATTGTAAATACACTTCTATATTGATAATTTTTTTTATCACTTTGCAAAAACAAAAATTGTTCTAAAATCTAGATAAAATAATCTTTCCAATGTGTATATTAGAAATTAATAATTTTAATTCTAAATATTTAAATTTTGATATTGAAAATTTAAAGCGACTGAAACGCGGTAGGGATTGTAAATACGCGTCCGGGCAAGCATGACGTCAAAGGTCGACCGTCGAGCATTTCTATACGAATGTCTGCCGGACGGATTCATCCACACTCCTGACGTAGTATGCAAAGAAATACTCCTGTGACATCATGCTCGATCGAAAATATCCGTACGTGAATACTAGGCTTGTAGCGTAAGAGATTTAGGATTTTAGCTCCACATAGGAGGCCCTTCTATGTCTTCTTTGGGGAAGCTGTGTGGAGGATTTTTTTAGGATGAGGAAGGAGGGAAAGCTCTGAAAAGGAAAAGGGAATGAGAGGGTGGGTAAGAATCCAGAAGTCAACGTATCCAGGAGTGACGGACGTATGAATCCATACATCCTACTGCGGTGCAAGGCGATGGGTCGAGAGAGTTTGGCTTGAGAGGTCTATGATAGGTCTCCCTCAACAATTCTCTCCCGATTCAGGTACAAAATTCTGTATTTATATAGTTATTTATTATATAAACGAGAGCGTTTGTGGCGGGAGGGCGGCCCGGCTTTAGTTTTTATGCCAATCTAACGTTTTATTCCGAGATTAATGAGATTTTGCACACCATGATTCAAAATAAGAGGAAAATTACTTCTTTTAAAATGATTATACTAAAAATCTAAACGAAATATGAAATAGAACAAGACACATAAAATCATAAAAATACCGGTCGAAACCGGGACTCGAACCCAGGATCTTTCGTCTAATCAAGACGAGCGCTTTAACCAATTCGGTTGCTGAGACCTCTCATTATGAAGTATTTTTTGTCAATCTCATATTATAAATTTCAGAATTAAGAATATAATCTTCAACTAATTTTTCCTATATTATTGGAAACTATCTTTTATTAAATTGAAAAACTTAAAAAAAGGTAGGAAATAATAAATAAACAAATATTTTGTAAATAATCTTCAAAAGATATTACAAAAAGAAAGTTTGTCAATTAAAAAAAAAAAAACTGTTCTATGTATCTACATCTGATTTCGATAAAAATGCGTTAAGCCCGGGCAATGCCGGGGACTTCAGCAAGTAATTCTCGAGTCCAAAAAAGTATTTTTACTAAATTTCTTTTTATTAATTAAATAACTATATCAATAGGCAGGGTTGGAGAGCTAGACAACCCTCACCCCATGAACCCGGGCACACCTGCCAAATCACCAAACGTAGTGAACAACTTAAGGTGACCTATGGCAGGGGTGTTGGTTCTCCAATAAATGATTCGGTACCCACACCCGCCTCCCAAATTGATATTTTTATTATGTTATTTAATCTAACAAGCTGTATTTTTTATATAGAATCATGGTGGAGGAACCTGTTTATCAGTGAAATTGGCATGCCACGAGCATCACAAATGTCAAATCTAACGAAGTATAAGAATAAATCATCAATATAATTGTTATTAGTTTTTGGGGTATTATGCCGTGTTGCGCTACCTCCTTCTTTAGCCAACGTTTCGGACAGCGTTGCAGTGTCAGGGCAGATGTGTAATAGTTAGGGGTGATGCTTGTACTTATCCACTTAGGAGCGATACCGTGTCGCCAGCTCCACTCCTCTACGAGCTGGCGCTACAATATACTTCAACATGTTTTTTTGCATTTAGCCTTGATGCCGTCAATTACCGGATACCAAGAACTATTGAGCTTAGCTCCGTCGTCTCTATTAATATTTATAGGATTTTTGTGAATTTAAATTGCCTCCGTAATCAGGCGTGCTCTATGAGTTTTGGGTCCTCCCAGGACCTCAGGGACAAATCCAAAGTAACGGCCGGTTTCGATTAAGTGCTCGGCGATTGCCGATTTGTCAGGGTGGCCAAGTTTACAGGCAGTGTTCTGATATCCTTTTGGAGATCGTCCGCTCTGTTTAGCCTACATAAACCTTGTCACATCCAGAACAGCTGAGTTTGTACACTCCATCTGTTGCCAGAGGAAACTTGGTCTTTGCAGGCCTCAAAAAGTCTCGTATTTTTGTCGTGGTTCCGAAGACAGTCTTGATGCTTTCTTTTTTCAATAGCCTGGCAATTCTGTTTCCCTCGACATCGCTCCTAAGTAGATAAGTACAAACATCACCCCTAACTATTACACATCTGCCCTGATGATGGACACTGCGACGCTGTCCGAAACGTTCGCTAAAGAAAGAGGTAGCGCAACATGGCATAATACCCCAAAAACTAATAACAAATATACTTTTGGCCGTGAGAATCTAAAATCGTATCAATATAATTGTTTTCCCCTTTCTTACAAAATTATTAAGAATATTACTCAGTTACTCGAATATTACAAACCGTGCGGAATAAAGAAGCGAATGTAGACTTTATGTAGTCTAAACATTATTTTATTGTTATTATCGTTTCCCCAAATTGAACCAAGAGAGTTACAGAAAACAAATACCAGAACTTTCTATTTATTCTGATAGAACAAACAATTTGTTCTCCGTAATTTGCTTACACAATGCTATGAATATTGTAGATATTTTTGGTGAATTTTTCTCAATTCCTCCGTACGTCCTCTCGAGAATCTGATAAAAAAGCCGATACCAAAACCTCTTAAATATAATTCGGCCTTCGCTCGTAAACAACGCGGTTGCTTATAATACGCTTTTTTGCCAATAGGGGGTTTCCTCTTGTAATATAAAAAAGTAAAATATCGTTAAATATATCTCAAATTTCAGCTTCTTTCAGAGCATATTGGTATATTCATATTTCAACGTGGGACTGGGGTCGAGATAATATGGAGTTGGACCCTGGCCATTGTTGGGGAATATTATAGCTAGGTCTTCATAAAATTTAAACAAAATCAATTTTTGTGGTTTATAGGACAATATCTAGAAGGTAGGCTTTTATGTCGTATAAAAACAACCACGTGGAATAAAACCAATTATTTGCCATTATATCGCTGGCTTTGGCACTAAATGAATGAATCAAACAATTTTTTTGGAATCATTGTGATTACCTACACTGAGTTAGGTTAATCGATTTGTGAAGATCTTTTTAAACCTATATGATTTTTGATAAAATTTTTGGCCATGGTATCCTTTTTAAGTCGGTTCCTCATTGCTGAGGATTGCGACCCTTACTCCAATTTCCACAGTGGACAAGGCTCTACACTCCTGGCGGTTCTGCGCTGCTTGAAGAGTCAGTACGTCGGTATCGGATGCTAGTGATCCTTGGTCACTCCAGCGCATTGGTGATCTTCCTCTGCTTCTTCTGCCTTCCACTTTTCCAGTGATTATAAGTTTCTCCATATTGGAGTCTCGTTTTGGCGAGCGACGAGTCCAAAGTATCTTAAAATACGTAATACGTTGTAAGCAGATCCTCAGTTAAATCCTATTGTGAATGCTTAGCTCTTCCAGAATGGACACATCTGTCCGTCTGGCTCTCCATGGAATCCTGATCATTTGCACCACATTTAGAGGCCGTCTATTCGCCTTCTTCTGCTTTTTTCTTTAAAAGTGTCCATATTTCCACACCTTATATGGAGAAAATCAACAGCCGGAAGAGTCTCATCTTGGTGATCTTCGTTATGTCTCTGTCACTCCATTTCTTTTGCAAGCATAAAGTTATGAAAAAGGTATTTTACAATTCCGATCAGTTTTAGCATTTTTTTAAATAACGGCCAAATTTAGATGAAAAAACGGAAACTTTGTATTTTGAAATAAATTTACAATTAAACACATACATTTGTTATAGACCACTTTTATTTTAATCACACTCTACCAGTTTCGGAAGCACCCTTCCTTCGGCAGGAGAATACTAGAACTTCTTTCTCCTGACTTATAATATTCTCTTTTTCTAAGAACTTCTTCCTTCTGATGAAGGAATTAGGGTGTGAATAAAATAAAAGTGGTCTATTACAAATTTATGTGTTTTTATTGTAAATTATGTCGAGCCACAAAGTCAATGCTTTTTTTCTTTATTTATTTCTTTATGTACTTTTTTATATTAAAAAACGGATAGATCCATGTCTTTTCTATTTTTTATTGAAATTTTCAGCAGCTGGTTCGGTCTCCTGGCGTATTCTCTCTGAGGTGTCCGGCTTGGAAAGTTTATTGTACTGGGCCCGAAGGGAGGTTTTCCCATGATATATACGATCAGATTATAGATACGGTTGACACCCGGAGAGCCGGAGCTTTGCGGGAAATACATGAAGAAGGGTGTCTTTAATAATTGTTTATTTCCCCAGATAAATAGTCCGCACGTCCATTAGAAAGATTAGGAACGATTAAGAATATCTGGATGTGAAATAGTGTTCGTCTTCGTTTTAATTTTCTTCGTTTCTTGTAGGAACTACGAGCATTTTATAGGTTTGCTGAATTGTAACAAAATTTGGGGTTCGGTTCAATTAACAGAGTTCTTTCGACGATTTTTATGTTTACTTCATATTTAAAACCGATGTCTGTGATGATTATTTTTTTTTACATTAGCTAGTGTCATCTTTGGCGATGCTGTGTGTAAGGTCTATTTAGAAAAAGGAAGGATAGGAAGTTCTGTGAAGGAAAAAAAGTATCTGGGGTGGATAGTTATCTGGAGGTCAATGTGTCCAGGGGTGGCGGACGTATGAATCCATCTGTCTCTCTCAACGAGATCTCCTGATCCTGCCTGCCTCGCGGGCAAACGCATACGCCGCCAAAACTTAGACAAACCACACGCCATTAGCCCGGGCGCTCCTGCCAAGTAACAAATGTAGGAACCACGGGAGTGTAGGTTATCCAATAAATGGTTCCCGGGCGGCTGTACCCATACCATCCTCCCAAATTGAAGATAACTAACCATCACGCTCTTCCCCCGCAGGAGTTGGCAGAGAGGACGGACCGCCTCGTTCTTGACTCACTAGCCTCATTCATGTTCATACACCGTCTCACACACACTCTTCTATTATTCTGACTCTTGACATGGCCCGACTTAATTCACTGATTCACTTGGTCGTGCCATGTCTTTCTCTGGCGTCCCCGGCTTCTTGTACATTCAAATTTGCATCATATATTTTCCTTACACTCCTTTTATCGTTCATTCGCTCTATATGCTCATCTAAGCGTTCCTTTCTTAATCTTACTCATTACGCTTACATCAGCCTTGCATTCTTTGCGGATATCCACGTTGCTTACACGATGATACATGGTTTTACCACACATATACTTCAGGGATTTCATTTCTACAGTGTTCAGTCTACTTTCATCCTTCTTCTGACAGTTCTATGCCTCACTGACATACATCAGGATAAGGAACCAGCACTCCATTAAAAACTACTACCTTTGCTTCTTTAGACTGTTTTTTACTAGTGCCAACGGCATTCAGTCCTCAGTTAATGGAGTTACCTTCATTTACGCCGCTTTCAATATCTCTATCAGCCTTCCCATCTCTCGCAAACATATTACTCAAATGCACAAACTCAACCACCTGCTCCAAGTTTTCATCATTCACAACTGTATTGCACACTGTTTTCGGACTCTCTGTTTCACACACCATGACTTTAGACTTACTTACATTCGTCATTAAGACATTCTTCATACATTCTTCGTTCATCCTAGACACTAGAGGTTGCAGATCTTCCGTACTGTTAGATGTCAGAACCGCATCATCAGCTTACAACATGCAACATACTTTCAGACTACTCAATTTCGCGCCCAATCCCACCTCTTTCAATACTTTCATACAATTACCCATGCATAAATTGAATAAGAATGGTGACATTACGCAGCCTTGCTTAACACCTTTTGTGATGTCAAACCACCTCGTAAAATCACCGTTCACTTAATTTCTAGACACACTATATAAAATAGTATAATGAGGAAATATGTAATTGGTTAGTGGGCATACATTAATTATGTGAGCAGTTTTTCTTCCAATCTAGACCCTAGACTAGACTAGACTGTTGTCTGGTAGGTTAGGTTGTTCGCTTCTGTGGACAGTTTTTTGAATTGAAGATAATATATGTTTGTTGGATGTTGTGTGTTGTGATTGTCCTATTTTATATTTAAATTCATTTAGCACTGAACACATTTACTTATCATTTATTCTAATCTCGATGTGCAGAGCCTCTTATCTTAAACTTTCGTGTCTATGCCACCTCTTACTAAAATATTGCTATGAATTGTCTGTCTATAATCTATTTTGTCTGTGGCCGCGTCAAACTTTCTCTTTGTGTCTATAAAACAGCGTGTTTTGATTTCGCTTGTCATTCTCTTTCTATTATTCTTTTCGTTTTCCTAAACTCTGCTTTGTTTACCTTGAAATCGAGTCGTCTTTCGCTTCTGCTAACATTAATTAGTCTAAATTATTGTCGCCAGTCAAGTGTTCAGACCAGAATCACTCTGTAAAATCATTCACCAGAATAAACACTACAAATATCCAGTATCAACATAAGTGTTTTTACTACCCAAGGATTACCTCAAACTCAACTCTCTCATCTCATTGTACGTTCCTCGGTGTGGAACTGAAGGAAGCTAACAAAAGCAGCTCAACTTACACTCTGACTGCAGCTATCTGGAGAGAACCACACCTGGAATCTACGCAATATTCTCTGAAATAAGTTTCCCTGCAATAACTCACTGCGTTTTGCACCCCACCGGTACTAAATAGTATGTTCCTGTCAATGTCATTCGTTCGCCTTATTTACGAGAGTTTAAAACTAATTCAGTTTCGTCATTTTAACATTCCAATAAAATAAACGACCCATTATTCCGTTGTTCGCCTCCACCCCCAATACTGGTGACATCGGGATGAATGCCTAAGTTATTTATGAGTTCATTCCCATGCGTTATTCCGCATTATAACCAAACATACTCCAACCCCCTCCCGTCCCCTCCCACCCCCTCCCACCCCCTCCCACATGGCTGCAAATCCCGTTATAATATATTGAGTTAATAACTAACATGGACGCGAGCCAATACATTTAAACTAGTTAATCGCATTAATTCCAGGCATTGATTTGTTAAATTGATATCTCGTGTTGCCGGAAGAGTTGTGCATAAAACAGATTATGTTCTTTAGAATGTTTGTATTACCCCTAAATATATTGCACTGGAGCCATTAACCAGTGACCGAGAATTTAAATTTCGTCAAACGATGATCTTGCGATCGTACCCTTGCAACTGCACAGGGCGGTTCCGATGAGAAAGATTAATTATTCTCCATACGGTCCATAACAGCATTTTAACATAATAACTCAATATCTATCAATTTTTTTCATTCAAAATTTGCTTTGATAAGATAAATACCTACATTCAAAAATGCTCAAACTTGTGAAGATAAAACTATTAAACTTATGAACTTTTTAAAATTATTTTCTGATCAAAGTATTTATAATTTTTCAATAATGTGCAAGCAAAATGAGAATGTAATTTTTTGTTTAAATATATTAGTTTTTAAGACCGTAAATAAGTTCAGTGGTTGAGTGGGCGTAGCGCTTGGATCCCATCCGGTCGTCGCGTGTTCAATTCCTCGGCTGTCCTCCATCACAATACAAGCAACATTTTCGGCTTTCTGTGGTGGTAGTAGGAGATTTTCAAACATTGTTGGGTTATTCGTAACCCGGGAATGTTTGTCTTTTCTTTTAAAAGTAAAAAAAAAGACAAATTGAAGTGTTTTTGTCACAAAATGGCGCGGATCTTTTTTATGACTTTATTTGAACTAAAATTAAAATTCTGAAAAGTAGCTTTCCCAAATAATTTATTGGTTTATTTTACTGCATGATTGATTATATGATTTGAAATGTGTGTTGTATAATAAAAAAAAAAGTTTGATAATTTGATAAATCTGCAACGACCTACCGTAAAACCTTATTGCACTAAAAATAAACATATTTTCTCAAAATTTAAAACTTAGCTTCTAAACGTTTTAAGATTTTCACGGCCAAAAGCATTTTCGTTATTTGTTTTAGGGGTGTTATGCCGTGTTGCGCTACCTCCTTCTTTAGCCAACGTTTCGGACATCGTTGCAGTGTCCATCATCAAGGCAGATCAGGGCAGATCACATCTACCGGATCCTCCCTGATGATGGACACTGCAACGATGCCCGAAACGTTGGCTAAAGAAGGAGGTAGCGCAACACGGCATAACCCAAAAACAAATAACGAAAATAGCTTCTAAAACTTGATTTCAAAATTACGTTTTTCGAGTTTTGTCTGGTTATTCCCTCTTATTGTTAAAACGGGTAGCTGTCGCATCGTCGCGTGTTCGATTCCTGGCCAAGGACAAAAAAACTTTTTCCGCTTACTCACTTGGGCAGTTGTTTAACAGAATTCGAAAAATTAACCAAAATTAATAATTAGGTTCGGTGATTAGTTCTATTCAAGTTCTATTAAAATTTTAATTCTGTGACACAACTGGGTCATAATGAAATAATAACAAAACGTAAATAAAATTTTCACAGAATTTGAAAATTCATTTTGAAGTTGTTTTTTTTTTTTTACATGAGCTCCACACAGGAGGCCCTGAGGAAAATAATTTCCCTCAGGGCCTATGTCATCTTTGAGGATGCTGTGTGGAGGGTTTTTTTTTACGGAAAGGAAGGAGAGGAGAGTTCTGGGATGGAAAAGGGTTTAAGGGGTGGGTAGGAATCTGGGGTTCAGTATGTCCTGGTCATCCGCCTCCAAGACCTAGACAAACCTCACCCCATGAACCCGGGCACCCTTGCTAAATCACCAAACGTAGCGAACCACTTGGGGTGACCTATGGCAGAGGTGTTGGTTATCCAGTAAAGGTTCCCGGGACGGCGGTACCCATTCCCGCCTCCCAAATTGAGTTGTTGCCCTGAGTATTTTTGATATCTAATGATTATACGTGGTGTAATTCTATTATGATGATGTGGTATTGAAATAATTTAAAACTTCCTCCCCACTCTTGTCTACTTTAGTTTTCTAAAGGTTTCACTTGTGAACTGCAAAACTTGTAATTTTTAAAAATCAAAAACGGCGGGACAAAACCCTTTCACAATCATTGAAGAAGAGAAATCTGTTAATTTGATCTAGAAGTTCCTGAAAGAAAACGCTTTTCATCAAAATCAAATTTTCTTAACGTTTGAGCTTTTGACAGGTTGTCTGGAAAACGCGTTTCTGCTGTTGTTCGGACAATTTGACGACGTTTATTATTACTTGAAAACAACTTAAATGATATCTCTATTAACGAAAGTCATATTCGGAGAGCCTTACGGTGTACATCATCATGGCAGATGTGATTTTTTTATTGGAATAACTTTTGAAGGTTCCCATAAATAATTTAAGTAATTTACTTCTACTGACAAATATAATTTATCATTAAAGAAGAAGATAATGCTAATATATCCAACCGAAACATGCAACATAACAGGACACCGAAAAATGGAAGATGTAACGGTCACAAGATGAAATATGAAATCTACAAAAATTACAGAAAAATGTAGGTCCCAATGGCCGAGCCAGGGCGCTGTGCCCTGGTAAGACAAGAGATCCTGGGTTCGAGTCCCATTTGCGCCCGTTGCGTTTTTCTTCTTCTTTCATATTCCGTTTAGATCATATGTTCTTTTAACCTTATTTTGCCAACCGCCCACTTGGAGAATATATTTTTTTAGAGTCCCCCAATTATTTTTTACTTACCATCTGTCGCGATTCTGAAACAGCTATTGCCACGATTATATTTACCACAACTTGATAAGGGGAGGAGGGGGAGCTCAACTGTCACGAAATCAAAAATTCAATGAAATTAGCAAGTTAAAAAAGCAATTCTTTTTTATTTTAAGTACCGGGTTGCTACCTCCTTTCTTTTTGTATTCATGATATAGTGTCAATTCTTAATAATAATAATACACATAACATTATTAGAACGTGTTTTTTTGTCTTTTGTAGACTTTTATCAACCGCCCACGCCCTCACTGTGCCATCTCAACGCCCCCTAATTTTCTCTGGATCTCTCAAATAATGCTCACAAGGGTGCGTTATCGGCCCAAATTGAGAACCTGTGGTTTAGATGTCTTAGACTATCTTCTTCTTTAATCTTTAAATATTACAATGATGTACGAGTATATAACCTTCAAATTTATTAAAAGGTGGTTACCTACAATCAGTAGCGTAGCGTAGGGGACGGGGGGGGGGGGTAATACGGTGCTATTTATATTTTCGTAGCTCTATGGCTCCCCGTGGAATTCTCGAGAGAATTTTGTGCCTGACAGTCTTTTTTCTTGACGAAAATAGCCAATTTCTGAAATTCTCTAGCCACCCCCTCCCCCCCCAGGATGGACCAATTTTCTACACATTTGTGAAATCGAAAAAAAAATCGGGAGAGGGGGTGACATGTTATCCGTCCCGGGTGCCACCCATACTAGCTACGCCACTGACTACAATAAAAATAGAATTACATTTTTCCCAACGCCATTTCGTCAGATGGCATGAATTTTTTTATTACAAAAACATAATTTAAAATTGCTGACGATAAAACAAATATTCAAAACGCAATAATATTTTACCACCACGCTGAAATAATTGTTTTGATAATACAGGGAAATTTAGCGTTCGACGTCGCAATTTGTTATTTCATGCTGAAAGTTTATCTCGAAATAAACAGCGTAATCAATTCCAGCCTATTAGATATTCGCGTCTATTTCGGAACTTCCTAACCAGAATAAATGTTTTTCCATTTAACTTATCTTGATCTTTCGGGAGGTTTCAGGAGATTTCGGGAGGTCTACCCAAGTCCCCCTGAGTCGGCGGGAATTGGACGAAGTATGACAACAGAGACCTATTCGCGCTTTGAATAACTTTAACAAAACACCGCACCGTTGCGTCGGCGTCGATCAGTTTTCTGGACAAATGAATCGGTAAAGTTCGTTTACAGATTTACAAGGTTAGATTTGCAAGTGGCGAGAAGAAGAACTAAAGAATTAGTTTTAGGCCCTATTTTGGGCCTATGTCATCTTTGAGGATGCTATGTAGAGAATCATTCTAGGAAAGGAAGGAAAAATGTATCAGTAGTAGATAGGAAGTTGAGGGTGTGTCCAGGAGTGATGGTCGAATAAATCTATCCCTCCTATTTCGATGTTCCGATAGAGTCCTACTGGAGAGGTCAAAAGACTTCCTTCAACCAGTTTCTCCTGATCAGGCCTGCCACGAAGTTCATGGGTACACGCATCCGAAGCCAAAATCCAGTCAAACTTCACCCCATGAACCCGGGCACATCTGCTAAGTCTCCAAACGTGGCGAACCACTTGGGGTGACCTAAGGCAGACTGTTGGTAATCTAATAATTGGTTTCAGAAGTGGCGGTACCCATACCCGTCTCCGACATTGAAACCCGCCTCTCAAACTGTTTTTTTTTTACTTAGCAGTAAAAAAAATCTGCATCTGGCTAGCTTAAAATTTTGTGCTATTTTTCTTTCTATATATCTCAAATAGTTAGTCGCAACCAGCATATTTCGTTGTAATTGTCCTGAAATTTTAATTTGAAATCCCATCTTACTGGTATCGTGATTCTTTTTTTTATCAGTCTGCCATATTCCGTAAGTTAGATGGACTTATTACAGTTTGAACATAAGTAAAAAAATAATAAAAATTACATACTTTATTAAATGTGTATCTGCACATAATATGATATATTATAATCAAGCTGTAAAAATAATTTTAAAAAATTATTAAAGGTTTTTTTTTTAAATCATGTATTTTATCGAGGCTTCTGACTCACACAATGTTGTCATTTTTGTCTCATCTGTTATAAATTGTAAGACATTATCATTCGCTTATATTTTTTAAAAGGTACTTAGTCCTTTTCTATTCATTTTACACCTTACAAGATCTAATAAATTTAATTATTCTCGAAATGGCATGAAACTAGGTTGAGGCTATTAAATTCTGAACTTCCGACGAGTTTGAGGTCATTAGTATTGTTACCCTCTGTCGTTCATATTTAATGCACTTCGATAATGTATGTTCGACATCTTCAATTTGTTCAAACATCAACCCTAACTATTACACATCTGCCCTGATGATGGACACTGCAACGCTGTCCGAAACGTTGGCTGAAGAAGGAGGTAGCGCAACACGGCATAATACCCCAAAAACTAATAACAAAAAAACTTTTGGTCGTGAAAATCTAAAATCGTATCAGTAAATGCGGACTCCATTTGCGTATTTAGGTTAGAGTTTGAGGGAGCGGGCCAGATCGGTAGAGACGGGACGAGAAATGAAAGGCGTCAGTCGATGTATGAGTCAGTCTTTATTGAAGCTACGTAGCGGAGGTCGAAACGGAGCGGAGTGACAGTGGTGCCGGGAGTGTTGCTGCTGCGTGATGAGTGAGAAGAAGGTCAGGAGACTACGGCGGCGAAGATCACTGGTCTTCAGGGAGCCGGCGTGTTGCTCTACACCATGGCGGTGTAGAAGTGACCTTGGTCCAGGCGGTCGACCGTCGTCGTGTTGACGAGGTATGGCGGCTGTGTGTGCCTTTGAGTCGACACACACACGTGACGCAGGAAGGAACCTTGAGAGACGATGAGGATGCTGGTTGCTGGCTCGTTGCCGGTTGTGGTTGCTGGTTGTGGTTGATGGCTTGTTGCCTGTTGCTGGCTCGTTGCCGGTTGCTGGTTGCTGGTTGTGGTTGCTGGCTTGTTGCCGGTTGCTGGTTACTGGCTCGTTGCCGGTTGTTGGCTCGTTGCCGGTTGCTGGTTGCTTGATATCTCATGTCGAGATGGTAGTTGAAGATGGAGGCCTCGAAGGTGTTAATAATGTTCCTGAAGTCACACTGGATATGCGTTAAATCACTAGTTGCTGACTGCGCGGACCAGTGCCCCGCGCAGGCACGTATTTGATCGCCACACTGCTCGTTCTTGAGTTGCTTACCCGGCCAATGAATGAATACTGACTGACTGCAGCGGACGAGCGATCGGCTGCTTATATAGCCGCTGCGAGTAATTACTCTCGCGGTAGGTAATGCTGAGTGAACTCACGCAAAGCTGAGATCTCGCTCGAACTTTCTGTGGGCACTTGTAAGGTACAGCCAGACGTTCTAGGCCTTTCGCGTAAGTGGCGGAATTATTATTCCACTGTGGGTAGACATGTGCCAGCGGGCGCGCGGTACTAATTCTGGCATATTCGTACAGCGACAGTGGCGTCGCAATTAATTCGGCAAAAGTGGCCACAGCGGGTTAAATGGCCGCTACAAGTTTAAATTCAAAATTACCAATTTATTAATATTTTTAACGTAATTGTTTGGCGTTTGACGTTTCGGAATGTGAATTCATAGAAAACACCCCTGGTGTTGCGTGTCAATTTCTTTTTAATTCCCTGCCAATATCGGTTCAGCTGTCAAAAGTGAAACTATGCTCGGGACACCGATTGAAAATCATCGGAAGTTATGTTTAATATTTATTTATTTATTTACTTATTTATTCAACGCCCAGAGGGCTTTTGCATGTATAAATAATAATATACAACGTATAAAAAATTAACACGTTCAGTTTGCAAGTAGCTTATTAATGCAATTCCTTTTTTTGTTTAATAACCACGTATTAAAGTTTTTATATGTACGTCTTCTATTGGTTTGAGTTATGTGTTGTGTTTCTTTTAAGAAAATGTTGAATATGGAAGGTGCGAGGTAAGATTCATGTTTTTTAGCAAGAGTGGATTTAATTTTTGGCACTTGTAAATGTTTGTTAGATTTAGCTCTAGTGTTCTGGGAGTAAGATATGTGGGAATGTGACGATTTTATGCGATTTATATAGATAATTTTTTTTATGAATAGCTTCCTGATATCAAGAATTTTATTTTGAATTAGAAGATTTTCAGTGGGATGAAGATATGGTTTTTTGTACATAATTCTAATAAGTGTTTTATGAGCTGTGTTAAGCAGCTTAATGTATGTGTCTGCGGCTCCACCCCATGCCGATATACCATAAATTAAAATGCTTTGGCAAAGGGAAAAGTATACATCTTTTAATAGTTTAGGTGACATAATGTTTCTAATCGTTTTAAAAATATATATTTGTTTCCGGATTCTCATTACAAGTGAATTCATGTGAAGTTCCCATTTTAGTTTGCAATCCACTGTTAAACCAAGATACTTAATACTATCCGAATGCTCAATTTTTTCGCAGTGGCAGTTTGTGGTTTTTAATGTAGTACATGGATACAGATTGATATGATTTGCGAAACTTAGTTTTTCATCCAAAATAATTCCAAGATCTCCCATTTCCGTGACTCTTTCTAAAGCTGTGTTATTGATGGAATATTCAAATAAAACAGGATTTTTATTTCTAAAGAAAGTCAAGGTTTTACATTTTTCTACATTTAAAAATAAATTATTTTGAACGCACCAATCTTTAAACTTACTAATATTTGGCTGTAGTATATGGGAATGATTTATATCTGTTATTTTCTTGTGTAGCTTGATGTCATCAGCAAAGAGCAATACCTCGAAATTATTAAAGCAATTGGTTATATCATTGATGAAAATGAGGAACAAAACCGGGCCAAGGTGACTACCCTGCGGTGGGCCACTAGTAGCCCAGAAAGCTTTCGAGATCCAATATTTTATTTTGACGAACAGTTTACGATTTAATAAGTAGCTAGTAAACCATTTTAGCATGTTATCCCTTATTCCTAGAGCAAATAGTTTTTGGATTAGTAGTTTATGGGATACTTTGTCAAATGCCTTCGAAAAGTCTGTATATATGCAGTCGACTTGTTTATTTTCTCCAAAATATTGTATTATGAAGTTTTGAAATATTGTTAAGTTAGTTGCGGTAGATGTACTTTTGATAAAACCGTGCTGTTTTTAGTCAATTAATTTTATTAATTTGGGATAGATTTCATCAAGGACCAGTGATTCAAAAAGCTTAGGTAGTACTTACTGACTGTATACAAATGGGGCGATAATTGGCTATATTAGTGTCGTCTCCTTTTTTGTAGATAAGTGTAATGAAGCTAGATTTTCAGCGGTCTGGAAAGTGTCCAAGGGACAAGAGACGGTTGAATAATAATGTGAGTGGTTTAGATAATATATAATAATATATTGAGAAATATCGGTGGAATGTTGTCTGTACCAGCGGATTTGTTAGTGTCTAAGGAAAGTAATTTCCGATTAAGAAGTCCGAAAAAGGTTTACAATGTCCTGTGTATTGTTTGCACTGGTTTCATTCATTTGCATTATTAGCGGGTAGTCTGTGTTTTCATTGTTTAGTTTTTTTAAGAAATTTCCAAAACTATTGAAACAGCTTTGGGATTAATCCATTTCCCAAAAGGTCCTGTTCAATGCATTCATTTCCCATTGAAAATATCCCTCCTTAACCAGTTCGAAATATTATTTTACAATCATATTTAAAATACCCACATTGTCAGTCGAAACAAAGTCACGCTGGTGATAACAGTAATTATTGATATTTTTTCGAAACTCGCGTACAGATAAATTTAAATGATACTTATGATGTAATTTTGATAACCTGTCTAATTGGAGGCGTCTACTAATATCTACAGGAATTCCAAAAACTGAAAAAATCGAACTAATATCTATGAGAACCAAAGTGTTGACGAATATCTACAGCACTGGCAGAGGTTGGATTTGCAATTATGTATAGCATATTGGAATAACGTAATATTGCGTATGCAGTTTAAAAAACTTAATTTATATAAGTATGTATGTTAAAATCTCTAATATCTGACTGTTGGACACATTTAGCTGATTAGTCCAACCTACGCTCTGTGGATATTGGTTCAACCTACGCTCTGTAAATATTAGTCAACACTCTGAAGTTAGTAGATACTAGTTCAACATATGAGCTGTAGATATTCGTCCGACGTACAGGCTGTAGATATTAGTATCTGGAGTCGTCTAATTGTGACCCGTGGATGGACCAACAGAACGGTACATTACAAGGTAGGGCTTTTCCCGTCATTTTCTCATCCTGTGAAATAAGAAAATCCAATCAAATGTTCAAGATCTTAAATATCAGAGTCGGCTTAAGTTTGTCATCGAGCCTTACCATCGGGTCTTACTTAACAGTGCCTATAAATAATATAACTATATTTCAGCAAGCCCGTAATAATATTTGATTTCGAGGACATTCCACAATAATATTGTAATATGGCGACGCAGTTCTTGATACATGACAGAACCCATCTCTAGAATTAGTTTCCCCAGGGCATGTCAGTCTCTCTTTACGGCCCTCGACTCCTGGTAAATAAAGACCTTTGATTTCACTCTCAATCTCATTTGACAGGCTGCTTTTCTTTGTGAAAAATAAAATATTATTTTATGATAAAAAAGTCCAATATTGGATTGCGAAAATCCGTTTACAATGGGACATATTCACCAGAGAGTTATTTCAAATAACATTAACCATGATGCGAACACATACTATTATACCTACTTTATACCGCGCGCCATCTTCTTTAGAGGTAGACAAAGGAGTAGGGTAGAACTACGTATCTCACTTGAAAGCATAAATTGCGAATAACTCTTAGCTGAAAATGGATTTTGCCACATATTTAGTGACTAATTAGTAACTAAATAACTTTCACGCCAGTTTTCGCGTAAATTGGCAAAGATGAAAAACCGTTTTGAAACTCTGACATACTATATAGTGTAATAATAAAACTTGGCATTCTATTATTAAAATTTTATTTCTTAATATGGTGCAACTCAATTAGGTACTATCAGGATTTCCAGGAACTTACGTCTCAGTGATTGTATTGCAATTACCTACAATACGTTTATCACTTCTTTGCCAATTCAAAGATTTACTGCAAAATTACTTTTTAGTTAGGAGTTGTTATCAAAACCTCTAGGGATTATTATCAAAACGGGGTCGTTATCAAAACCTCTGGGAGTTATCAAAATCTTTAGGGGTTGTTATAAAATCCTCTAGGGATTTTTATCACAACCCCTGGATGTTTTTTTATCAAAACCCCTGGATGTTTTTATCAAAATCGCTAGATGTTTTTATAAAAACCTCTAGATTTGGTTATCTAGGTTGGGTTTAGATCAAAACTTCTAGGGGTTTTTATAAAAACCACTAAGTTTTGTTATCGAAACCACTAGAAGTTGTTACCAAAACCTCAGGATGTTGTTATCGAAACTTCTTAGTGTTGTTATCTAATCGTCTAGGGGTGGTTATCAAAATCTCTTGAGGTTTTTATCAGAACCTGTAATGTCTATTATCAAAACCTCAGGGGTTTTTATCGAAACCTCTAGGTGTTGTTTTTAAAACCTCCAGTGGTTGTTATCAAAACGTCCGAAGGTTTTTTTTTATCAAAACCTCTAGATGTTCGTATCAAAACCATAAGAGGTTAATATCAAAACCTCTAGGTATTGTAATTAAATACTCCTGGGTTTATTATCACCGCGCCCTTTAGGTGATTTTTCACAAAAACGGCACTGTATAAATTAGCCAAATATTATTATTATTATCAAAATCTCTTGGAGTTTTTATCAAGACCTCTAGATGTTTTTATCAATAATTGTTTATTTAAACTTCTAGATATTGTTATCAAAACGTCTAGGCTATTTTTATCAATAGATATTGTTATCAAAATGTG
This sequence comes from Limnephilus marmoratus, assembly GCA_917880885.1. Lineage (NCBI taxonomy): Eukaryota > Metazoa > Arthropoda > Insecta > Trichoptera > Limnephilidae > Limnephilus > Limnephilus marmoratus. Next base: position 22,483,804 of record OU862925.1, read on the forward strand.
TTATTAAAACCTCTAGGGGTGGTTATGAAAACCGAAAGAAAACCAACTAATAATGACATTGTTTTCTCGATACAACACTGTCTTGTCATATACTAAGGATGAAGGAGAACCGTAGTTTATCTTACATTAATTATTGTGGTGTATTGTTAATTCTTCTGTTTAGCAATACAATACTGATGAATGGGAGTTTTCAATATTACTTACGTTCGTCATGATTACGAGTCTTGTTTATTATCTATTGTATTTACAATAAATATCTTACTGGACTCTAAAGAATTGTCGACTCTAAAAGTCCGTTCTAAAGGAGCGGGGAAACCGTTCACTGAAGATGTCCACCTGTAGGTAGGATATGATCGGCTATCTTCGTAACCGTTCGGATGTTAGGCGCAAACAAACAAGACTAGAAATTACACTTATTGAGACACATTATAACTACTCATTCTAACGACATCTGTTGAGAAACATTGAAACTATATATATATATTTTCAAACGCTACAATTATCATTTGCTCCAAGTTATTTTCTGATACAAAAGCTTACGAATCAATTTATAAAAAAATTCAATATCAGTTTCAATTTTCGAATAAATGCCTTCAAAGCAAGCCCTTCAAATGAACCCAAAGTTTCGTAGATTTTTTATTTATTTTATATATTGGAGTCTTTCGTAATCCTCAATTCCATCTAGAGATCTTGAGCTTATTCAAATACCCTTCATTTGAAAGTTAAGTAAACATATGCTGTACGCAACTGCTTTTACCTTGTGGAGGAAGTTACTTTAAATTGATTGATTTTTTTCTTTGAGTTTTTTTTATAAATGCAAAGAAAAAGAAGGGCAAAAAATTAACCTTCCACTACATCATTTCATTCAAAATCCTAAAATATTCGAAGCTTCTTTTTAATATAAATACATTTTGCATATAAAATCGTATACAATATTGTGGGTCTTTGAATAAAGGGCTTCATCCCAATATCAGCTTTATATGATTGATAGTAAAATATATTTTTTGAAGTGTTTAAATGGGTCATTAAAAATGTCAATTTCATTATTAGAGCAGTATATAGTGTTATAATATCTTAATGTTCGTAGTATAGGGAAGAAATATTCTGTATTTGTGTGGCAGGTAGATATATAGAAAATATCTTGCATCCTCCTCGTTGAATTTCTTGATGATATGTTGATGTTAATGTATCAACATACCATCTAAAATGTTTGGTGTATTAACTGGTGCATGTATAATTTTGTGTAGACGCAATAAATCGGAAAGTTTACGTCTGGCTGTCAGAGAGTGTAGTTTATAGTGTAACATTCGGTCGCTATATGTTCCAAATTGATCAGATAAACCTTCGCGATATGCAATTACACCGGTTAATTTTCTTTGTATGGATTTTTTCCTTTTTTTCCATTATATCTTGATACATTTCAAAAGTATTTTTTTACATATTTTAATATATGTATAACAAAACACAAGATACAAATAATGTAAAAAAGTAAAAACTGTATACTTATATAAGCCAAATTCGATTCGATTCTATAATTGCAAATCTCATAATTGGGAGACCAAATAATTGATTGGTATTCCAGAATACTTCGCACAATTGAATCCTAATATTTGTGATGCACTCTTCAAAATTGTATCTCCGTATATATTGAAGCTAAGAGACGAGTCAAATGTCACGCCCAAGTCTTTAATTGAAGTCATGTTTAGTAAAGGGACATTGTTAATGAGGTACGTATTTGAAAAATTATTTCTGTTCTTTGTGAAGGAAATTACAGCCCATTTGTTTTTATTAAAATATAAATCATTTAGCATGCACCATTCGTGAAGTTATGATAGGTCTTTTTGCAAATCGGTGCAAACTTCTAATGATGTAATTTCTTTGTATAACTTGAGTTCGTCGGCAAATAGGAGATATTTTGAAAATTTTATTCTTAAAACTATATCGTTGACAAAGATTAAAAATAGCAAGGGTTCAAGAAAAGAGCCCTGCGGAATTCCCGACGTTGCAGTAAAAAGATCCGCCGATTATCCTCCTTCAACTACTTGTATCCTTTATAATAGATTATGGTTGTTTTAAGGAAGATATTACAATAAATGTTGACAATGCAGGTTTAAATCCTAACTCGTTATCCTCTATCTTTAGATGGTGATATATATTTTATTAAAATAATTTTGCCATTTCATTTTGTAACGATTTGTTCATAATATGTTTTAACCACAGCACGACTAAAGCATGAATAAATGTGGAGGAAGTTACTTTAAATTGATTGATTTTTTTCTTTGAGTTTTTTTTATAAATGCAAAGAAAAAGAAGGGCAAAAAATTAACCTTCCACTACATCATTTCATTCAAAATCCTAAAATATTCGAAGCTTCTTTTTAATATAAATACATTTTGCATATAAAATCGTATACAATATTGTGGGTCTTTGAATAAAGGGCTTCATCCCAATATCAGCTTTATATGATTGATAGTAAAATATATTTTTTGAAGTGTTTAAATGGGTCATTAAAAATGTCAATTTCATTATTAGAGCAGTATATAGTGTTATAATATCTTAATGTTCGTAGTATAGGGAAGAAATATTCTGTATTTGTGTGGCAGGTAGATATATAGAAAATATCTTGCATCCTCCTCGTTGAATTTCTTGATGATATGTTGATGTTAATGTATCAACATACCATCTAAAATGTTTGGTGTATTAACTGGTGCATGTATAATTTTGTGTAGACGCAATAAATCGGAAAGTTTACGTCTGGCTGTCAGAGAGTGTAGTTTATAGTGTAACATTCGGTCGCTATATGTTCCAAATTGATCAGATAAACCTTCGCGATATGCAATTACACCGGTTAATTTTCTTTGTATGGATTTTTTCCTTTTTTTCCATTATATCTTGATACATTTCAAAAGTATTTTTTTACATATTTTAATATATGTATAACAAAACACAAGATACAAATAATGTAAAAAAGTAAAAACTGTATACTTATATAAGCCAAATTCGATTCGATTCTATAATTGTAAATCTCATAATTGGGAGACCAAATAATTGATTGGTATTCCAGAATACTTCGCACAATTGAATCCTAATATTTGTGATGCACTCTTCAAAATTGTATCTCCGTATATATTGAAGCTAAGAGACGAGTCAAATGTCACGCCCAAGTCTTTAATTGAAGTCATGTTTAGTAAAGGGACATTGTTAATGAGGTACGTATTTGAAAAATTATTTCTGTTCTTTGTGAAGGAAATTACAGCCCATTTGTTTTTATTAAAATATAAATCATTTAGCATGCACCATTCGTGAAGTTATGATAGGTCTTTTTGCAAATCGGTGCAAACTTCTAATGATGTAATTTCTTTGTATAACTTGAGTTCGTCGGCAAATAGGAGATATTTTGAAAATTTTATTCTTAAAACTATATCGTTGACAAAGATTAAAAATAGCAAGGGTTCAAGAAAAGAGCCCTGCGGAATTCCCGACGTTGCAGTAAAAAGATCCGCCGATTATCCTCCTTCAACTACTTGTATCCTTTATAATAGATTATGGTTGTTTTAAGGAAGATATTACAATAAATGTTGACAATGCAGGTTTAAATCCTAACTCGTTATCCTCTATCTTTAGATGGTGATATATATTTTATTAAAATAATTTTGCCATGTCATTTTGTAATAATTTGTTCATAATATGTTTTAACCACAGCACGACTAAAGCATGAATAAATGTGAAAATAACTTAGTTACACATGAATTTGCATAAACGTAGCTAAACACAAGCCTTTTAACAATCAACATCAGACATCGAGTTCCACATTCCACAACGGTCGTGAATAATTCCATTCGCCCGCGGTCGTCTCTGTTCTTTCCCCGCAAGTCGCAATAAAATCTGCGGCTTTATAAATACTGGCAATAAAATCGGATTCATTACTCGTGGGCGGCCATGACTCCCGCCCTTCTCCGCCACCCTTCCCGCCGCTCCCGCCCATCTTATAAGCAATACGCCCAATAAAACCTCGAAACTCCGCCGCCCTAAGCGTTACTTATAAAAATGCGCCTGGGTCCGGGATTACAGACCTTTGTTTAGTGATGGTTAATTATTTTTGCAAGGTCTCAGTGTTTTACGACTGTGATCACTTCTTTCCAAATGTAATCCGTTGGAGGCAACTGAGTCGGATTTTCTATAAAAATAGTTTTTGTAATTTTTGGTATTATTGGCATTCAAACAATATTAGTTCTGTCGGGGATACTTTTCCATAACTGATTTATTACGAGATTTTCGTATTTCCAATAATTATGCTATAAGTCACACGACCTGTCTGTCTTTAAAAAAAATGGATTTGGTAGAATATTATTCTTATTATTTTTCTTATTACGGGAATTTAGTATACAGAGCTTCGAAACCAGTAAAACCAGAGTGCAACCTTATTATAAAACTAGAAGCGAGTAGTCCACAATATTCCAGAACTTTCCACAACATTCGAGAGGGTTCTGGAATGTTCCACAATGATGTTCCCGGTTCCCTAATCCGGAATAAACATTCCACAATATTCCGGAATCTTCCAGGGATGTTCTGGAATTTTGTAGAATGCTTTCGAATACTCTCGAATGTTCTCGATTGCCCTAGATATTTGTAGAGGGTGAAACTTCTAGCCCTTATATCTTCAAAAGCACGCCATTCAGGTAAAACGGGAACCTTCTTCGTGGATGGGAGATAGGGGGCTACCCGGGCTACCACATCATACAATTCCTTTGATCGTATCTGGGTATCTAGCATGGTCAATCGATATAGGTTTTATCAAAAATATCGGTAACTTGTCATCGTTCCCAAGCACGACTGCAGGCTGCTAACGAACAACGACTAAGGGTTCCTAATTTATTTGACGTAAACTGTTGTTTGTACGTTAGCTGCTAGTAGTCGTGCTCAGGAGCGATGACAAGTTACCGACGTTTTCGATAAAATCTATATAGATCGACCGTGCTAGATACCCTGGACTCGTTTCTGAGTTTTGGCTGGACGCACACTTTTGTACATTTTCTTTAATATACATTGATTATATTCAGAAAGAAGATAAAAATTTGGAACCTCATTTCAAAGCAAGTACGTAGTACTTGGCTTATTTCTTGGAACTATGTATTATGAATTATAAAACTGAATTATAATATTTCCCGAAAACTGTTAATTTTGTTTTCACAATCTATGTATATGAAGTAGTCTAGGGTCATTTAACCGCAACTCATGTCTTATATTTTCGTAAAGTATCCTTGACATTTAACAAAAAATATTGTTCAAAAATTGCCATTGCAAACCAACATTTTTTAAACAGTGATTCTTTAAAAAAAATTATAATTTCAACATCGTAATAAGAAAATGAAAAAGTAAAATTTTAAAGCTGTATGGAATTTGAACAAGTTGCAACCACAAAAGCAAGTCTGGTAAATGTCAGTTTAAATATGGTACCAACTCTTTGTTGAAACTGTAATTGAAAAACGCGGCATAAACAAGAGAGCGCTCGGAAAACGGGGATAACTGACTCGTTAAATGAAATTAGCCCCTTCCCCTCCCCCCCCTCCCAAACGGGGAAATGGAATTTGAACCGGGAAAGATTTCTAGACACATCAGCAACACTTTTATCCGTTTAAAAAAGGAAAGGTCCTGACAATTTAATTTAATATTTGAGAGGGCGCTTCTATTTAATTTGATAGCCACCTAATTTGCCATTTTTTCAACTAAAGCCTCTTTTCGGAGAGTTTTCCTTTAGTCTTTTACTGATATAAAAAGTAACGCTTATTGCCACGAACGAATCAGACTCATTTGGGATAAATAAAAAGGCTCGTTATTACAAATCTCATACTTTATTCACTCATTAGTTGTGGTCGGAATGTTATGTTACGATTATCGTTCTGTTTTCCTCTCTTTTGGTGGGGTTTTCTTTATTGTTGTTGTTTAATTTTGTGCTATGTATATACTTAATAGATGTTTCTGTAATACATTTAGTTTTTCAAAATAATAGATACCTGTTTTACCATCGTAACCAAGGTTCTTAGAAAATGCGTTTAACAAGATTAGCTAATCGAAGGGGAGCGGTGATTGGCTAAAAATTGGTGACCTAACTGGGAGATTTGAATTAGTTGAAATACCAGTAGAAGTGTTTTACTTCAAGCTATGTTAAGCTAATTTCCGAAAAAAATCCGGAAGAGATAACCTTGTTAAACGCATTTTCTACGTACCTTAATCCGTAACCATTTTTATTCATAAAACAGAGCCATTTTCTGTAGATTGTTTTATCGTCTCCGCTGTAGTTCTTTTGTTTAAACACACACTCAAAATTGCAAATCATCGACAACACTTTGTGACCGAAGCGTCCTACTGGTTTATTTCATTATAAAATAAAAGGATTCAACACAACTTGTGGTTGATACATCAAAGAGTGTCCCTTTATTTAACAGTTGTGTTTTTTTAAATAATAAATTGTGCTTCGTATATTCACGGAATACATTTGCAGTGTCCTAAGTAATTTATAATTTTATATCATAATAGGGAAATAGATAAATAAGTTTATTGAAATAAGTAATCTAAAATAAATAAAAAAATTGATTAAAAAATAATTACCTTGACGGGAATAACCTTCAAAAGTTATACAAAACTTGTTCTAATAAAAATTAACGCCATTGTTTAGAAAGCATTTTTATTTTTTCTTAACGTTGGGAAAACGTTGATTCGAAATTCTTCTTTTACAGTAATAATTTATTAGGTCTTTGATCTTTTTATTCGAACTTCATAAATAATATATTATTTATTACTAGTTTTTATTATTTTAGAATAAAAGTAAAATCAAAACTAAACAAAAAGGGGTATTATTTTGCTATCCAGCCTTCTGCTTCAATGATCCGAGAGTTCGGCTAATTTTCTTCTGAAAATATTGTTCTACTTATTTTTTCCGATCAAGTTTAGAAGAGAAGACTTTCCATGGAAAAATACGTTTAATAAATAGAAAAAAAACTTAAATTAAAAAAAGTGGTTAATTTCAGAAAAGCGAAGAATCTGTTGTTTTTTTTTGTATGCTGGTTTCATTTAGGTCAGAATTGTTGGTTTATCACTAAGTAAGAATCATGTGGTTTCGACAGCTTTTAATCTTGAAACCATTCGAAAAGATAACAATATAATTGTAGCTCAATAACACTTTTTCTTGGTCAACAGACATCCAGAGATGACCATCGAAAAACATTTTTTTTTTGCCCAAAAGTCACAAAAAGTATCAAACAGCCTTGTATCGTGTTTTAGCCGACTATTGCATGTTGACTTGTATAATCAAATGTAATCTTTACACGAAACTTGTAAGTGAAAATATTTTCAGTGATTATCGTGTTTTATCTTCGATTGAACTCCCAATGAGATGACACAGGCCACGAAGGAAATGACACCCAAGGGCCGAGCTGTGTGAACTTAGAAAAAAAGTATTATTTCGTCCTTCCTCTGCCAGTTACGGCGACCGGATATCTCAGAATCCCGCAACTTCAACACCTCCTTTGAAAAGTGATGTTTTTTTTTTTAAATTCGTTTGTAAATTTTTTTTTACAACTTTTAATGACTTCTCAAAGGGTTTTTGAAGTTACGTGAATTTGAGTTGTCATGGAACCGCCAGTTTCGTGTCTGATAGTCATACATGTTTATCAGAACTTTATTGTAAACTGGTTCTTTTCAAATACCTAGATCTAGATATTCAAATTAATTTCGATTTTTTTTTCGTGAATGAGTGAATGAATGCAAATTTTAAAAATAATAATTAATGTATCGGCGCGCCGCCTCGGGAAAATTTATTGGTAACCACCACCCTTGCCATAGGTCACCCCAAATGGTTCCCTACGTTTGGTGACTTAGCAGGGGTGTCCTGGTTCATGAGCTGAAGTTTGCCCCTGTTCTAGGCGGCGGACGCGTCTGCCCATCAACTTCGTGGCTAGCCGGATCGGGAGAGATTGGTTGAAGGAGATCTTTTGACCTCTCCAGCAGGACTCCCTCGGAATTTCGCCTTGCACCACAGGGGGAGGGTTAGATTCATATGTCCAGACAGTCTACCCCCAGATTCCGACTATCCCTCCACACAACATCCCCAAAGAGGACACAGGCCCTGAGGGAAATTATTTACATCAAGGCCTCCTGTGCGGGGCTAACGTAAAACAAAGAACTAAAAAGGAACTCGCTGTCAATGAATGACAATGCATTTCGTCAACTTTTGGTGGCATTTACGTACTCACCCGCATTTCTCTGAAATCGGAAACTAGACGGCCCAAGAGATAGCCCGAAAATGGAAAATCGATGTATTATAGAATAAGAACTTGGTTTTTATTACCGTATTTTTCTTACAATTATTTTTCTGAAGAATGTTGCCTTAAAGCCGTTCCTCAGTATCGACTCAACTTATCCTTCTCAAACGTACATGTAATATATTATACACCAGTTGGTACATACATAGCTTCTTCCGTTTACCAGCATCTCTTTGCGAGCCGCATTTCCAATACTTCCAGGACTTCCATAAAGAATTCGGTTTCCAAATCTATCAAGAGGCTTTCTTTGAGTGGCAGATTCGTATCTGAAAATCGTTTCTCATTCAGACGAGGCTTTTTCCCCGAAGCGTATTCACAAAGCAGGAGGATGATCGTCATTGAAAGTGTTGTGTGGGGAATGAAATTTAATTTTTATCAGCTCCGAAGATGGATCGGAAGATTTGTGAGACATAAAAGAATTAATACCATTGAAGAGAGTTTAAATCCGCCCTTAATAGATAGCATTGTGGGTCGCATTAGGAGAAATGATTTTATAATCGATATATTTTTATTCTTATCGTCTGAATACAAAAATATCTTCTTTTGTGCGCATTGCCTGACGTAATTAATAATTACACACAGATTTACGAATGTAAGTAGGTAAATCTATCTTCTATCTTCTATCTTCTATCTATCTACCTATATATATATATATATATATATATATATATATAAATAAAAATGAATCGCCGAAATGTATGTACGCGCATAACTTCCGAACGACTGCACCAAATCGGATAATTCTTTTTTTGTGTGTTCTTTATTGTCAGGACAAGGTTTGTATAAAACTACTGGTGAGCTCTGGCATTATGAAATTTGTATAAAAATTACAATAGGTGGCACGCGAGCTGTTTGAAAACTGAATGTACCGGGACTGAATGCATGGAATGCGGGAGGTGGGTGGGTGGAGGGGGTTCGCGAGACAGGGGAAGGGGAAGAGTGGAGTGGGGAGAGGAAAGGTGGAGGAGACGAAGTGTGAACGCAAGAGGGGAAGGGGTCGCGGGAGAGGAAAGGGAGGAGGAAGGGGAACGGGAACGGGACGAATGGGAAAGGACACGCAGGGAGAAACAATTTCTTTATTAAATGGCATAGCAACGCATGCCGAGAACCAGCTAGTACGTGATAAATACGGTTTATTAATACAATCCTTCCGCTTATCTACATATTAACATCAATGGTATAATAAACATCCAATTAGAAATACGTTACGGAAATAACAAGTTTTTTTTTTAAATTAGCTCCACACAGTAGGCCCTGAGAAAAAAAAACGAGTGTGCTTTAGACAACACGACTGAAGTAAAACTTCACTAACTTATATCTCCCTCTCAACTTCCGTTCGCCTCGCCCGACCATTCGCTTCGCCCGATCACACTTTTCATAATTCGTCACGCATTCACCAGCTTACTCCCCAAGTCAAGCGTGCGTAATGAAGTTTTACTTCAAAAATATTCAACAAGGCCTATGCAAAATATTCATCTTTGGGGATTCTGCGTGGTGGGTCTTTTCAGGAAAAGAAAGGGGAGGAAGTTCTGGGAAGGGAAAAGGTGTGAGGGGTGAGTGTCAATCTGGTGGTCAATGCGTTCAGAATTGATGAACGTATGGACTCGTCCCTCCCACGACTGCACGGATATTCCGAGAGAGACCTGTTTGAGATGTCATAAGGTCTCCTTTTTTATGTGAATACCTCACAAGAGTCCCAGCTGCTCCCGTACAGAGCCAGTGAGACTATGGCACCCTATGGCATGCCGACTCCAGATACTAATATCTACAGCCTGTATGTCGGACGAATATCTACAGCTCATATGTTGAACTAATATCTACGAACTTCAGAGTGATGACTAATATCTACAGAGCGTAGGTTGAACTAATATCTACAGAGCGTAGGTTGGACTAATCAGCTAAATGTGTCCAATAGTCCGATATTAGGGATTTTTAAATACATACTTACATAAATTAAGTTTTTTAAACTGCATACGCAATATTACGTTATTCCAATATGCTATACCTAATTGCAAATCCAACCTCTGCCAGTGCTATAGAATCTATAGATATTCGTCAACACTTTGGTTCTCATAGATATTAATCAACAGTTTGAGCTGTAGATATTCGTCAACACTTTGATTCTCATAGATATTAGTTCGATTTTTTCAGTTTTTGGAATTCCTGTAGATATTAGTAGACGCCTCCGGCATGCCAGCTACCCAATATTATTTTGATACTACAATATTTAAACAATATTATGATTATTGATAATTAAATATCTACATAATATTATGTTGATAATACAATGTCTACATAATATTATATTGATAATACAATAACTACATAATAATATTATGTTGATAGTACAAGTCTACATAATATTAGGTATATTGATAATACAATAACCACATATTTTGACTGGTCAGTGGTTGAGTGGGCATAGCGCTTGGGTCCCACCCGAGCGTCGCGTGTTCGATTCCTCGGCTAAGTCCTCCATCACAACACAAGCAACATTTTCGGCTTTCTGTGGTGGTAGTAGGAGATTTTCAAACATTGTTGGGTTATGCGTAACCCGGGAATGTTTGTCTTTCTTTAAAAAAAAAAAAAACAAAAAAAATATATTATATTGACAACACAACATTTACATAAAATTAAGCTGAATACAATATCTACATAATATTATGTTGATAATATAATAATATCTACATAATATGCTGTAGTGTATGATATATATAGATATACTCACACACCGCGCTCGTTCGGGAAGGTTCGGGATTCCGGAGTTTCACGAATGAGCACTGTGCAATGTCCGGAACAGCTGGCCTGGCCGGCAACGCTCAGATCTACTCAGAGAGCCTTAGTAAACAGGCATAATATAAATACAATATTACCCCCGACTATTATAATTCACAATAAACTACAAGAAGAATTACGTTGTAATCATTTATATTGTGGGCTAGTGAGCCACAGAATAAAAGAACATTACATATGCTTTACTGAATATTTTTAATTTTATGTTACCAAAAGAACGTTTTTAATCCTCTTCGACTATATAATATTGTATTGATCTTAAGTACAACAACTCCTGATAAGGATAGAAGCCTCCATGTCCAGCAGCACGTATCTAATTCAATTCACCTAGATTTAGGATCGATACCATGTTTCGGGTCCTATTTTTACAACCCAACAACCCGGTCCTATTCCGACACAGGAGGAATTGTGATACACTTTCCCAATTTGAGTAAGAAACCATTATTCATGTCGGATAAAGCTCCGACCGGCGTACGTTTATTGACTTTTACGTGAATTTTTTTGACACTTCTTCTAGCTCCTTGGGGATTTTACCTTGTGAAGGTAAACACGTATTATTCAGCGACGGGAAGATTGGCACGGCCCGCTCCCGGGGGACTCTGGGACTTTGGGAATGGGAATATCGGGGAACATTGGCCAATCCGGGGACATTGACCAACCCGGGGCTTCCCCTTCCTCTCTTCCCTCACCGAGGAGTGGCGGTCCTTCTTCTTGTCCCAGTCCCCTGGCGACGAGTCCGACAACTTTCTCAGACCCGCAGAGATAGAAAATATATCTAAGGTTTCTTTTTATCCTTATGACGTGGAAACCCTTGAAACTTATTTTATTGCTTTTCATTTTACTTTTACAAAATGTACCTAGAGTGGAAATCTTCGAGTATTTATTGTACACTTTGTATCGTACCAAGTCTTAATTTTACAATAATATTGTTTGGCCATATCTATAGGTTGAATGATATATTGCAACAATTTTAAGCATATTTTTGATACTGAAAATTATTCCTGGCGGAATTCCATTAAAAAGGGTTCCATGACAGTTGATCCGCTGACAATTGCTCCCCCTCCCCCCCCCCTCCCCCCCCCCCCCCCTCCCCCCCCCCCCCCCCCCCCCTCCCTCCCCCAGCATATTTATACACAATATGCAGTCAGTATATTGAAAATACGGTATACCTAATTACACAAAAAATAACTAAATAACAACGTATAAAACATATTTTCATTCAAATGCATCAAGGAAAAATCTACTTGTCTATATTGTGTATACCAGCACATTATAAGCACAAAGATATTCGTATCAAATTATCAAGAGTACGTTTCAAGTCGATTTTACGTCAGAAATTGGTAAATATCGCACCAATTAATAGTAAATATCATTTCGGGGGGCCAATTGTCGGTGGATTAACCATCGGGTCACCATTATAAAGATAATATATTAAAACAACTTTTCCATTTTTGATAATTACTGGTTTCAGCCTATCATGCTCATCTTCAGACTGGTACAATTATTCGTTAAACTGTGATTTACACACACAACATTTGTGATAGAGGGAGTTTAAGGAGAGGTATACAGTGAATTTATTAACATTATTTGTAATATTTAAATAAATGAAGACAATGCAAGCGAAACTCAATCGAAAATCTGGAAACAGAAAAATCAGAAAAACATATTGACACCTCTGGGACTCGAACCCAGGACCTCTTGCTCCTGGGTTCGAGTCCCAGAGGTGTCAATATGTTTTTCTGATTTTTCTGTTTCCAGATTTTCGATTGAGTTTCGCTTGCATTGTCTTCATTTATTTAAATATTACAATTTTGAGGTTTTACTCATAAACTTAAAATAAAAAAATAAAACATTATTTGTGTTTTTACATCTTCATAATTAACGAATGATATAATTTTCACTTAGGCATATATTTGATTTTTTTTAATATAACATGTAAATTTCACACAAGAGTCACAACTGCTCTCTGCAAGTCTCCAAAGCCAGAGGGACTACGGCAACCCCAAATGGGTTAATCCCCAGTTGTGAGTCAGAAAGGAATTAAGAGTGTATTTTTTGTTTTCAAAAGGGCCTTTCTAATAAAATGTTTTATGTATGATTTCAAAACTTTCTTATTTTATCGGTTCAAATAAGAAAAGAATGCTGAGCCTCACGTGTATTGATTTAAATATCGCATTGCAAAGTAGGTGAATGAAAAATTTATTAACATTTTTTGCAAGCGACGCCTTCTGTCATGCCATGAACATGCTTAGGTTTATGAGATTAACTGTCAAAAATGAAAGATTGAAAGGGATAAAGATGTTTAAATTCGTAAAATACGAATAGAATACTCATAAAATATTATACGCCATACGCAATAGAAGGTGAAAGAAAATGTATGGAAAATATTTACAATAAAAAAACACATAAATTTGTTTAAGACCACTTAATAAAAGTGGTCTTAAACAAATTTATGTGTTTTTTTATTGTAAATTATGGCGAGCCACAAAGTTAGTGCTTTTTACAAATATGGAAAATATTTATGTTAAATGCCCAATTGGCAACGCAGACTATAAAATACTTAACAAATATAAAGAATATTCGATTGCGTTTTTTTATCACTGAGAAAAGAGAGACAGGAGAAAATCCTATCATCAAATGTGGCGATTTACTCCTTCATTCACTGATCACTTGGCACAGTTACACCATAAAAACGTATAAGAACGCAATTTTTGGAGAGATTCAATAATTGGTGTGATCACGATCGCAACAATATTTCAACTGGTTAATGTGGGTACTTCAAAATGATTGTACTATTAATATTTTAAACTGGCATCGGCAGGTAGGATTTTGTCGTCTTTTTCTTTCTTCTGATTCCCGAGTAGGGCTTTTAAGGAAGGAGTGGAACAATGGGAAATGACAATACATTGACCAGGGCCTTGGGATATATGGATAAGTCCCAAAGCTGTTTCAATAGCAAACAACTTTTTTAAAGAGAACTCACGACAGTTAAACTAAATACATTATGCCACACTTCAACGCAAAAGAGAGTTACCATGACCTTTTTCTGATTTTTACTCTTTTACTTTTTTTATGTGAGTACCGTACAAGAGACCAAAGCTCTACCAACCGTCTGGAGCCAGTGAGACTATTGCATCCCCAATTAAGGTGTATTGTGGGGCTGAAGGTAATGGGGAGAGTTGGTGATGGCGGAGAGGCAGTATGGGGAAGTATCTAGTTCTTCAGGTTTGGTCACAAAACACGGAAACCATTTCAAGCTACGTTTCAATTTTGAATAGTGGTCTCAGTGGCGATACTGAGAGTATCTTCCACTCTGGATCGTACCTAAAATATACTACATATAATAATAAATTATGAAAAATAAAATTTTGTTGCCCACGGCGGGAATTGAACCCACGACCTCTGAATTAGTAGCCAAGGATCGTAACCACTCAGCCACTCAACCACGGAAGCCGTCAAATTGTCGCAAATAGATTCTTGTCGCAAATTGCCAAATCATTATAATGGAGTGAACCTATATTCCGGAAACTATATAAAAAAGATTACGAAAACCAATATAATGACAAAATTTCCGAAATAAACAAATACATCATTTAATTGTATACAGGATGTCCGGGGGTAAAGTACATTAACTTCGGGAGGTGGTTCTACATGATGGTAGGAGTAAAAAAGATTAACAACTTTTTCCGAAATTCCAACATTTTTTTCCCATACAAAAAGACGTACCTATCTACTAAAATTCCTTAGTGTGAGGTACGATCTTACTTGCTGAGCGCCCGCCGGGCACGATTGTGGCAACATTGCATGGTTCTGACTGGCCCGTATCGTAACAGCGGAAAATAATAAAGCTGGCGGCACACGCCGGTCTATTTTTATCTTTTTACCACAAAACGACCCCTAAAAGTTGGAATTTCGAAAAAGTTATTTATCTTTTTTTTTACTTATAATATCACGTAGAATCACCTCCCGAAGTTAATGCACTTTTCCCCGGACACTCTGTATAGGTCAGTAAGAGAAATAAAGTTTCCAGATTATTTCTAAAGGACAGAATGAAATTGAATGGCATTTGGGCTCAAATTCAAATTAAATACGAACGTATTCACTATGAAAAAAAAAACAGACAACGTGTTTTTATAAAAAACTTGAGTTTACCTACGTGGTTTTATTATTCTGAAACGGGTAGCCCTTTTGATAGAATGCTTGATAGAAACGTGCTGTCCTTTTGATAGATTCCCCTATCTTAATCAATCAATCAGTTTGCTTTCTTTGGAGATTAGGTATCAGATGGGAATACTATTCCTCTACCGGTATTTCAATGGCAGATGCCAGTGGAACTAGCGTCATTGATCCCTTCGGCTCCTGTGCTTAGACGGGAAACGCGCGCACCACATTTGTACACGGTTGATATTTGTAACGTGAGAACGGGTCGTTTTAACCAAACTACCGTCAAACCGTCACTATCGCTATTACCACCCCCCTCCGATACTGAGCGAAAGGGACAACTGCAGTAACTGCACCCCAGGCTGATAGATAATACCTAAATAAATTCTTCAATATCGAGATTTTGTGTTTCCCATTTTTCTCCTCCAAAATGTATTGTTTAATTAATTCACTGAATGTCTGTTGAAGGCGTTCAAACCAGGTAATTTTAACGATATTTGAAGGGTCCTAACTCCTACAATAAGTAATTTATAAAAAAGCAAAACACACCGACACGTTCGTGGTCAATATTTGTATTCTATTAAAAAATAATTGCACTATTGTCAATATTCAGAGAGGAAATTGGGGAATAAGTTTGTATGGACAAATCGTCCGCTCCAGACTCGCCATCCTGAATTTCTACAAATTTATAATATACTTCCCTTAGACACTTTAAGTACTTAAGCTCTAATATACGTTATTTTTGAAGGATGTATATAAAATTTCCTCAAAAGAAAAAAATCGCAAGTGTGCTTCGAAAATTATTACAAACACGTTTTTTCTGTTATTTTACAAGTTATACGGTATGAAAAAAGTGATATTTCAAATGATACTTAACACATTTCCCATGAGATTTTTGGTTTTTCGTCTTATTTTTAAACACTTACTATCGGCCTTAGAGATGTTAATACTATTATTTTCAATAAAATAATTAATTTCTTTATCTCTTAATAATTTTTCAAAAGAACTCAATATTATTGAACAAATTGCAATCAATAATGGTTATAATTCCAATGTAATTGAAAAAATTCTTAATAAAAATACAATAATAATTTCCTTAGATCATACATCTATCCTGTACAAAAGGATAAAGAAGAGAAAAAATTGAGGAAAATGATGTATTTTAATAATAAAATTTCTAATTCAATAAAAAAGAATGTACCTAATGAAATTATTCCTGTATTTTATGCAAACAATAGACTTAATAAAAATTACGTAGTAAATAATAAAGATAGAGATTCAAAAATGAAAAAATCTGGAATTTATAAATTGAAATGTAATGATTGTGATTTCTTTTATATAGGTAAAACTTCGAGAAACTTTGAAATAAGGATTAAAGAGCATATGAAAGCTTTAAATAATAATAGTTTCTCGGAGGCGAAACAGCTGTAACTCATAATAATAATTACGAAGCAGAAGCAGAACTTGTTAACTTGTTATAATAAACTGTTTTTATACATTGAATAATAATATTATTAAATATATAAAATAAATAAAAAAAAAAATATATTGGAGATCTACAAAATAAACTTAATAACAATAAATACATTGTAATGTCAATGGCATTCAGTTGGATAAATTAGAAATTTTAGAAATTAGAAAGAGTGTTAATGCAAATTTAAATATTATTAATAATCAAAAATTGTTTTTAAATGACCCATTATTAAATCTATTCCCCTGTTAAATTTTTAATTGTTCTATATTCATGTTCTTGGATTCATCATCAGGACTTGTAAGCAATTTGATAACCAAGAAGCTATGCTAGCGTTATTCGATGGCATACTGAGAAGCAAGCTGGAGTACGCGAGCGATGTTTGGACACCGTACCACCAGAAGTACATGGATATGTTGGAGCAAATCCAGAAGAAATTCCTCAGGTATATTTATATGCGGAAGCATGGAACCTATCCAAGGTTCATGCACCATATTGACTTACTTGAGGAAACTGATTCTTAAACTAGAAGGAAAGCAAGTCTTGCTATTCTGTCTTTCAAAATTTGGAACAATTTCATCAATAGCCCATTTCTCTTGGGATGCTATGATTTATATGTACCAGACCACTACAGCCGAAGTCGACATAATGACTTATTTAAAGTACCGAACGGCAGAACAGACGTCTTGGCAAAGCATAGCATGACGAGGGGAGTGGTGCTGTTAAATGAAATTGCAAACCATTTGGATGTAAGTGACTGTTCTTTATATGCCTAAAACATTATTGAAGAGTCACTTGCCTAAATGCTGATAGGGTAACTAAATTGTACTGTAATTGGAATTATTCTGTTGTACAATAATAATAAAAAATAAAAATAAAATAAAATATTGCCCCTCGTCCCTTACACATTATTTTCTTTCAAATTTTATTATTGTTTATGTCTATTATTTTTCTCTATTACCTATGTATGTCTATTTTTAAAATTAGTTCTGTCAAAACCCTGAAGAAGTCAACTTTGCTGACGAAACATGTCGGTTTTTGTAAATAATTAAGTGGTTAAGAGGAATATAAACGCTAGAAATATTTCGAATCTCATGCCTGCAAAATTTTAAAATCGAGCGTCTTTTTGCACGAGGCTAGTAAGCGAAAAAGTGGTTTTTATTTATTTTGTGCATAATTTTATAAGAACGAAAAAAAGTTAGAACATAGATAAAGTCAAAAATAGTCTTAGCCGTAAAGGGCTATTTTTTAAAAATTGTTACTTACATTACTTCATAGTTAAGTCATGAGAAAACATTTTTTTTGGTGGTTTACGCTTATATTTTTTGTTACGTAAATAATAATTTTATTGTAATTCCAATACATAGATAAAGTAGTTAAAGCTTCAATTTATCCGTAGCATATTTTTTGATGTTCATACTGTAAGCCGATTCGTCGTAAAGATTAATCAAAATAGTATCTAAATAGGATTTCACGTATATATTCATCTTAATACAAAGTTATCTATTAATTTGAAATAATTAAGTAGTTGACCTGAGTTTCTCAAAAGTGAATAGTTTTGACGGGCAGGATATATGTAAATAATCTTGAAGGCTTTCAACATCATTTCCATACCACTTGGCCTAAGCCTGTATGGCCACATCCACCCCTTGGAAACAATCAGCCATAGAGCACGTAGATGCTATTTGGATTTATAGTGAAGTGTTTTGCCTCTCCGCACTAAACACTGAGCAGTGAACAGACTGTAATGTACACACTGTACAGTATACATAGGTATAGTCTGTACACTGCACTGGGCTGTTTACTACGTGCCGTTAACGCGAGCTGGAGAGCATTATGCAGTGTTACGGTTTAACAGGTTTTTGTAGACTTTTCATGTGTAGCTTTTGTAGGAACTTTTGCGCGCCACTGGATAACGTTTTATTCGTGAATGTTTAGAATCAAGCAAATTTGTTCCTTTGTTTGATCCTTTGAAAAAAGTCGAAAACAGGAGTCCAGGAGTCTAGAGCTTCAAAAACAGATTCAGATTGGGAGGTAATCTCTTTGTCATCCAGGTGAGAAAATAAAATGCATTTTTTAACATTAACTACACGCAGGAGACCTTGAGGAAAATAATTTCTCACAGGATGTGTGTCATCTTTGGGGATGCTGTGTGGAGGGAATTTTTGTGGAAAAGAATTAGTGAATCTGGGTCTTGAAGAGACACATTTTTTTTACATTAACTCCACACAGGAGGCCCTGAGGAAAACGATTCCCCTCAGGGCCTATGTTATCTGGGATGCTGTATGGAGGGTCTTTTTGAGGAGAGGAAGGAATGAACATTGGTCTTGAAGATACCCATGTTGTAGAAAGGAGGAAATACAGAGGCCGGCAAATCATTCCACAGCCGAGCTGTTGAACACAAGAACGAGTCGAAGAAACGACCCGTTCTCTTGTGACAAATGTCAACCATGTACAAATGTAGGGCACGCGTTTGGCGTGTTTCCCGACTATGCACCGGTGCCGAAGGGATCAATGATGCTAGTTCCTCGGAGCATCTTCCATTGTAATACCGGTAGAACAAGGATAGCATTCCCACCCGACGCCTGTGCTCTAAAGATTGCAATCCGTCTGTTAATATGGGAGAATCTATTAAACGGACCGCCCTTTTCTGCACAGAGTCGAGGGTATTTTTCAGGTATTTTGGAACTCCAGACAAGAGGTGGCTGCCAAATTCAACCATGGGGCGCACTTGTAATTTGTACAGGTTTAGCAGTTATGTACTATTAAAGTATCTGCAGGCCCTGTACAGTACGCCCAGTTTTTGGGACTCTAACTTTACTCTGGCTTCGATGGAGCCCCCATACCTGAGCTGGTCACTTAGGGTTACACCAAGCATATCAATGGAGGGCCTGTTCGAAAGATTGCTTCATCACACAAATCAGGAAAAAGAAAACACAAAGGCCGGCAAATCGTTCCACAGTCGAAATCAAGAATATACAATTAAAATTTTCACCCAAAATCTGCTTTTTGCGATGTTGTAATTTTTTATTATATACTTCATTATATTAACATCGATAGTCGAGCAAGATTATTTCTTTTAACAATTTATATTTACTGAAAACATTCTTTCTAACGATTAAATTAAGAGGAAATCGGGCTGCGTTTTGTCCATCCAAACGTATTCCCCAATTTGCTCTCTGGTTTTTGACACTAGTGCAAATATTTTTTAAGGTAAAATAGATTTCGATCATTAGTGTGTCGGTACATTTTGCTTTTTTTGATAAACTAGCTGGTTCCCGGCATGCGTTGCTATGCCATTCAATAAAGAAATTGTTTCTCCCTGCGTGTCCTTTCCCATTCGTCCCGTTCCCTTTTCGCCTCCCATTCCTCTCCCGCGTCCCCTTCCCTCTCGCGTTCCCACTCCGATTTCTCCACCTTCCCTCTCCCTACTCCACTCCCCCCCCCTCCCGAGTTACCCTCCCTTCCCGGGTTCCCCTCCCCCTCCCGCATTCCATTCAATCAGTCCCGGTACATTCAGTTTTCAAACAGCTCACGTGCCACCTGTAGCATTTTTTAAAATACAAATTTCACAACGCCAGAGCTTACCAGTAGCTCACGTGCCACCAGTAGCATTTTTTAAAATACAAATTTCACAACGCCAGAGCTTACCAGTAGCTTTATACAAACCTTGTCCCAACGAACTCAAATTAAAAAGAATTATCCAATTTGGTGCAGTCGTTCGGAAGTTATGCGCGCACATACATTTCGGCGATTCATTTTTATTTATATAGATAGAGATATAGATTATATAGATAGATAGATAGATAGATTACTTCTTATAGGAGTTAGGACCCTCAAAAAATCATTAAAATTGGCTGGTTTGAATGTCATAAATAGACGTTTTCTTTACAAACTAGACAATGTATTTAAAAAAAAAGTTAAACGTTCTTACATAGAATATTTTCTTTTAATACAGTTTTAGTACAGTTTTAATCCTAAATTGGACGAGTTTTGGAGGAGAAAAATTGAAAAAAAAACGATCTTTACTTTGGTATTTTCAGCTTGAGGTGCAGTTGTTCCTTTCGCTCAGTATTCGGGGGAACAAGAGCGATAGTGACAGCAATAGTTTGGCAAAAAACCTATTATAAAAATTTCTCAATTTCGTGTTTCCTTTTAAAGCTATGGAAGTAGGCTGTGATGAAAAGCCACACAATCTGCTCTGGAGTAAACTCTTTGGTCCACCCATCGTCTCATAGACATTCTTTTACATCTGTGAATTACTAATTAGTGATCTAACATGGACATATGAATATATCTGGACCTGCCCTAAGTGATAAAAGCGTATTATTTCCCCCTTCCCATACCGGTTCCATGGAGCCTCGCTTGACTCTAAAAAATGTGACGTCATCATTCTTGTCCTGACCAGCGCCGAACTCACATCGTACATTTTACGAAATAACACGTCAAAAATGAGAGCTTGTGCTATACATGCTATACCCTAATATATGTAAACATAGCGAATGTGGGCGGTTCTCCATGAGCTCGTCGCTGGTTACAGGGGTAAGTGAATTATGAAACATTTGTAAAAGTGTCTTAACTAAACACGGCAACAAAGTATTCCTCTGTGAAAATCGACGAACTTTACTTGCCGCATTTGGACTTCGCAAATATGTTAATAACGTGGCGTGCAATTCGCGCTCCCATGCAAAAAGGTCTATTCATTCAAAAGCAGATTTTGCTTTTAAGAACTAAATGGTGATATTATAATGCGAGATGCCTATATACTGTCAGATTGATTTTTTAACGAATCACAGTCATCTTTCCCCTCTTCGCCCCCCATAGTTTGGTTTTACCCCTCATCTGTATCTTCTGGTCTATTAAATTAGGATGTCTACGTGATCTAATTATTTTTAGTTCTAAAGTCACTGCACAGACTGTCACTACTTACCTGTTAATAATCTCAATGTCGTTGAGAAATAGATGAATTTATAATGTATGTTATAAGTTCTCGTACGAGGTAAAAGAAAATCACTAAAACCGAAAGAGCTTTGCATTTAGATGAATAATTTAATAATCTGTATGGAGAACTCTTTGATGTACACAGCTCCAGGGCTTTAGCTTTCCCCGCCACATTGAAAGCTTTTTATTCAAACAACTTCCAATATCGATGGCTTAAAGTGCAGGATGTTAACTCAATTCCCGACAAATCTGCACGATAGAGAAAAAAAAACGGATTACTGAAGCTTTTTTCGCAGTACAACTGAATTTGTTTTTACAATAATTTTAAGAAATGTCTTGAATGATTCCATGACAGTTGTTCACCTGACAGTAGGCCCCCCGGCAAACTTATTTACAATATACAGTCGGTTTAGAGATAGTTCGGTATAACTACTGACAAAAAATATAACTAAGTATCCTGGAAGGGGTGTGCAGAGAGGATGTACCGCCGAATATGAAATATGAGATAATGGATGCTTGTCTTTATTCTGTATATCATCATCATTATCACTCTTGACTCTACAACCCCTAATGGGTCTTGGCCTCCTCAAGAGTCTTCCTCCACTCATCTCGGTTTTGGGGCAGCTCTCTCCAGTTTAGATAGATATATCTTTGAGGACGTTGTCACTCCATCTTCTTGGTCTTCCCAGGCTTCTTCGCCCTATCGGTCTTGAGTTCAGCAGGGACTTTGGTGCTTGATGCTCGGTCATACTCTCTACATGACTTGATCTTTACTTTTGTGAAGTTTAGATCTTTAAACAGAGTACATAGCTCATAGTTATAACGTCTGCGCCAAAATCCATTTTCTAATACCGGTCCGAAGATACGCCTCAAAGTTTTCCTTTCAAAAACGTCCGGTGCTCGCTCATTCCTCTTAGTTAGTACCCGAGTCTCAGCTGCGTATGTAAGTACTGGTCTGATAAGTGTTTTATACACAAATATCTTGGTGTTTCTGGACAGCGGTCTGGATTTTATTTGGTTTTGTTGGCGGAAATAACAGCTGTTTATCATTGTCATCATTACATCATCTTTACATAGAACAAAATGAAGTCGCTCAAAATGTATGTGCGCATAGATGTATGGGCATCACTTACATTCATTTTTACATGTGTTATCACCGCCACCTTTCCGAAAATATTTCGGGACCGCTCGGATCATTCCGAGCGGATCATTCCGTTCCTAGCACTCGATCTAACCGCCGGTTTGCGTTTCATACCTCTCTACCCGTGTCATACGTGAACACTAATCGTGTAAATAATTAAAATCTTAAATAAATTGTTAAATCACTCAAATAAGAGTACAGTGTTATCAATCATCATCCCGTATAATCATTGAACACAGGATCGCGGCCTGAAAGTACCGCGACCTTCAGGAGCCTGAATATTTCTCATGTTAAGTATATACACCCGTCTGATGCAAAGACGGAGCACAGGTCAACATCCTCCATCAGCTTCTCAGCCTCTGGAACCAATTCCACATTGGAAATCCCTGGCCCACAAAACTACTTTCAACAGATGTTTTAAACTACGCAACGGATTTTCATGCGGTTTTCGCCAATAGATTGAGTGATTCAAGCGGAAGGTTTATGTGTATAATCCAGAGTGTTAAGGGACGTACTTGACTTACTTTAACCAGTGATTCCTGAAATTATTTGGAGTAAAAATTGTAAATGAAATTTTGGTCTCCGGTGACTTTTTTTGACAACTGTTTTTTTTTTCAAAAATTTTTTCTTCAAAATCAAACAAAAAAAATTTAATTTAATTTAATTTTGTCTATGTTATAATTTATTTTAATTTGTCTATACTTGTTTTTCATTTATCATAGTAACATATCCTGATGAAGACAACATTGTTGTCGAAATATGTTGATATTGTTTTAAATATAGTGGTTTTATACAAAGTAATAAGTTATTCATTATATGAAAAATGATGCCACAAAATAAATTTGCGAAGTTTGAAGAAGTAAAAAAAAATTTCTTCCGCATGTAGTCACTGGTCACTCAACCGGGTATCCGACGAACCCCTTACCCCGCCTCCAACTGTTCAACTACTACCATTTTTTATGTTTTTGTAGAAAAAAAAAAACACATCAAAAATGTCACCGGAGACCAAAATTTCATTTACATTTTTTACTCCTAATAATGTCAGGAATCACTGTTTAAAGTAAGTCAAGTACGTCCCTTAACACCCTGTATATGCTTAATATACCTAGTAGAGAAAAGCCGAGAAATTCAAATATTCAATTCAGACAGCGGGCAGCGGGCAGCTGGCAAGCGGGTGGTGTGGATTTTATAAATGTTGTGTTTCGTTAGCCACAGCAACATGTGGCCGGGTCTGCTAGTAATATATAAAGAAGAATGCCTATGTGTAGTGATCGAGCGGGTTGGCAAGCGGGCGGTGTGGATTTGATTTGTATGCAATTTAACACATGGCGGTGGTAAATTTTCTTGGAAGACTAAGACATAAATTAAATAGAAACACTACAGAGCTCATCTATAAAACTATCGTTGCTCCACATTTGGACTACTGCTCTACGATGTTATATTTGGCCAATGAAGGAAATTTGAACAAACTAGAAGTTATACAAAACAAAGCTATGAGGTGTATACTGGGGAAAGGCAAATACGCAAGGATTAATCAAATGAGAGAGGAGCTAAATTGGATTCCAATAAAAAAGAGACTACTATTTAATGTGTTAATTTTTGTGCATAAAATTTTGAAAAACCGAATGCTAAAATACTTTAAGAGGGCATTACCAGAGAAAACCGGAAATACGTCATTTTCAAAAAAGTTTTTAGACGTATTGACTCTTTTCCACAAAAAATTATAAATGGATTTCGAAAGATTGTTCTTTTATCTAGAATTCGTATGTAAAAAATTTTGAGAAATTTTTTTAATTTTTAGTATAATAAGGTTATTCCATAGGTCGTTGGCAGATTTGTTCAATTTTCAAAAAAGTTTTTGTATTGTACCACACCCATTTCAAATAATAAAATCATGCAGTAAAATAAATCAATACATTATCTAGCAAACGTATGTTTTAGAATTTTAATTTTAGTTTCAATAAAATCATTAAAAAATATGTACGTACATGTGTTTCTTGGCGAAAATTGGTCCGTTTGTGTATTTATTTGCGCACTTACAAACTAATATATTTCAGATTTTTTTAACATTCTTATTAAATTTAGACATTATTGAAAAATGATAAATACTTATAATCAAAAAATAACTACAAAAAGTACATTATTTTAATAGTTTTATCATCACGCCTTTCAGCATTTTTGGATGAAGGTATAAATTAAAGCTAATTTGAATTGAAATAAATTCGATATTGAGTTATAATTTAAAAAAGCTGGTACGGAGAATAATTAATCTTTCTCATTGTAACCGCCCTGCACGATCGGAAGAACAACTTTCGACGAAATGTGGATTTTCGTCCGCTGGCTGGTTAAACGAATGATGAAATTGTTTTTAATAGAGATGTTCTTGATTACGAAACAAGAAATATAAAGAGAGTTCGATTGCCACAAATGAAGAAATCAAATTCACAGAACTGCCTAATATACAGAGGACTAAAGATGTATGATGAAGTGCCTGAAAGTATGAAGAATGAAGAAAGAATGAATGTATTTAAAACGAAACGTTACGCTTACTGTAAAAATATTTAAATTTATCAAATGAAATTTTACATTGTGCTTATTAGTTTATTTTCATGTTGTATAAACTAACTCAATAAATAAAAAAAAATAAAGGTTGGGTAACCATTTAGTAGACGGCGTTTTGTTTCGTTAGCCACAGCAACTGGGATTTGCAATTTGGGAGACGGAAATGGGTACAGCCGCCCCGGGAACCTTTATTGGATAACCAACACCTCTGCCATAGGTCACCCCAAGTGGTTCATGGGGTGAGGTTTGTCTAGGTCTTGGAGGTGGCGCCCACCTTTAAACCATTTTCCTCTCCTCTTCTTCCTTTCCTTAAAAAAACTCTCTACACAGCATCCCCAAAGATGACATGATCCCGAGGGAAATTATTTTTCTCAGGGCCTACTGTGTGGAGCTCATGTAAAAAATGTAAAAAAAAGCAACGCGTGGCCGGGTCAGCTAGTTTGTCTAATAAAAAATGTATGTGTTGGTTTTTTTTTTCATTACCAGTAGGTAATTTTAGTTAAAAAAAGGTGAGCCATTATTGAAACTTTTTATGTTTGAATTAAAAATTAATATATTCAAAATTAAGCGTTTTTCATCACCTTTTAAAACTGTTCATAATTTTCGAAAAGTTAATAAATGTTTATTATTATTCGGATTTTATTGCAAAGCGGAAATATTCTGATCTTGTGACAGAATGTGCCCCAGACCTGAGGGGTTAATAACACTAAATCAAACATAACAAAAAAATAAAATAGGAATTGTTTTTGTACCAACATCAGGATAAATAATAACAATTCCAATCAAATAATAAACAAACAATTGCCAAATAATCTGCCAAGCGAATGATCTCAATCATTGCCGTCATGTTTGCTGTGTAGGTATTCAATCTCAGATACAATTTCCAGGTTACGTATTACATGTTTGGTAGTTATTTCTTATTTGTCGGCTGAATGAACTCCCATATTGCTTCTGGCCCTCCACCCGACCCCCCCCCCCACACACTTCTGAAGGGCGAGCACTAGGGATTGCAAATCCGTAGCCTATTCGGAAAAGCTGGATTTTGGGATTTTGTGTTACTCGTATATCCGGATTAAATCCGGATTTTTTTAAGAGTGATATTTCGTCAAAAATATTAAAGTTTTAAAAATAATAATGTGTTTAAAAAGGCTGAAACACATATTTTTTCGAATCGGGCATCAGAACGAATTATTCGGTGTCAAGTCCTCTATTCAAGTCAAGTAAGGTGCATTAATGTATTTATCTTTAAGCAATAACATATAAGTTTTTTAACAAGAGCTCCTTGCAGGATGTCTTGAGGTAAACCAATTCCCTCAGGGCCTATGTCATCTACGGGGAAAGAAAAAAATCTATGCTATGTGGAGGGTTTACGGGGAAAGAAAAAAATATGAAAGGTGGGTAAGCATCCCAGTTGCTCCCGTCAGGAGTCAGTGAAACTATGGCATCCCCAATTGGGGTATATCGTGAGGCTGAAGGGAGTGGGGAGTGGAAGAAGACGGGGAAGAAGAAGGTGGGGAAGTACCTGGCTATTCAGATCTGGTCACCAAATATGGATAAAGTCATTTCAAGCAACGTTTCAATTACGAATGGTGGTCTTAATAACGGCGTTACTGAGAGTATCTTCCACTCTGGGACGTGCCGCAAATATACTATATATTATTTTAAATGAATTAATTGTGAAATAACACAAAAAATCAAATAATATTTATTTACCCACACCTGGATTGCGAGTCAAGAGCCTTACCTCTCGACGACGCCAAGGTAACGACACGCTTGTGGACTATACCAATATTATATATTTTTTTAATTCCAGAGAGGAAAGTTTGCATGGACAAAATGTCGCCCGGTTTCCTCTTTCCATTCTTGAAAATGTCCACAAAATATTAAGTATTCTATGTAGCCTGTTAGCCTACTGGACGCGATCATTTCACAGAACATGTGTTGTATACAACTTACTTTATACACGTTTTAAAATACGGATGCTGATTCCACTCCGAAAAATCCGAATCCAGATTATTCTTAATCCGGATTATCCGTATTGCAATCTCTAGCGAACTCACATTTACGACATAGTTTCATAGAACTTCACGCGATAGTTTTCCCTTTGGAAGGAAGCCGAATCAACTTCACAGCTACTTCTATCTCTGTCTGATGTGATGATATGTGACGTATCTATCACGACGTTTTAGTTTCAAATGTGCATCAAGCGTGCTTTTCGACTAATATTTATAGGTTCAATCATTTTAATGTATAAGAGACGTCAAATTTTAAGACCAATCTTTATTTGACAATTTTATCGAATGTGTACGATTTTCATGAATTTTATTGTCACTTTGGGGACGAATATGTACTTATTAAAATCAACACAAACCTAATGTATATTTTGGGAGACGGGTATGGGTACCGCTGCCGCGGGATTTTTTATTAGATAACCAACAGTCCTCCCGTTGTTCGCTGCATTTGGTGACTTAGCAGGGGTACCCGGGTTCTGGGTCTTGGCGGCACATATGTTTGTCTACCACCTGCGTGGCGGGCTGGATCGGGAGAACTGTTTGAGGGTTGCGGGAGAACTTTTTACCTCTCTCGTGGGAGGGATACATTCACACGTCCGTCACTCCTGGATACATTGACCCACAGATTGATACCCACTTCTTATTAATTTCAACTTCCCAAAACTTCCTCTCCTTTCTTTCCCTAAAAAGATCTTCCACACAGCATCCCCAAAGATGACATAGGAACTGGGCGGAAATATTTTCCTCAGGACCTCCTGTATAGAGCTAATACATTTTTTTAATACAAATATTTTATTATAAACAGAATCAAGCATATATATAATAAGCACAAGCTTCTTCTTCTTCTTCCTTGCGCTGTCCCAACTCATTGCCTAGGTAGGCTGTTGGGGTCGGCTCTTCTCGTTCTCAGGTTGTAATTTCTTCTGTTCTGAGTATCACCTTCATCCAGGCCGTTACTCTGAAGAATGTTGGAGCATTGAGTCGTCCAGGAGTTCTTCGGTCTTCCTCTGGATGACTGTCGATGAAGCTCCGTAGACATTGCCTGCTTCACTGTGTGCTCTGATGGTCTCCGTCTTATGTGCCCATACTATCCCAACTATCGTTCCTCCAGCTTACTGTTTATGTACAGGCTACCACGAATGCGTGAATTTTTAATCTTATCTTTTAGTGATACTTCTGCCGACCATTTAAGAATTCGCATTTCTGCTGTTTCAAGTTGCCTAGAGTAGGAGTTGTACATAGTCCAGCATCCGGAGCCATACATTATCGCGGGTCTCACAATAGTCTGGTATTTTATTATAAGCACAAGCATAAATATAATAAAATATTTGGCCTAATAGGTTTATTAATTTCTATATATTTACTAAAAACCATAAACAAACATATTCCACGTTTATCTAATAATAAATTGAATAATATGTTTGTTTTCATAATATTGTATTTTATTAAAATAATATACGAAATAATTTTAATTTTTTTCATTGTATACCTATATAATTAAAATAGCACTCTCATTTAATATCTAATTTAAAAACTTTTAATTTAAAAAACAAGACCTAAGCTTCACCAATAAAGCCTCTGCAAATACGTGAATATTAAGTAACAATTTTATTTTTATCTTTATGTAATGAGCATAAAACCACTTCTCAACAGATAACGGTTTAAATCGAATTGTTTGCAATATTAAAATATGATGGTGGCAATTCACTTAGCGTTGCATTTTTGTGATTGTATGTTGGTTGTATTTGGCAACAGCTGACGTAAGAAAAGCATGCAAATAAAGGCAAACGACCGTCCCATACGGAGCCAAATCGTAAAGCACAAATATTACATATTTTGGTCATTTATGTCACTTTGTGGTTTGGCTTATTTAATGAAATAAATCAATTATTTTATTTGTAACATTTTTTTTATTAATACCGATAGGTTTGGCTTAACACGAGCATCTTCAGGGTATAAAATTAAACTGATCAAAAATATAACATAAATATATACATCGTGCTACAAAAAAAAAGTGAAGTTTTAAAAAAGTAATTGTTTTTTTTTTCACAAATTTTATATTTACTACGATCGCATCAGTACGAGTAAAGATCTGTTTTTGCAGCGCAGAGCTTTTTATACATTTTAATAGGTTTATATAATGATCAAATATTTCACACTTTCAAAAGCTGTATTATATATATTAATTAAAATCTGTATTAAATATATTAATTAAAATATAATGCAGTGTTTCATAACACACCTTTGTAAGTCTATATTGAATCAACTGCCCAGAGTATTTTTCATTACGTTTTTTAGTATTTCAGAATACAAATCGAAAGCATTTTTTTGTTTTGCCTATGAATTACGATAGTTTCGACACGATAAAAGGTTTACAACACACTCCACTGACTGCAAAGTTTACCACGTCAAGCTGTATGTCCCCAAATATCTGCGGCCCGCGATCATATTGAAAACGTATAAAATGGCTTCCAGTTAAAAAGTTTGATCATCACTGGCGTTGATGATATATTTGTTTATTTGCCTGTTTGGCTCCTTTGATGTACGTAGAAAACAATATGTAAATATGGCAAATATTTTGTCAAATATACTGTCCATACATGGTCTTGTTGCCAAATTTAATAGGCCAAATACGCAAATATGAATAGCCAAGTTAAGTGCCACCATGATACTTAATGTTTACCTATTGCTAATTATGTGCGGTTATAGACAATGTCCAAGAGCCGACTGATTATTTTATGTTTCTGGTTTAGTCATTAACTAGACTAACTAAATAACTAGACAGGGTTAGTAAATTAGTTTATAATTTCCCATCCAAGCTTCGCGTCGTTGGTTCAATTCCTCTAAAAGTTAAGTCATCCATCGTTGCACGTTTCACAAGCAACATTTTCCGCATATAATTGTGGTACTAAGAGTTTTTCGAATATTGACAGGTTATTCGTAACCCAGAATTATTTTTTTTTCTTTTTTAAGATAAAAAGCACAAAAGACATCGGTCCTAATTTTTAAAATGTTTTTTTAGTAGTTATGTATATAAACGGTTTATTATTTTTAAACAAGGCACTCATAATTGTTATTGCATAAAAACTTCTGTAAAGGAATAAAGAAATGCTTTACATGGAAAATACAAAAATAAATACAGGCGATTTCAAAATCGTAATTGGACCTTTTTATTATTTGGCAATTTGGAAAGACAAGCAGCTGGTGACGCTGTGGATAGGCCCTATTTCACTCTGTTTGCAGACCTCCGATTTCGATTTGCCTCTGCAAATACTGGCGCCCATTCCGCCAGCCCTCGGCCATCGGGGGGCGGGATAGAGTGGGCGGCTGTCAGGGGAGGTGGGCGGCTCGGAGCGGTGTGGGGTGGCTCGCGTCGGGACGGTGGCAGGAGCATCATCCTTTGAAACGCGACGCTTCCCCGAAATGGAAACATGTTATAACGCCACAAACAAACGTCATATTTGCTTTGCAGCGCGCCAGCGGTGGATATATTAAAGCGGAATTGGGGCAAACAGGAAAAAAGTGCGGAAAACTGACGATGAAACAGAATTGAGTGGCTGTAGCCTGTAGCAGGACCATGTGGAGTGTGGACTCTGGACGATGCAGGATCGACAGCTGTGGCATTATTGTGGATGCAATGGCTGAATGTTTTCAAAAGCGCCGCCGGCGCGTAACAACCATTTTAGTTAAATGCACATACTCGTTAACGTACAGCATGGTTCCAAAACGCTTAGGTATAAAATTATAACCAAAACGCAACACTCAATTTCAAAACAAACGTTATTCCCGTATTATTAACACTCCAAAAATCAGGCGTATTTCAAAGTAAAAATATTTCCGCTTGGCATATTAGCGAACATATCGGAAAACTAAAAACTGCTTTTTGTAGGCGATGAAATATGATATCAAATTTTATTATTAGAAAGAACTAGGTAATTTTTTATTTACAAAATTTTTGAAATCAAACTTTAAAAAGTTTTAAAAATGGCTCACCTCACGTTGTTTTAACCTAATTAAAATTTCTGATAACGAAAAAAAAACATACAATATTTTTAAGATAAATGAATAAACTCTTTTGTCGTTTCACGTAAAAATAATTCCTAAAAAAATCACAAAGTAATTTTTTTTTTTAATTGCGTTCGGACCATCGATATAATAACTATAGATTAGCCCTCCCATACCCAATTCCAATCCCAAAGTGACACCACCTACAAGAAATTTCATAATACAACTACACATCGAATTCTGTTGCATCTCTTGCGTGGCGTAGTTGTTTTGCTAGGAAGAAATTAAACATTTTTTTTTATCAAATGTTACTTTTCTCGATACACTGCCTGTACTGTACTGTTATGTACCCATTTTTCTTAGATATTCATATAACTGATTAAATTATTAACAATAAAGTCCGCGATAAGGCATACCTAAAATATTTCTAACTGCCTGAAATTTGTGTTTTAAAAATGATCTTCACAAAACCAGTTACTCCGTTGCCGCGAACTTGCTAGAAAATAAATCAGCTCCACGCAGACCAACTAAAGGTACAAACCAATGCCTCTTGCGATCTTTTGACTGTGAGATAATGGACTTTCTTTTTGATAAATGTTTCGTAAACCAATATTTTTGGTTCCGGTGTCATTTTTAAGACCTACACGCCTTGTCTATATATTCTTGGTCGAAGGTTCGGACACTTTAGTTGCATAAAAGTGTACATTTTAATTATTTTGTGGCTCATTATAAGATTTGATTATTCAGCGTGTTATTTTCTCTTTCCAATACCAAATTTAGATTATATTTCTCAATATGATAGTAATGGAGACACAGAGATTTCTATGCGACCTATGTGAGCTGGGACAAATATGGTCTCCAGTGATTAAACGAGTTAAGAAGTCAATCTAACCTTTTTATTGCCCAATAAACTGTATTGATTATATTTTTGTTATATGTTTTTGAGGTGTTATGCCGTGTTGCGCTACCTCCTCCTTTAGCCAACCTTTCGGACAGCGTTACAGTGTCCATCTTCAGGGCAGGTGTGTGTGCACACATCTGCTCTTATGATTTAATCATTACAAAAACTCTTACGAAATTGTCAAAAATGTCATAATTTGAGAATGACATTTTGCAAACCATCGATTGTTCAATCAAAATTCAATTTTCGAAAAAACTCTTTCAAATAAATGAATTTAATCGAAGTACCTACTCACGTACTCACCTATGGTACTAACCAAAATCGAATACTTGAAATAAATCTAAATAAATAAATTGAATCTAATAAAAAATTATATTTATTTTAAATAGGTACCTATGTTAGGTACCAAATTTGATTGATTGTTCTTCAAAAATGAATGTTAGTAATATAAGAAAAAATTTATTAAAAAAAATGCATTATGTGGCATGCGAGCTGTTTGAAAGTCTGAATGTACCGGGACTGAATATATTGAACGCGAGAGAGGGGATGGGGTCGCGGGAGGGGGATTCGCGGGAAAGTGGTGAGGGAAGGCTACTTTAACGCTTGTTTGATATGATTTTCAATTTATCGGTTGTCTATTGATAGTACCAATTTTGAAAATTAAAAGTTCATAGAAGTTCATTCATATTTGTACGCATTAGACGCAGGATTACAATTTCAAATCACGTAGGCATGCACATACAGACACCAGAAATTAGTAGTAAGTTTCATGAAACAGGCACCTATTATTTTTTATATTTTAAAAGTACCTCTCCAGAACGTTCCGAGAATCAAGTTAGTTATAATATTTCTTGGTTGTATTTTTTATCGCATTAACTTCCACTTATTATTCAAAACGTTTTTCCTGGTAAACCTGACTTCTTTTGCAAACACTCTCGGAAATAATAATTCAATACCCGTCCCAAATTTTAGATTATTTAATAACAAATTCGTTCTGGCGAGGCTTAGCTCGATTCAAATTTAGGTAGGCGCTCCTTCCAAATAATCATCCCAATGTCACAAACACGCAAGGAAAACTAATAAAGTGTTCACAATTAATAGATTACTTAGTTTTAACCACGTTTCGCAAGCAATGCTTACGTCATCAGGGTTATTTTCAACTAATTACAACAATAAATAATGGACTAGACAATAGATATAGACATAGACCTAAATGTGTTAATGGAAAGGTGTGAGTGGGAAGGAGGAAAAGGGTGGGGGGGGGGGGGGAAGAGAATTGGGCACGATTTACAAAGGGAACAAGTATTGGGTCGTTTAAAAATATGTTTTGATTATTTACAACATTTAAATTCATATTTTAGTTTTTTCTAATTTCTATTTTGTTTAAATGAAAACCATTAATATTACAATGTAGTAACTCAATTACATTATTAATGTCAAAGGTGTGATTCGTCTCCAATAAATGATTGGCAAATTCCGAGAAACCATTATTACGAAGTTTTATCTTTATACCCCACCTTTCCATTAGTATTGTTCACTTTTTCGGAAAACTCACTTTTGCTTGCACGCGAAAAACGACCACTCTGCCCTTACGTTTCACCCACTTAAAGGTTCACTTTCGCTTGAAGTATTTTACGACCTCTCAGCTACTCGAGTTTCGCACACCTCAAGGTTCACTCTCGCTCAAAGGTGCGCGTGGATACTCATCGTATGGAAATTTTAAGACGAAAAAATGTGAAGAGTTGAGTTGGGGTTAAGGTTATTGTATACTTGGAGAAATCGGGAAATTGATTATATAAATTATCAATTTACAGCAAAGGCCATGACATATTCTGCTCGCATTATTTTATTAAATAATCAATAATATTTCCAAGCGAAAAAAATTTCAAACAAAAAATATACGATTTTGCATATTCAGATCTTCTCATGGATATTCAAATCTGGTAACTAAATTTCGTAAAGCCACAACTATCGTTTCCTGGTAGGTCCTGCAGGCCGTCAGTTTAATATAATCATAGCAGGCCATTTGAATTGTGTCCACAACGCACTCAGATATAGGTCATATTATTTGTAACCAGTATTCCTGATATTTGCTTGTGATATGTCATGTTATGGATGCAAACCTTGTCAGCGGTGATAATATCAAATACAGTGATAATATCAAATATCAGATAGTGGTCGGTCAATTATAATTACGACAATTTGCCATGCTAACAATAATTGATTTTAGTTCGACTCATTTTTGAAGTGAAAACTTCTTTAGCACCGTTGTGATTTGAAACTCGATGAAACGAAAAATAGCGACACTAAAAAGAGACAAACGCATACATCTATAGGATTTAGTCCGCGAGAGCATGAGATGGTATAATCGGTCTCCTCTTTGTGCGGTGCTTCGTAGCCTTCTCATTCTTGTCTACTTTAGTTTTCTGAAGATTTTGCTTCTACCGTTTTTTTAACACTGTATCCATACAGAAGGTCCTGAATCCCCCAGGACTATGTGATCTTTGGGGATGCTGTGTGGAGGGTCTTTTTAAAGAAAGGAAGGAGAAAAAGTTATGGGAAAGAAAAATGTATTAGGGATGTGACGAACGAATGCATCCATCTGAATGAGAAAGTCGGGCTGGATAGGTTAAGGTCTCTGGGCAAACGCAACCGCCGCCAAGACCTAGACAAACCCCACCTCTTGAATCTGGGCACCCCTGCTAAGCCACCAAATATAGCGAACCACTTGGGGTGGCCTATGTCAGGGGTGTTGGTTTTACAATAAATGGTTCCCGGGGCGACGGTGCCCTTACTTGCCTCCGAAATTGAATTATTTAAATATTATTCATGTAAAAGTTTTACGCTATCCAAAGTCGCTAAATTACGTTAAATAAGTCGAAAATGTAATTTTTTTTTTATCTACCAGTAACCAAGTTGTGAAATGCGTCTGGTTCCCAACCATGCGTCGCGGGTTCAATTCCTGGTTAATTCCTCCTTCATTACACCTGCAACATTTTTCGCTTATGATGATGGAAGAAGGATGAATTAAAATATTTTCAGGTAATCTGTGTAAGGGAGAAATTACTGGACAAAGAATTTTCCACTGGAAAGAAATGTTTTTCCAGGAAGAAAAATAGCCTTTCTTCTCAGTCCTCCAACTATCCCTGTGCAAAAAATCACGTCGAACGGATGCTCCGCTGCGGTGCGAAAGAAGGAAAAACAAACAAACAAAGAAAAAAAACACGTCACCTATCGCATTCAAATTCAAATTATATATGAGGATTGGCTCTTGGTAGATACTAAAAGAATTTCACTGGTGAAAGACCAACTTTTAGAGCCAAACACTACGCATTTTAAATGAATTTGTCACGTTTAGTTACTAGATCTGTTTAGTCAGGCACTCCGCCACCTTTATCTTTCGCGTCTCCTTCCCCTCCTCACACCTGCAACCTAACAACGTCACAACACACCACAATAATTGGGGATGCTGTAGTTCCACTAACTTTGGACAGTTGCGATTCTTATGAGTTATTCAAGAATAAAAACTTTTATCGAATTTCCCGAACTAAATAATCAAATGACGTCCCAAATTTGTCAAATTTGGGTATTCTGTAGTTTTCTCTTATGAACAATACTTGTTTCACACAAAATAAGTGTATATTTATATTGAATGTGTCATACAAAGTTATTCATTTAACAGTTATAACAATAATCCTTCTCAGATGTTCGAGAGTTTCAACGATACTTGATTTGTTAGATTACGATTTGTGTTTATTTATCGTCTTGTTTACAATGAACATGGACTGTGTTTTTCTGAAGCGCTAGAATTCGTCACTGAAGGGGCTCAGCTGTTGAACGGATATCATCGGCTATTTCTGTATCCGTTCGGGTATTAGACACGAACGGGCGACAGTTGACTCTCTCCTGTAATACAACATTAATGGCATCTGTTGAGATATTTAAAAACTTACATATAACTACCGAAAAACTAACGACATCTGTTGAAAGACGTTTGTAATTAATTATTTGTTTTTCTTATTTAGTTTCATTTTTTTCTTCATTCATAAAATACTTTGTACGCAGTTTTTTTACAGGTTTAACACTAGGCCTATAACCGCAAAAAAATCTTCCGCATATCGTTACTGGTCACTCAGACGAGTAACCGCTCAACCTCTTACCGCGCCTCCAACTGTCCTACTATTTTTTATGTTTTGTAGAAAAAAAATTAAATGTGTCATCGGAGACCAAAAATTCTTTAACATTTTTTACTCCAAATAACGTCAGGAATCACTGGCCAAAGTAAATCAAGTACGTCCCTTAACACCCTGTATATATATTTTTACTTGCCTTTTAATATTTATCAACCGATGTGTAAAATTCAACTTTACGTTATTCCATCAAAAAGTCAGCAGCGAGCTTTCTTTAGAATACAAAGTTTTCCGAGAAAGGGTTCAATTTTATTATGATTGTTTTGTCGTTTGAACTTTGAACCGGTAAAGTTCTAAGCCCGATTTAATAATCATGAGACAGTTTCTCATTTTGACAGAATGTACGGGATTCTGAGGGGCATGCCAACTCATATAAATTGAACATTTACACTGTGGCTCGAGGTTTACTGGGATAATGTAGGTATATTGCAGTACGCCATATACCCAGTGGAAAATCATGCATACTAACGACATGACTTTTTAAGCTTAAGTGTGTATTTTTCTATCAATTATAGGTAAGGTTTATAGTTTGGTTTTAACCAAACTATAAGGTTTATCTGTTGAGTTTAAGAGGTAAGTTGGATCAGATTGATTTTGGATTTGAGATCTAAATAAGCAACCAAATTGAAAAATTATTTTTATAATAAAAAGGTATGTAAAATATCTTGTACGGAGATGAGTTACTTTATTTATTTTTACTTTAAATTATAAAATGACTGTTTAGTGTTTCATGATTTTAGAGGCAGCTTTTAGGCAATTATTTGTGAGTAAATTAAAAATATAAAACAATACTAATTTTACCGTGTTTATTATATACATAAATACAATGAAATATAACATATAAAATTAATAAAAGACATACTTTTGATGGGTGTAAATTTAAATTACAAATTATATATTTACGTCGGAAAAAAATTGTCGTTTGGTGGATTAAAATTACTATCCAAAAAAACGCATTTTTAACGATATTTTGATTGTATCTTTCGTTATATTAACACAGAATATACGACAAGAAATATTTATTTAATAATTACGTATAACTAAAAAATTCGAAAGTTACTTCCAAAATGAAGCAAAACTGAACTATAATGAATAACTTATTACTTTGTATAAAACCACTATATTTAAAACAATATCAACATGTTTCGACAATGTTGTCTTCATCAGGATATGTTACTATGATAAATGAAAAACAAGTATAGACAAATTAAAATAAATTATAACATAGACAAAATATTAAAAAGTAGAGGTGATTAATTACTTACTAATCATAAAAATAGTTATACAAAATTAAATTTAAAAATTATTTAAGGAAAAATAAAATTGCATTTAGATAATAAAATTTTTTTAAGAATAATTAATTAAAATAATTAGTCTAAATCAAAAAATCAATAATTATAATTAGTTGTAAGTATTAATAAGAAAATAAATTTAAAAGATGGCTATTTTTAAAAAAGGTTTGGTTATTTATAATATTTAATTTACTATTAATGCTTTTTCTAATTTCTAAAATTTCTTAATTATCCAATTGTATGCCCGTAGTGTTAGTATGTAAAATTTTAAGACCTGTATTAATATCAAAAGAATGACTTGTTTCCAAAATATGATTGGCAAATTCAGAATAATTATTATTATTTAAACATCTTATATGTTCCTTAACTCGAATGTTAAAATTTCTAGAAGTTTTTCCAATATAAAAAAAGTTACAATCATTACAAATTAATTTATAAACCCCAGATTTGTTCAAAAAATCACATTTATCCTTATTATTTAATATATAATTTTTTAATTTGTTGTTTGTATAAAAAGCTGGTTGTACATTATTTGGCATGTTTTTAATTATTAAATTTGAAATGTTATTATTTAAAAATAAAATTTTTCTCCAATTATTATCATTTTCAACAACATGTGGATAGATAAAAGATCTAAAAAACTTTTTCTTATATTTTTTGTTTAACATATTGTCTATTAATTTTGAATTATAACCGTTATTAATTGCAATTTGTTTAAAAGTATTTAATTCTGTTTTAAAATTACTCAAAGATAAGGGAACATTAATTAATCTACTTAGTAAGGTATGAAAAGCTGCTAATTTTTGTGAATATGGATGATTAAATGTTTCATGTATAATGATATCTGTATATGTATCTTTACGAAAAATGTTAAATTCAAATTTATTATTAATGATAGAAATATTTAAATCCAAAAAATTTAAACTGTAATTATTTCCAATTTCTAGGGTAAATTTAATTTTTTTGTTGAGTTTATTAATGAAATTTAAAAATATATTTAATTGTCTATTAGTGCCAGTCCATATACAAAAAATATCTACATATCTTTTCCAAAAGTAAACATATTTTAATAATAACGCACGACTTTTAAAAAGTTTATCTTCAAAATTGTTTAAAAAAATATCTGCTACTAGGGGACTAGTGCTTGAACCCATTGCTAATCCATCTTTTTGTTTGTAAATAATATTGTCAAATTGAAAATAATTTTGTTTTAGAATAACATTAAAAATTTTATATAAATCCTGTGAAAAGTTTTTGGAAATGTTTGAGGAATCTAGTAATTCTTTAATAATAAATTTAGTTTCAAAAAGAGGAACACTAGGAAATAAGTTAACAACATCGAATGATATTAACATAGCATTTTTAGGTACATCCAAAGATTTTAATTTTTCAATCAATTCAAGGGAATTTTTTATTGTGTGTTTAGGATTAAAAATTTTGTTATCAAAAATTAATTTATTTATTGTAGAAGCCAACTTATAACTAGGGGCACTACAA
Source organism: Limnephilus marmoratus (assembly GCA_917880885.1). Lineage (NCBI taxonomy): Eukaryota > Metazoa > Arthropoda > Insecta > Trichoptera > Limnephilidae > Limnephilus > Limnephilus marmoratus. Next base: position 22,523,091 of record OU862925.1, read on the forward strand.
TTGGATACAACCGGTCTAATAGGTTTTTCTAATTTATGAATTTTTATCAAACTGTACAATTTTGGAATTTGTCGATTATTAATTGTTAATTTTTTGTTTTTAAATAAACTAATAATATTTTCACTTTTGCAAGATTTTAAAGTATTTAAAATTTCTTCCTGGCATTTATTTATAGGATTCTTATTAATAATCTCAAAATTATCAGTTTTTAAAAAATCCAAAGTCTTTTTTATGTAATCAACTTTATCTAAAATAATTATAGAATTTCCTTTATCTGCCTTCGTTATTATAAGGTTTTTGTCACGTGTAATTTTAGAAATATTGATAGCATGGTTTTTTTCTTCACATTGGTTATTATTTTTATTATGATTATTGGATTTAATGTTTTTTATAATTTCACCAAATTTGTATTGATATGAATCATCTTTTTGATTTATTGCACAATTTATATCAACAGCTAATAATTCAATTTGTTTATTATTTTCAATTTGTATATTGTGATTTAAACCTTTTGATAATAAATTTAACTCTTCTTTTTTAAAAATATGGTTGATAAGTTTACAACACGATCATGAAACATGTTTGAATCATTATTAATATTAAGCATTTTTGAGCTAGTATTTTGGATTATATTATTAAAAGTTAAAACTTGTTTTACTTTATTAATATTATCACTTTCAAATGGTAAAGATTTATATCCAAACTTATTTTGGTGTTTCTCGTTAATAACATTTAATTTATTCAGTTTCTTCATCAATTCTTCTTTCTTCTTAAAAGCTTTTATGCTCGCAATAAATCTTAAATGGTCATCAAAAGAGTCCCATTCCAGAGGATGTAGAGAACTAGCCAATTCCATATGCAATACTTTAATTTGTAGTTTAATATTATTACGTTTTTTAAATATATTTATTATGTCTTCTTTGAGCCAAGCCATTTTTGCTATTATAGCAGAATTTGAGATCGATTTAAATTTAAAATTTATGTAGTTTGGAATTATTTGACGTTTTTGACATTCACGTAAAAAATATAAATTTAAACAAATGAGTCTATACTTGATGGTTAATTTTTTGTACATTTTTGCTTTTGTAGCCGTACTCGCTTTGATTACTTCTTCAAACTTCGCAAATTTATTTTGTGGCATCATTTTTCATATAATGAATAACTTATTACTTTGTATAAAACCACTATATTTAAAACAATATCAACATGTTTCGACAACAATGTTGTCTTCATCAGGATATGTTACTATGATAAATGAAAACAAGTATAGACAAATTAAAATAAATTATAACATAGACAAAATATTAAAAAGTAGAGGTGATTAATTACTTACTAATCATAAAAATAGTTATACAAAATTAAATTTAAAAATTATTTAAGGAAAAATAAAATTGCATTTAGATAATAAATTTTTTTTAAGAATAATTAATTAAAATAATTAGTCTAAATCAAAAAATCAATAATTATAATTAGTTGTAAGTATTAATAAGAAAATAAATTTAAAAGATGGCTATTTTTAAAAAAGGTTTGGTTATTTATAATATTTAATTTACTATTAATGCTTTTTCTAATTTCTAAAATTTCTAAATTATCCAATTGTATGCCCGTAGTGTTAGTATGTAAAATTTTAAGACCTGTATTAATATCAAAAGAATGACTTGTTTCCAAAATATGGTTGGCAAATTCAGAATAATTATTATTATGTAAACATCTTATATGTTCCTTAACTCGAATGTTAAAATTTCTAGAAGTTTTTCCAATATAAAAAAAAGTTACAATCATTACAAATTAATTTATAAACCCCAGATTTGTTCAAAAAATCACATTTTTCATTTATCATAGTAACATATCCTGATGAAGACAACATTGTTGTCGAAACATGTTGATATTGTTTTAAATATAGTGGTTTTATACAAAGTAATAAGTTATTCATTATATGAAAAATGATGCCACAAAATAAATTTGCGAAGTTTGAAGAAACAAAACTGAATTGTTTAATTACCTGCACATCATTATTTGAAACAATACAAATAAAGTAGCACACGTCCGTACTGGATATTTGCTACAAATTTTGATTAAAATAATAATTATGTAGATGAGTCAAGTATTTTCGCCTCAAATCCAAATTCATGTTTTACGCGGAAAAGACGGCGCAGCCGTTCCTTTTAATACCAGTATCCATACCGAAGGGTTCCATGACAATTGATTCGACGACAATTGGCCCGACGACAGTTGACCCGCAGACAGTTGGTCCGACAACAGTTGACCCCCGCACAGTTGATCCCTCTGCCATTTGCATCACTTAAGGATGAGCCAACTGTCGGCGGGCCAATTGTCGTCGAATAAATTGTCGGGTCACCATACCAAATACGTAGTTTTTGTCGTTTTCCTGACGCCCAAATTGCCGAAACATTATTTTGACAGAGTAGTGTGCAATTTCATGTAGGTTCTTTGAGAGGCTAATGCGGGCATTGTAATAGAATTATATGCATAAATGAATTATTTGTTTAAATAAATACTATTAAATCACATACACCCAATATAAACCACATAACAACTCCATACAAATAAACAATAGAACAATCAGAACTATGTACTTACGTAACATAATATTAATTAACCAGCAATAAATACTGCTTTTGAACAAGGGACAGCACTTTTTAGGATAAAAATTGTATAATATTATTCCGGTCGTAATTAAAACACAAAGTATACATTTGCCCTGAAGAAGGATCGGTCGTTCTGAAACCGGTCGGATTTATTCAAATATAATAGTGGTTCAAACAAATAAACAATTTAGCACTAAAAAAATTGGATTAAGTCAAAAGAAATTCCGGCGTATACAAGTAATTTTAATTTTGTTTTTGTGTTTTTTCACAATTTAATCATTTAAAATAATATGTAATGTATTTACAGCACGTTCCAGAATGGAAGATATACTTAGTGTCGCCCTGGTAGAAACCCTTTAAAATGCTTGACACAAATCTGCCGTAACGACCTACAGAAGAATTTTTATTTGTGAAATAATTTAAAAGATTCTTATAACCAGTCCTTTGAAGCTATGTCACTTTAAACATAATTCTAGAAATAAATATTGTCTTCTTGGCATCTGAAATTCGGGTAAATATTTTCCAAAGTATAAAAAATGTTAATTTTATTTATTTACACTTACTTCCGTAACCTTACATTCGGTACAATGTAATGTTCGGTAATGTTAACATTTTCTTTTAAATATGGGTTAGTAAAAAATAACAGGTTAATAACAATAATTTCATACATTACAGTGGTTGTAACACAGTTTTTAATTATAAAGAATATAAAATTAATTTTTGCGAGGGTATTTTCATTCTCTAAATCAACTTACAGGAAGTTAATTAGCTGACCACTTGGGCGTTCGTGTTGAATAATTGAAATAAGCGTCCAGCGTCTAGGATTTCTGAACGTCCGATTTGTAAATTTCCCGCCCTCATAAAAAAATCATTTTCCCGACTTTTAATATGAAGATATACAAAATGCCTACAGTGTTATTCATATATAACAGTTGTCCCACATTTTTAGGATTCATAACAAAAATATAAAAAACCATTAAATTTATTTTCCGCGTAATATGCTTAAATTTTATTTTTATTTATTTTAAACTTTGGATGAAGTGAATTGGATAAAAATTCGAAGAGCTACGATTTCAGCCAACTTTAAAAATGTGGTTTTGAGAAAAACCCGTTTAAACATAATATATTTCACTATTACAGGTCAAATTTGATGCTAAAACTTTGGGGATATATATAGATACACATCTAAGTAGATTTCTATTCAACAAAAATATCGATTTTTTAGTTCGGCCGGACCAAACTCCCCCCCTTAACGTCGTTTAACATCACATTTCAGCGAAATAGATTTTCAAAAGAAAAAAAATGTTAAAGAAACTAAAATGGAATAGTTTAGTTTCTTTAACATGTTGCTGACTTTGAACACGATGATCTTTATCCGTAAAAAAGTAAACCATCTGTTACCAAAATATTTCTCAAATAAAATTATATACGAGGCATATCCAGAAAGTAAATGTACTGTTTTTTATATTGTTGATACACTTGTTGACTATTTTTCCAAATAATTGCTAACCTGTTCAATGCATGTGGTGAGCCGTGGCACAAGTTTCTTTTGCCCTTCTCGAAGAATTCTCCCGCCAGCTCCTTCCCCCTCTTCAGGGCCACTTTTAACACCTGCTCGACGAGCAGGTGTTAAAAGTGCTCGTCGGTTAAAAATTTATTTTCATCCATACATGCCTTTAGGAAGGTGAAAAGATTATAATCTGAAGACGCCAAGTCAGAGGATTACGGGGAGTGGTTCAAAACATCCCAATCAAATGAGTTCATGATCTTATTGGTGGCTAAGGCTTTGTGAGGTCGGACGTTTTCGTGAAAAAAGGCAAACTTCTCTGGTCAGCATTCCCCTCCTTTTGTTTTGAATACTCCTTTTATAGGTATGATACACAATATTGTTGTGCACAGATGATCTCAATCTGAGGCCGAAATTTGAACAAAATGATGCCTTTTCGGTCCTAAAACACTGAGGCCATGATTTTTTTTGCCCGAAATTGTGGTTTTCAAATTTTTCACAGATGGTGAATTGGTGTGACACCACTTTGACGACTGTTTTTTTTCCCAGGCATGTAATGAGTCACCCACTTTCATCTCCAGTAACAATAGAGCTCAGAAACCCTCACCTTTTTTTCTTGTAGTTGTTATTTCTTCCGTGAGTGAAAAGCAGATCACAGCACTTGGCGGGATTTTTTGCCGACAACTTTCACGCAACTGGACACTAAAACATTAGTTTACGTACAACAATATTCCTGCGATGCTCTTTCTGATCGAGAGACCCCCCTGTACGACTAAGTGTTGCCAACCCTCAAAAAAATAAAAACCTCCGCCCGTTGTGGTCACAGTACCTACACTTACTTTCTGGATATGCCTCGTACAACAAGGACGTAAGCAAATACGCAGAATAGTTTACTGTTTAAAGGGATGAAGTTCTATAAGACACTACCAGAAACTTTAAAGTCCTCACCAATTGGAAGGTTCAAGATGTATTGTAGGAGCTACATCAAACTGGAAAAAATATAGTATGCAATATGTAATACATAATTCATTAGCAATTTGTAAACTTAAACGAACAAATTACTAAAATAAAATTAATAAATCAATAAAATTTCCATTCAGGGAAAAAGTATATGACAAGTTTTTCACTTGATCAAATAATGTCAGAATTCCGTTAACTCACAACATCCCTCCGCGCCCATCATGCCTCAGGTGCCCGCTAATTTATTTCATTGCAATGCGTGCTGGATTACCTCGTACCTACCGAATAGCCTCGCATCGAGCCCGGGAAGCCCGGCTAATATGACTGCCAACTGACAGTCGGGGAAATAACGACTAGGTCTGACATTTTCAAAACAGATGATGCCATTTATCTGATTACGGCGGCGCGTATGCAGGCCGCTGAATAATTTCGGGCCTATGATGTAATTCTCTCCCAGGGTGAACTCCCGCGAATTTAGTTACGATTATTGACTAATTTTGTTAAAATTTCAATATCTCAATTAAGAAATTATTTTGTGCAGTTTTAAAAAAAATTAACTAGCTGGTTTTATTACCCGACTTTGTCCAGGTATATATTTTTTTCATGTTCTTCATAAAACAGTTATACACCAAATTATTACGGAGAAGATTACAAAATTTAAAAAAAGATAAAAAAGTCCATGGGGGTAGTTTCACTATGTTGTGACGTATATCAAAAGATAGTTACTGAACTCTCTATAGGTAACTTTGAAGATGTCGATGCTCAATGCAGAATCGTTAAGCAGTTGAATTGCTCTGTTTAATGGCGCGTTCTGAAAGGAAGAAGTTCTCGCTTATGTTTCTTATATGTTTTCTCCCAGTTAATGATTTGAATTAAATCGAAGGTATCTGCTACGATTTTGATCTCGCGTCGACATATTCATATATCAGCTGAGGTTAAAAGCATACGTCGAACGTATTCAAATGACCCAATTCTTTATAATTAATTCGTACGAGTATTAAAAAAAAATCCAGAACTCTACACGCGAAGCCCTGGGGAAAATAATTTCCCACAAGGCCAAAGTCATCTTTGGGGATGTCATGTAGAGCTGTCCGATGAGACCCATGTTGTAGGAGGAAAGAAACATAGATGCCAGCAAATCATTTAACAGCCGAGCTATTTAACTCAAGAACGAGTCGTAGAAATTACCCGTTCTCATATGACATATATTATTTTTTTCAAAAGTTAGGCGCGCGTTTGACGTGTTTCCTGACTGTGCACTGGTGCTGAAGGAATCAACAACGCTAGTTCCTCGAAGCATCTTCCATTAATTATACCGGTAGAACCAAGACAGCATTCCCACCCGACGTTAGTGTTCCAAAGATTGCACTCCATTTGCTAAGATAGGAGAATCAATCAAACGGACCGGACGTTTCTGCAGAGAGTCGAGATTTGGGGCTCCAGACCAGAGGTAGCTGCCAAATTCAACCGTGGTGTGCAATATGTGTTCTAATACAACCTCCATAATTTTTAAGCACAGATACATTACAAGTGTAGGTATTATTTTGTTGAATTCATATTTTTTGTGATTTAAAACAACTGGAATTTTTGTTTTATTTTTATCATTTTCTGAAAGGTAATCATGAATTTTTCTTGTCGTAAAATTTTGTGTATGTGTTACCATTGATTTTCTGTACACGAAAAAAACAGTGCAGAAGTAAATGTTTGTTTGAAATATTTAAAACAACACACGAACAAATTTCTCTCAAAGGATTGTCAAAATTTTTTCGTGTGTAACAAAACGTGCAGTTTTTGTGTGTTCAGTAAAAAGTCTGGTGTCACAAACATAACCAGGGGCTGATGTTCACTAAGTTATGCTCCAAGCCGGAAAATCAGTTCCGTGCAGAGGACCAGGGTGGCTAGAACACGTTTTAACATTATGCTCGTATTCTTGCTTTACTTTGTTTTTTTCTGCAACACAGTGGGAGCATTTTAAAAACCTTTTTTGTCTGTTTGTTAAATCCTTTTCAAAGGATGGCAAGGGCATTTTTAATATTCTTTTAAAATTGTTTTCTTGAAACCTTGGTTGTTCGAACGCATTTTAAATCAGTTTGAAGCGAGCTCGTGAAACTATTGGCGTACACAAATACATCCAGACGTGCGCTTTTTAAAATGATTTGGCCAGGTAAAGCTGTGCCTCGCCGTTTTTGAAGTGAAAACTGCTTTAGCGTTGTGATTTGAAACTCGATAAAACGAAAAATTACGACACTAGAAAGAGAAAAACACAAACATCTATAGATTTAACCTGCGAGAGAATGAGATAGTGTAATCGGTCTCCTGTTTCTGCGGCGCTTCGTAGCCTATCAGTCTCCTCTTCGCGCGGTGCTTCGTTGCCTCCCCACTCTTGTCTACTTTAGTTTTCTGATGGTTTCACTTCTACCATGTGAGTGATTTGAAACTCGATGAAACGAAAAATAGCGACACCAAAAAAAGACAAACACATTCATCTACAGGATTTAGCCAGCGAGAGAATGAGATAGTGTTATCGGTTTCCTCTTTGTGCGGTGCTTCGTAGCCTATCGGTCTCATCTTTGTGCAATGCTTCGTAGCCTCCCCACTCTTACTTTAGTTTTCTGAAGATCTCGCTTCTACCGCTTGTGAATTGCACACTTTATTGTTTTTTTATCAAAACATTCGTAAAGTTAAAAATGTGTGCAGTTCACACGCGATAGAAGTGAAACCTCCAGAAAACTAAGAGTGGGGAGGTTAAGAAGCACCGCACAAAGAGGAGACCGATTACTTACGAAGTACCGCAAAAAGAGGGGACCGATTGTTCTATATCATTCTCTCGCAGGCCTAATCCTATAGATGCATGCGTTTCTCTCCTTTTAGAGTGGCTTTTCACCGAGTTTCAAATCACAACGGTGCTCAAGAAGTATTCACTTCAAAAATCTACGGTTATTTGACTATACGAGAAATCGCACGTTTAAGAAACAACCATTACCTAAAAACAGACGCTGTTTTAATTTTATTTTGTGTACCCCTGAAGCGCTTTAAGCGCATTCGAGTACAAAACAAAAGTTCGCCGGAAAAAGCGACGTTTTCATATTTCCTGATCCGAGGCAAGCCAAACTTTTAATTTCATAAAACAGAGTGCAATATTCAAATACTCAAACTTAATAGAGACAGAGTGTTTTGCTGCACAAATTAATTCATTAGGATTGTCCGTATTATTTTAATTGGTACCTCTCTACTTGGTATTATTACGTAATTTCAACTGCGCTCATCGTATTCATTAAAATAACATAATATTGTAATTAAATATTATTTCTTCATTTCCATTTTGATGCCTTAATGCGGTCCAATTAATTTATTTAATTCCCTGAACATGTTGAATACTTATTTGAATATTCATGCTCCATTTGTGATTTTAAATTTTATTACATTACATGCATAATAGGCACATAATAAAATATCATTGAAGAAAGAGATAATTGTAATAAATCTAAACGAAACTGTGAAAAAAGTACAAGACACAACAGAAAAATAAAAAAAGGAACGATCGCAACTGGGACTCGAACCCAATATCACATGTCTTACTGGGATAAACGCCTTAAGAGCCTTTAACCAACCAGCGGCCGAGAATCCAAATTTCGTCGAAAGATGTTCTTTCGATCATACAGGACGGTTCCAATGAGAAAGATTAATTATTCTCCGTACCAGCTTTTTAAAATTATAACTCAATATCTGTTTTATTTCAATCCAAATTAGCTTTAATTTATACCTTCATTCAAAAATGCTGAAAGGCGTGATGATAAAACTATTAAAATAATGTACTTTTTGTAATTATTTTTTGATTATAAGTATTTATCATTTTTCAACAATGTCTAAATTTAATAAGAATGTTAAAAAAACATCTGAAATATATTAGTTTGTAAGTGCGCAAATAAATACACAAATGGACCAATTTTCGTCAAGAGACACATGTACGTACATATTTTTTAATGATTTTATTGAAACTAAAATTAAAATTCTAAAACATGCGTTTGCTAGATTAAATGTATTGATTTATTTTACTGCATGATTATATTATTTGAAATGGGTGTGGTATAATACAAAATATTTTTTGAAAATTTAACAGATCTGCCAACGACCTATGGAATAACCTTATTATAATAAAAAATTAAAAAAATTCTCAAAATTTATTACATGCGAATGTTAGATAAAAGAACAATCTTTCGAAATCCATTTATATTTTTTTGTGGAAAAGAGTCAATACGTCTAAAATCTTATTTGAAAATATTATATTTCTGGTTTTCTCTGATAATGCCCTCTTAAACAACTCGGCCAATGCGATCTTATATTTTTTATTAATTTCTGTCCTCATCTTCCAAATTTTGAATTTACTATATTATCTTAGACTAATGTTTCCCATATTTTCGGCTGTTATCATTTGACTGGTCAGTGGTTGAGTGGGCATAGCGCTTGGGTCCCACCCGAGCGTCGCGTGTTCGATTCCTCGGCTGGCTAAGTCCTCCATCACAACACAAGCAACATTTTCGGCTTTCTGTGGTGGTAGTAGGAGATTTTCAAACATTGTTGGGTTATTCGTAACCCGGGAATGTTTGTCTTTCTTTAAAAAAAATAAAAATAAAAACTGATCAAAACATTCTAATTAAAAATAATTGTTTTGTAACCTAGATAGTGTCTCGAATGGAAATGTCCGATTTTATTTAAATAGGACATCTATTGACCATTTCTAAAAGTTTAAATGAATATTCAATTTTTATTGGAATAACTCTTGTTATGATAACTTTTGAAGGTTATATAAGATAAAATAATACATTATGACAGGAAAAATAAAAAAATAAAAAAAAATTACAGAAAAAACAAAAGTACCATTAAACTACTTTTAAGAAGTTTCTCGTTGGGTAAAAGCACCCAATGCAGTTTAATTGCAGTTTAATTGCTTAATTATCAATTAATATATTTTAATGGCCATTATACTGAGTGTAGGCGCTATTAGCGGAATTAAAATTAACAGCATAAAGTTGCAATATTTAATTAAATGAAGACAATATTAGCGAAACCAAGACAGTTGATCTCCCGACAATTAGCCCTCCGGTATCCCTAATATTCAATATGCTGTCGGTTTAGGTAAAATACTGTATACTGTTTACACAAAATATAAATAAATGTCCCCGAAGGGGAGGATTGTAGTAAGGATGTACCGCCTGATAACAAAAAAATATGTCTATATATATACATTTAAAAAATTTAATTATTTTTAATATTCCATAAATGTTTACATGTTGCAGTTTTTGTCATTTTTTTTAACTACCATACTATCATATAAAACATATTTTCATTCAAATGCATAAAAAAAAAAACTATTTGTCTATAATAATGTATATCCCAGCCTGTAAGCACAAAAGATCGACACAGAAAATAAAGTCGTTTGATATCTATACCAATTTATTATTAACGGCATTTGTGAAGCCGATTTTAGGTTTAAAATTGGTAAATAATGAACCAAAATTATAATTTTATAAGAATTATAATTAGGGGGGCTAACTGTCATGGGATAAACTGTCGGTCACCGTAAAGTATGCGGTTTGCATATACTAATTGCACAGTAATTGCAATGTGCATTGTATTTCTGGTAGATCTGGTATCTAGGAGATCTGGAATCTATAGTTTGCATTTGCAAATACCTAATAAAGTTCTACTTCAGGTATTCTGAATCCACTGAAATTCACAGGAGATTTAGTATCTATAGTTTGCATTTGGAATACCTTATATAGTTCTATATTAGATATTCTGAATGCACTAAATGTCAAAAGAGATCTAGTATCTATAGTTTGCATTTGAAATACCTAATAAAGTTCTACTTTAGATATTCTGAATTCACTGAAATTCACAGGAGATCTAGTATCTATAGTTTGCATTTGGAATACCTAATATAGTTCTATATTAGATATTCTGAATGCACTAAATGTCAAAAGAGATCTAGTATCTATAGTTTGCAATTGAAATACCTAATAAAGTTCTACTTCAGATATTCTGAATTCACTGAAATACACAGGAGATCTAGTATCTATAGTTTGCATTTGGAATACCTAATATAGTTCTATATTAGATATTCTGAATGCACTAAATGTCAAAAGAGATCTAGTATCTATAGTTTGTATTTAAAATACCAAATAAAATTCTACTTCAGGCAAAGATATTGAAATATAAGTAGATGTGCTATCTGCTGTTTTTACTATGTGGGTCTGCGCTTCCGGGTGTCGCCGATATTGTTTACCAATTAACAAATAAACTAAAAGAACAAATAATTAACAAATAAACCAAACGAATGTTAAACTAAATGAACGAATTCTTTCCTTATTCAAAATATATTGTTAACCAATATTAATGCACATTTTCAAAAAATCAACGAAATGAACAAATTCTTTTTGTATGAAAACTACGCTAATTAGCGCGTAGTCCGGAGACAGTTGCGCGGACACCATAGCATATCTATTCTGTATTTGAATATCTTTGACTTCAGGTATTCTGAATTCACTGAAATTCACAGGAGATCTAGTATCTATAGTTTGCATTTGGAATACCTAATATAGTTCTATATTAGATATTCTGAATGCACTAAATGTCAAAAGAGATCTAGTATCTATAGTTTGCATTTAAAATGCCTAATATAATTCTACTTCAGGTATTCTGAATTCACTGAAATTCATGGGAGATCTAGTACCTATCTATAGTTTGCATTTGGAATACCTAATATAGTTCTTTAATAGGTATTCTGAATGCACTAAATTTCAAAGGAGATTTAGTATCTATATTTTGCATTTAGATTAACAAATATAGGTACTCGTAGTTCTACATTAGATATTCTGAATGCACTGAATTTCAAAAGAGATCTAGTGTGTACAGTTTGCATTTAGAATACCTAATATACATAGTTCTATGTCAGGTATTCTGAATGCACTGAATTTCACAAGAGATTTAGTATCTATAGTTTGCACTATATTCAGAATGCCTAATATAATTAGCACTATATTGCCCAGGATATTTATAGTATAGTATGCAGTATACGGTATATTGCACAGGATATCTAGTATTGCGGCGGCCGTGTTTCGGTCTGAGCCTCGACAAAAACATTGTTTTGTGCAAAAATGTATTCACGTTTACCGTGGCTTTGTGCGGCCGGATTTCCAACGACAAAAGGAAATGAAGAGATGAAAAACTGCTGAAAAAGAGGCTTAACGGAGGCAGTACGTTTTTTGTGCCTCTCTTTATACTGTCATCATTATTTCGGTCACAATGACCGGCGAGGCTCGGCAACGGACGCTAACAAAAAGTATGTTTTGCATTACAAAAATTGAACGTCATTTTGTTATTTGATCGGAAATTTGTGTAACTCTGTGTCCAGTCAGCATGACCTACTTTCTGTTTTCTATCTTTTATCTTTTCTATCTTTTCTCTTTTCTATCTTCTACGAGCAAGCACTTATCCTTGTTTTTATTTTGTATTTTTAACTTATTGAGTAAAACTTCAAATTGTAATATTTAATTAACGAAGAAAATATTAGCGAAACTCAATCAAAAATGTGGAACAGAAAAATCAGAAAAAGATACGATCACATCTGGGACTCGATCCTAGGACCTATGACTTGCCGGGTCAGTGCTCTACCAACTGAGCTAATGTGTCCCTATCCGATTCGGTCATATTTAATTGTATTGTTGAAGTAAAACTTCTTAACGAACGCTTGACTTGGGAGTAAGCTAATCGATGCGTGACGAGAGCGTTACGAAAAGTGTGATCGGGCGAGGCGAACGGTTTGGTCTTTACGCACGCTTGACTTGGGGAGTAAGCTGGTGAATACGCGTTATGAAAAGTGTGATCGAGCGAGGTGAACGGAAGTTGAGAGGGAGATATAAGTTAGTGAAGTTTTACTTCAGTCGTGTGGTCTAAAGAACACTCGTTATTTTCTTCGACCAAATCTTCGACCATCTATTCATATTTTAAAAAACCTGGTTCTATATAAAATATAGCTGGTGCCCGGCATGCGTTGCTATGCCATTCAAAGAAATAAATTGATTCTCCCTGCATGTCCTTTCCTGTGCATCCCCATTCTAATCCACCTTCCCCACCTCCTCCCTCCATCGTGTCTTTCCTCTCCGCAAACCCCACCTTCCCCCTGCCTTTCCTCCCAGCCGCAAAAATATATGAAATACACACATTTTCATTTATACAAATTTCATAACGCCAGAGCTTACCATTATATACAGCCTATGTTACTCGCTGATAATGTAGCTTTCTAGTGGTGAAAGAATTTTTCTAATCGGTTCAGTAGTTTCGGAGCCTATTCAATGCAAACAAACAAACAATTCAATGCAAGCGAGTGCGAGCCTATTCAATGCAAACAATCTAAACTTCTAGAAAAAGCCATGAAAAAAAGATTACTTGCGTACCTTGAAAAACACAACCTGCTCTCAAGCCGCCAATTTGGATTTCGTGCCAAAATGGGTACAGAAGATGCTTTATCAGAATTAACCAACTACATAGTGAAAAGCATAGATGGCGGATCAAAGGTGATAGGGGTATTCTTAGACCTAGCAAAAGCTTTCGACACTATTTCGCATAACTTACTACTACAAAAACTCAAAAATATCGGTATAACTGGTCAACCGCTAAAATGGTTTGTCAACTACATTGAAAAGAGACAACAAATAGTAAAAATAAATAAATACAGCAGTGACAAAGCAGATATCAGGTATGGAGTACCGCAAGGCAGCGTCTTGGGTCCCATACTATTCCTCATTTATATAAATAGTCTAACTGAGATAAACCTAGGAAAAATTGAGTACAAAGTAATCAGTTATGCAGACGACACTGCAATTTTGTTCAAGGCACAATCATGGGAAAAGGTATTCAAAAACACAGAAACAGGGATGACTGTAGTAAATAAATGGCTACAAAATAATCTACTTACACTGAACATTTCAAAAACAAAATATTTAACTTTTAGCAAAACAAAGGCTGGTCAACCACATAGCCAACCACAACTACATCTTAACCCCTGCACCAATATTTCGTCAAATAACACATGCTGTACTTGTGACAAAATTGTTTATGCAGACAATATTAAATATCTAGGTTTAACTGTTGACCATAAACTAAAATGGGATCTCCATATTAATATATTATCAAAAAAAATACGAAAATTATCATACATCTTCAAAACAATACGAAACATCATGTCATTAAATCAACTAAAAAATATATATTTCGCACTCTGTCAAAGTATTTTAACATATGGAATTTCAGTTTGGGGAGGAGCAGCAGATACTTACCTCAATTCTCTTAAAATAAATCACAAAACAATAATTAGAATTATGTTTTATAAACCTTACCAACATCCGACGGAACAGCTAATGATCAAAAACAAATTACTAGACGTAAATAAACTATTCATAAGGAAGATCATTTACAAAAACTGTATCAAAACTTCACATCTCCACATACCTCACTCGCAAAACACAAGAGCAAAAATTAATAAGCACTTTCAAGTTCCCCATATCAAATCAACTTTTGCAAAAAAACACGAATCTTACCTAGCACCACACATTTTCAATACCTTCCTAACACAAACAAAAACTTACGTCACCCCAAATAATTTGAATTGGCTTTTCAAAAGATTTGTAATATGGTTGAATGAAAAGGAAAGAACAGACATTCAAAATATTCTAAATAAATAACATTTCATACAAGTTCTCACGAAATTATATAATATTCAAATAAAACAAATACGAGAAACTGCAATTTTGCAATATTAATTATTATGATTAATTATTAATTATTACTTCTATTATGTAACCGCTATATTCAACTGTCACAAAATTTTAATTTACTTTTATCTAAAAAACAAAGTATGTATGTAAATATTTAATATACCAATATATAATTTATCTTTTTTATCTTTTTACATACATATATATATTTGTTTAAATACACACATTTCTTTTGGAACAAACATAATATGTGATTTACTCGCCTCGGAACAGACTTTGTCTAGTGAGGCGGGTAAAAGAAAAGAAAACAATGTAAATAACCATGAAACTAAATAAACGCCCGGGTTGCCGGCACTGAAACTGAACTGAAACAATCAAATCTTTCCTCTTTATAGTATTAGTAGATTATAATATTGTAATGTGTTTCTTAATTTTTTTTTTGAAATATAATTGTAAGTCAGATACTTTAATTTAATTGGGGATGCCATATTCACACTGGCTCTAGATATTTCGGAGCAATTGGAACACTTGCGCGGTATTCACAAAAAACTAATAATAATAAGAGAGAAAATCGATCATCAGAGACATTCCAAAGGGTTCACTGTTCAGCCAAGCGAATTCAATTCATTCGAGTTTAAAATTTTATTTGAATTGATATCCCAATTGTCCCCATCGCTACTTGTCACTGTATTCCCCTGCGGTCAAGAAATAGAGTTAAGCGTATCAGAAAAGTTCCCCCGAACCTACAAGTATTTTGCAGCATTGGCAAAAGTGTCGATTCAACCCTCCCCTTTCCATCCCCCGCCACCCACAA
Organism: Limnephilus marmoratus; assembly: GCA_917880885.1. NCBI lineage: Eukaryota > Metazoa > Arthropoda > Insecta > Trichoptera > Limnephilidae > Limnephilus > Limnephilus marmoratus. Next base: position 22,538,757 of record OU862925.1, read on the forward strand.
GTGACCGTCACAGGACTATAACTAAATCAGGGAATGGGACGAATGAGAGAAAGAACGGGGGTGGACTTTCACACCATTTCTCCTAAGATTACCGAATTTATTGCTTAGATTATAAAAGGTTTCCACAATTTCTTTCGGATACCCATTTAGAGGTGTTTTTTTAGTGTGATTCAATCAATATACCCCTTTACCATATTTGGTTACATGTCCTGAAAGAAAGCTTATTTATACAAAAATGTAAGATTTCGAAATATAACTACAATGTTTATTTTTTAGCGAAGAGCAGTTCACATATTATTTTTAGCGAAGCTAGCCGTGCACATATTATTTAAGCCGGCTAAGGCAGCGGTAAGGCTCTTGACTCGCACTCCGAAGGTCGCGGGATCGAATCCCGGCGTGGTAAATAAATTTTATTTGGTTAATTTGTGTTATTCACAATTTATTCATTTAAAATAATATATAGTATATTTGCGGCACGTTCCAGAGTGGAAGATACTCTCAGTATCGCCCTGGTGTAAGACCACCATTCAGAATTGAAACGTTGCTTGAAATGGCTTTAGCCATGTTTGGTACTTCCCCACCTTCCTCTTCCCTATCTCCTTCCCCTCCATTCTACCTTCAGCCTCACAACATACCCCAATTGGGGATGCCATAGTCCCACTGGCTCCAGACGGAAGCAGTTGGGACTCTTGTGCGGTATTCATGTAAAAAAAATGCGAAGTTCACATATTATTTATTTAAGCGAAGTTAGCAGTCCACAATCGAACTGGCAGAGGAAAGAAGAGAGTAGACTGAAAGCTGTAGAAATGAGGCTTGTGTGTGCTAAAACCATGTATGATCATGTGAGCAATGTGGACATCCGCAAAGAATTTAAGGCTGATGTAAACATAATGAGTAAGATTAAGAAAGGGACCCTCAGATGGTTTGAAGAATAATATATGGTGAGAAGAATATATGACGCAAATGTTAATGGAAGAAGAAGTCGGGGACACCTGAGGAAGATATGGCACGACCAAGTGAATCAGACACTTGAGTCGGGCGATGTCAAAAGTCAGAATAATAGAAGAGTATGTATGAGTATATAAGAGTATGTATGTCAAAAGTCAGAATAATAGAAGAGTATGTATTAGTGCACGAATGTGAGTGAGGCAAAGACTGTGTGCCAAGACCGAGTTGTTTGGCGGTCTGTCCTCTCTGCCTACCCCTGCGGGGAAACGGCGTGATGGTTAGTTAGTTAGTTATTTTTTTTATCGTGAATACCGCACGAATGTGACTACATCGTACTGGAGGCGAATTTTCACAAAAATGGCGCTGTACAATTCATAGAAACATTATTTTTATCATTTTTTTGTTAAAAAATATTATGAATACAATACGTGTTTCCTTATATAATAAAAATATAGACTCATGCATGCAAACACAGAATTCATTAAAACTTCCCAAATACACACACTTTACACGACAACACAATAGCACCCATTTTGATACCATACATACTAACTACGGTAAGCAATCCATTGATCAAATCAATAAACGAAAGGAAGGCCATGTATATCAACGTAGGGCCGTATTGTCTGTAGGCCACTGCCTAGGGGCAACGCATCGGCTAGGGGCCCTTTACCATAGGGATTGTTTTAGAAAGCGCCCCCTCTATTTATTTTTATTTTTATTTACTTTGAAAATTTTCCTAAATAATCGAAAATAAAATTCGCTGGTCGGCCCTTTATCTTTTTTTTTATATCTACACATTCGACACTGTATTTTCGAACAGTTTAAGAATTGGTGCATGCAAATTGGATGTATGGTTTGTTTAATATGTTGTCAACCAGGTTGAAAAACAAGTTAAAAAAGTTTCGAGAAAAACGCATTCAAAGTTTTGCTGAAGGATAATTCAATAAATAAACTGTTTCAAACGGTTTCACATAAAATGCTTTATTTCCGTTAATTCTCCGAATTTCTTTAAAACATTCGGCAAGTGCATTTTTAACAAGTGCATATTTTAGAAAAAGAAATAAAAAAATTTGATTTTTTTACAGTTTCCTGGTGCCTTAAAGCCTTGTTTAGGATTTGATCAAGGGAACACGGAAGCATTTGGGGGCCCCATTACCAGGGGCCCGGGGCGGGACACTCCCGTCTGCCACTGGTGATTTATCCAACAGATACGAGTATATAATTTTTGGAGTTTGATTTTATTACCTAGAATTTCCGATATCTAGATCTCCTAACTAATTCTCCGAGTGATTACGTTCTTAAACATATCATACACAAAATTGTGAACTGCCTCATTAACTCCCCAGCCTTGTTAGAAAGGTTTGCATTTCGTTGCCCTGAACGCAATACCAGATCGAATACCTTATTTCATATACAACATTTCAAATCGAAATACGCACAAACCTCCTTGCTCGGGCGTATCTGCCAAACTTATAATGTCCTAAGAGACATTAACGTTAGAATGGAATCATCTACGACTGGACGCCAGACGCTGAAGATTACTGCCAAAAAATAAATTCCATATGTAATAATATGTGGAATAATCATTTTGAAACGTTGTCTACCAATAAAGGAATATGGTACAGAAAGCTTCAAAACGAACCTTTTAAAAGACCATGGTTCACTGAGGTTAATCTGAAAAGATCGGAAATGAGAATCATTTTTAGATTAAGATCCGGACATGCACTAATGGGAAGAATATTGTGTTTGATAGGCCTCTCTGATTCTCCAATGTGCTCGATATGTGAACAAATTGAAGATGTCGAGCACACATTATCGAAGTGTATTAAATATGAACGACAGAGAGTTACAATATTAATGACTCATCGGAAGTTCAGAATTTAATAGCCTCAACTGAGTTTCATGCCATATCGAGAATAATGAAATTTATTAGATCATGTAAACTGGAAAATATTTGAAGGTGATTTTTTATACGAAATGAATATAAAAGGACTCTAAGTACATTTTAAATTTCATTAGAGATTATAATGATAATATTATTATTATTATAAAAAGAGGGATTTTTCAAGGAGACTCATTGAGCCCTCTTTGGTTTTGCTTAGCATTGAATCCCCTTTCTAAAATGTTAATTAAAAGCAAGTTTGGAATAAAAATTAAGGGTAATACAAGAGAGAGTAGTATAGTTTCACATCTATTATATATGGATGATATAAAATTATTTTCAAATTCTGAATCAAATTTAGAGAAAATGATTAAGGTAGTTAAAATTTTTTCAGATGATATTAAAATGACTTTTGGTTTAGATAAATGTAAATCTATCCATATAGAGAAAGGCAAAATTGTAGATGGAGACGAGGGTATATTTAGAAATTTCAAAATTCAAAGTATGAAAGGGGATGAGGTTTATAAATATTTAGGATACCCGCAATCGAATAGATTAGATCACACTAGTATTAAAAATGATATTAGGATTAAATTTCAAACTAGGATCAGAAAAATTTTAAAATGCAATCTATCTGCTAAAAATTTAGTAAAAGCAATAAATACTTGGGCAATACCTCTACTAACGTACTCATTTGGCATAATTAAATGGTCCAATACAGATTTAGATAGTTTAGAACGATTAATTAGAACTACGTTAACAAAATTTAATTGCCATCATCCAAATTCAGCTATAGAACGAATTAATTTACCTAGAAATTTAGGAGGTAGAGGTGTAGTCAAAATAACATCTTTGAAACACAATCAGGTAGAAATGCTTAGAAATTTTTTCCATAGGAAAGCTAATAGCTCAGAAATGCACAAAATAATTTGCAAGGCAGATAGAAATATTACACCTTTAAATTTATATGACGAAAATGCCAACATTCTTATAAATACTAACCAGGAATTATTAGATTCCTGGTCAAATAAAATTATTCACGCAAAACACTTCAATTATCTCAACCAAACGTATGTTGACAAACTTTCGTCAAACAAATGGTTGAGTATTGGAGAGTTGAGCGCAGAAATAGAAGGATTTATGCTTGCCATTCAAGATAGAGTCATTAATACTAAAAATTATAGAAAGCATATAATCAAAGATATAAATCAAATTGATGATTTATGTAGAAAATGTTTGGCTTTTCCCGAAACTATAGAACATATTATATCGGGATGTTCTATATTAGCGCCTTCCGAGTATACATTTAGGCACAATCAGGTTTTAAAAATAATTCACCAAAGTTTGGTAATTAAACATAACTTGATTGATTGCCGTAATGTAGTACCTTATTATGAATATGAACCAAATTCATTTATAGAAAATGAATTTTATAAAATATATTATGATAAAACTATACTAACAGACAGAACAATTAGTCATAATAGACCTGATATAGTTTTACATGACAAAATTAAAAAAATAACTTATATCATTGATGTAGCTATTCCAAATTCCTGTAATATTCAAAAAACTGTTTCTGAAAAAATTAGAAAATACACAGATTTAGGAAATGAGATTAAAAGAATTTGGCATTCTCGGACTATAAAAATATTACCATTTGTTATTTCGGCCACTGGCATAATACCTAGGAATCTGATTCAAAATTTAAGCATATTAGATTTGTCAAAGAATTTGTATATAAAAATGCAAAAAGCAGTAATTTTAAATACATGTAGGATTACAAAAGATTTTTTAAATATTTATATTGAGGGATCAGTAGGATTTATAGGTTCAATTAGAAATGCCACAGAGCCGAACCCTCTGATATGAAAATATCTGGAGTCGGTGAATTATATTCCCATTTGGTCTCTAGTAGGTTGACATGTTGTTCTTGTATTGTTTTGTATTTATAATACTTATATAGTGCAATTGCATAACGTGGATTCACTAGATGATCATTTGGGGAAGTGTATGAAAGGGTTTAGTTTTTCCTTCTTTTTTTTTTTTTTTTTTTTTGGGGGGAAAATTTAACCCGGACATTTAAATCTGGTGCGTAAAAAACAGATGAGGCAAAAAATGACAACATTGTGTGAGTCAGAAGCCTCGATAATATATATTTAAAAAAAAAAGAGATATTAACTTTTTCCATTGTACACTTAAATCGTTTAAAATCAAACTAACTGTACAATGTACCTACTTAATTGAAAACTATTATTTCTTGTTTATTATTTTATTTATAATAACATTTTACTTATGTAACACCATGTGCTATTATTTTAAACAACTACTGGAAACTATTATTTCCGTATTGATTATCATCACCTTTTTGATCATTTTTATAACGTGCTTACACCATATACCTATTATAATTGTTTTAAAACCACTTTGTTTCATAATCACATAATCATTAACCACAAATAAATATTATGAATGGAACTTAACTGGTTTAAATTATATTCACTATTTAATGCACAATTACTTTATATACAACTGTATGCTTCCTAAATAAACATAAATAAAAAATTCCTATTGTTAAACAATTCACTTAATGGATGGATTTGTTTAGCCATAATTTTATTTGCCAACATAAAGTAAATCGCTACTTATCTAATTTTTCAAAGGGACCTTATTCGAGAAGTTATTATTAATAAATTACGTCATCATCATCATCATCATCTGTGGCTCTACAACCCAGTTCGGGTCTTGGCCTCCAGCAGAGCCTGCCTCCATGACTGTCGGTGTTGTGCTGCGTTGCGCCAGTTTCGGATGCCGATGGTGCTTGCATCCTTCACCACTCCATCCAGCCATCGAAGCTTTGGTCTTCCAACTCTTCTCCGACCCCCAGGTGCACCATCCATAATTCGCTTTGGAATATCTCCTTCGCTCATTCTCTGGATATGTCCAGCCCACCTGAGTCTTCCAGTTTTGATTTCCTTGGAGATATTAGGGTCCTCGTAAAGATCGTATAGCTCCTGGTTGTATCTGATACGCCATTCTCCATTATCACAGACTGGGCCGTAAATCCTTCGCAGCACCTTCCTTTCAAAACTTTCTAGGGCTCCTTCATCACCCTTACTGATTGTCCAGCATTCCGAACCATACATAAGAACAGGTCGTATAAGGGTCTTGTAAAGCAGGACTTTAGTTCTTCTGGTAAGGTGGCGAGATTTCATATGCTTCTGTAGCCCAAAGTAGTATCGATTTGCAGCTACTATTCTTCTTTTGATTTCGCTGGATACATTGTTGTCATTTGTCACCATAGTACCGAGATATACAAACTCGTTACAGTTTCAAATGTATAATTATCTATCTGTATACTTGGTGGTTTCTGGCGTCCATGTACGGGCATATATTTTGTCTTCCCCTCGTTGATGACCAATCCCATGTTCCTTGCCGACGTAGCTAAGCTTTTAAACGCCGATTTTAGTTCATATTCTGAGCGTGCGATGATATCTATATCGTCAGCATAAGCAAGGAGCTGAACAGACTTGTTAAAAATATGGCCTGTGGTTTGTATACCTGCATTTCGGATGGCCTTTTCCAGCGCTAAATTGAATAAAATGCAGGCAAGTGCATCTCCTTGTCTTAGTCCATTGAAGGTCTTTAGGGTGTCTGACAGATCCTGTTGTATTCTGACTCGGCACTCAACATTAGACATTGTGAGCCTTACTAAGTTTACCAGTTTTCTTGGGATATTAAATTCATCCAAGGCTCTGTACAGTCTTTCTCTATTTACCGTGTCATAGGCAGCCTTAAAATCTATGAAGAGATGGTATGTATCAATATTAAATTCTATTGTTTTTTCCAGTATCTGTCTCAGTGAAAAGATTTGATCAGTTGTAGATTTCCCCTTACGGAACCCAGTTTGATATTGGCCAATTATGCCATCCGAATATTTCATAAGCCTACCACACAGTACATTTGATAGGATCTTGTATGAGATTTTCAGCAGCGTTATGCCCCTATAGTTAGAGCAGTTCATATGGTCTCCTTTCTTGTGAAGAGGGCAAATTATTCCACAGTTCCATTCACTTGGCAGAGTCTCAGAGCACCAGATGGATTTAATGATATTATATATATGGACTTGAAGGTTCTCTCCGCCATATTTGAATAACTCTGCAGAGATGTTGTCAGTTCCAGGTGATTTATTGTTATGTAGACTTTTAATGGCACCCACTACTTCTTCTAATGTTGGTGGCGGCTCGACATTGTCATCATCATTAGTACCACCATCAGTGATGTTTCCATCCCTTGTCAAATTTTCACCCACACTCTCATCTACACTTCCGTTTAGCAGAGCATCAAAATATTCCACCCATCTATTCAGAATTCTTGACTTTTCATTCAAAATATTTCCCTCGCTGTCGTAGCACATTGTAATTCTGGGCTTGTATTCTTTTATTTGATGGTTTACCTTCTGATAGAAAAGTCGACTTCTGTTTTGGGCCTTGGCTAGTTCCACTTCCTTGATTTGGTTCTCGAGAAATACTCGTTTCTTCCTTCTGTGCAGTTTTTTCTCATGCTTTCTTAGTTCTCTGTATTCCATCTCTGTTTGCCGTGTACGATGTCGCTGTTGCATTCTTAGATATGCGTCATTCTTCACATTGGTTGCTTGTTGGCATTCTGCATCGAACCATAATTCTCTTGGTTGTGTTTGCCTGCTTCCCAGAACTTCATCAGCTGCATTGGTAATCACAGACTTAACACCATCCCAGTATGAGTTAATATCATGTTGTTCCACATGGTCGCTGATGTCATCCAACTTATGATTTATGGTTGTAATGAACTTTTCTGCTGTTTCTGGTACTTTTAGGCTTTCAATATCAAATTTATTTGTGCGTGATCCCCTCTGTTTCTTCACGTTTGATATTCTACTCCGTATTTTGGAGATAACAAGGTAATGATCCGAGTCAACATTTGCTCCACGGTATGTTCGTATGCTCATTAAATCAGATTTATGCCTTGCCTCAACAAGTAGGTGGTCTATCTGGTTAACATTTCTACCATCTGGTGTTTTCCATGTTCCTTTATATATATCTTTTCTTGGGAAACATGTGCTACTCACAATCATATTGTGGGACGTTGCAAAATCAATTAATTTTGTACCATTATCATTAGATTCTGCGTGCAGGCCATGTGCTCCAACTGTAGGTCTATACACTGATTCCCTTCCTATCTTTGCATTAAAATCCCCTATCACTATCTTGACATCATGGTTTGGGCAGTCCTGATAGGTTTTCGAGAGCTTTGCGTAGAAGGTGTCTTTTTCTGTATCACTTTTGTCTTCTGTGGGTGCGTGGACATTAATAATACTATAATTAAAGAATTTTCCAGATATACGAATAAGTGATATTCTATGATCAACCGCGGTAAAGCCTTTGACCAAATGCTTTACCCTTTTTGAGACAATAAAACCTGTTCCAAATGCATGATCCTTCTCGTGACAGCTGTAGAAGATGGTACAGTCACGCTTTTCGATTGTTCCCTTTCCTATACATCTAATCTCCTGGATTGCTGATAAAACTGACATAAGTCAGTTTTATATTTAGCAAGTTCGTCTAAGAGGATTCTTAAACTTCTTGCGCGATACAGTGATAGTACATTCCAAGTAGCAAGTTTAAAATCGTTATCCTTTATCCGTTTGCCGGGTCTTTTCGGAAGTCCAGTAGTTGTTGTCCGAGGCTCTGTGTTTGGCTTCGTAATATAGGTTTTTTTACGAGAAGAGGTTATTGGCCTCTTGCTCAACCCCCTACCAGGAGGACCAGGGTTTTTCTGTAGGGGTTTTCCTTCCCTTAGTTGGGGGGGCCCGATTTTATGGCTTCGGACATTCGCCATTCATCCTCTCCTATCTGCTATGGCTGCTGGCATTGCCAGTGGCCACATTGCCCAGGGCTCGCGGACGTGGACGCTAGGAGTAGGACTATTGGTAGTGATGCTAGTGGAATGGAATGCAACTATGGCATTGCACGGTACTTAACTGATGCATACTTCCCAACAAAATATGCATCCCAGTGACCCTACCAAAATTTGAGCAAATAAATATTATAAATGGAACTTAACTGGTTTAAATTATATTCACTATTTAATGCACAATTACTTTATATACAACTGTATGCTTCCTAAATAAACATAAATAAAAAATTCCTATTGTTAAACAATTCACTTAATGGATGGATTTGTTTAGCCATAATTTTATTTGCCAACATAAAGTAAATCGCTACTTATCTAATTTTTCAAAGGGACCTTATTCGAGAAGTTATTATTAATAAATTACGTAACTTTTTTAAATCGGGGTGTTTATTTTATTTCGTTAGTCAAGATTGTTTTGTTATTTTAATCCATATGTTGGATACGTGTACACGCCTATATATGTGTAAAAATATTGGACACATTTTCCACAAATTCTGAAATAAACATTTTACTTATTTTTACCGACGTCTTTAGGTATACTTTTGGAATGTGAAACGGATTTCTGTCTGTCTTTGAAATTGTTTCATTTCTAAGAATTCTTTTTCAATCAACTTTATATCATGTCCTTTATTCTGCGTATACACAATCTATATACTCGTATCTATAATATATGTCTTGAATATTGTAGCATCCCACCTGGTCTGGTCACCGGCTAGTGCGTTATCTTTTTCTAGAAAAGCAATCTAACTTGAGTACAATTGAGATTTATTCTCAAAGGGTTAAACTACGATGGAGGCTGGTCGATGGTCAATTTTCTTTATTAGCAGTACTATATTTTGCCGATTCAGACCCTTTAATCTGATTTAGTTTCTATATTCTGCGGACGTTAATATCCCAGTTATAAATTTTCCTCTTCGTTTCGTTCCAAAAATTATTTAGCACCGTTGTGATTTGAAAAAAGATGAAACGAAAAATAACAACACAAAAAAAAATAAACACATACATCTATAAGATTTTGCCTGCAAAAGAATGAGATACACTACGTACAATCGGTCTCCTCTTTGTGCGGTACTTCGTAGTCTCCCCACTCTTGTCTACTTAGGTTTTCCGATGGTTTAACTTCTACCGTGTGTGAATTTCACACTCTTTTTTTGTTTTTGTTTTAGACCATCTCGATATTTTGATAAATTTATTTATCAATTTGGGAGTCGGGTATGGGTACCACCGCCCTGGAATCGTTTTATTCGATAACTAACACGCCTGCCACCCAAGGTCACTCCGAGTGGTTCGCTGCGTTTGTTGACTTACCAGGGGTGCCCGTGTTCATGAGGTGAGGTTTCTCTAGGTCTTGGAGGCGAGGCGTTTGCCTACGTGCTGCATGCCGGACCAGATCGGAAAGAATGTCAATATGAATAAAGAAGTCACTTTACGACCTCTTAAGCCAGACTGTCTCAACCCCTCGTCTTGCACCGTAGTGGGAGGAATTTTTTTTTTTTTACAAGTGCACCAGAGGCAAATTGAGAAAAATTGTTTCCCTCGGGGCCTATGTCATCTTTGGGGATGCCGTGTGGAGATTTTTTTTAAGTAAAGGAAGGAGAGGATAGTTCTGGGAAGGAAAAGGATTTAAGGGGTGGGTAGGAATCTGGGGTTCAGTGTGTCCTGGTCATCCGCATCCAAGACCCAGACAAACCTCAACTCATGAACCCGGGCACCCCTGCTAAATAACCAAATGTAGCGAACCACTTGGGGTGACCTGTGGCAGAGATGTTGGTTATCAAATAAAGGTTCCCGGGGCGGGAATTTCCGCCCCCCAAACTTAAATTGAGGAATGGATTCATACGTCCTTCACTGCTGATTCATATTGAACCCCAGATTCCTACCCACCCTTAACACATTTTAACTTTTAACTTCCAAGAATTTTCTCTCCTTCCTTTCCATAGAAAGAATATCCCCACAGCATCCCCAAAGATGTCATTGGTCCCGAGGGAAAAGGTTGTCATCAGGCCTTCTGTGTGGATAATAAATAAATAAAAATAAAATAAATTATTACGTACTCCTTTATCTGATTCCTCTAGCCTAGTACATTTCACTCAAAATATCATTTCCAGGGAACAAATTGTCAGTAATTTAATCAGTTATGGAAAATTCGTAATTAAAAAAAAAAAAACAATGTTTTTCCATAAGTGGCGGCTCGTGCTCGTTTTTGTAAAATCCACACTGAAAACAGTTATTTGCGGTGAAAATCTGCTTTGCTGTGATTTTTTAATAACCAGCTTTCCAAGTACTGACCGCCGATGGCAGTATGGCAAAACAGTTAATTCTATAAAAGGATAAAGTATGATGCGTTGACACGAACCATAAAAGCCACATTAATTAATACATTTCAAATAGATAAGAACCACATTAAGCGAGATTAATATAAAAGCGGTTATATTTAGTAACTTTTAAACTTTTGTTACATTAGCTTCGTACAGAGAAAAAAAACCCCAGGATGCCATCTTTATAATATGCGACATCTATTGACTTTTCTGTAATTTTGGGATGAATATAAAAAAAAAATATTTTAAACTTAATTAGTAAAACAATTGTAATATTTTAATAAAAACTTAAATATTAAATGTTTTAATAAAGAAATTGTTATTTTTATGTTTTAAGAGGGCATTACCAGAGAAAACCGGAAATACGTCATTTTCAAAAAAGATTTTAGACGTATTGACTCTTTTTCACAAAAAATTATAAATGGATTTCGAAAGAATGTTCTTTTATCTAGCATTCATTCGCATGTAATAAATTTTGAGAAAATTTTTTAATTTTTAGTATAATAAGGTTATTCCATAGGTCGTTGGGAGATTTATTAAATTTTCAAAAACGATTTTGTATTATACCACACCCATTTCAAATAATATAATCATGCAGTAAAATAAATCAATACATTATCTAGCAAACGCATGTTTTAGAATTTTAATTTTAGTTTCAATAAAATCATTAAAAAATATGTACGTACATGTGTTTCTTGACGAAAATTGGTCCATTTGTGTATTTATTTGCGCACTTACAAACTAATATATTTCAGATTTTTTAACATTCTTATTAAATTTAGACATTATTGAAAAATGACAAATACTTATAATCAAAAAAATAATTACAAAAAGTACATTATTTTAATAGTTTTATCATCACGCCTTTCAGCATTTTTGGATGAAGGTATAAATTAAAGCTAATTTGGATAGAAATAAATTCGATATTGAGTTATAATTTTAAAAAGCTGGTACGGAGAATAATTAATCTTTCTCATTGTAACCGCCCTGCACGATCGTAAGAACAACTTTCGACGAAATGTGGATTTTCGTCCGCTGGCTGGTTAAACGCTCTTAAGATTTTCGATTAAGTTCCGCTAATATTGTCTTCATTTAAATTTTAAAAATATGTTTTCAAGTTATTGCAGAATTAGATTATTGTTCAGCACTGTTTTTTGTTTGTCACTCGTTTTGGGGAAGTATAACTCTAAATATTGCTTTGATGAGAGATCACCGATCACAATCTTAAATGTCTTCAACAATGTTAGCAACTAGATCTTATTAGCCGGATACCTCGCTCACCAACCCAGCCTTTTCCTTCTACTTCTCCTATCCTACTTCATTTTGCCTCAACCTCAACACATTATCTGCATAAGGCAGGTTTTCTGTTAATTTATTTCATATTAGTTATTTGTGAATTTTATTTTTCAATTTTGGAGGCAGGTATAGGTACCACTGCCCCGGGAACCATTTATTGGATATCAAACGCCAAAGTCATCATAAGTGGTTCGCTATGTTTGGTTGCTTAGCAGAGGGTTGGTTTTGGCGGTGAATGCATTTTCCCACCAAATGCTTGACGGCCAGGTCGGGAGAGACTGGTTAAATGAGACCTACCCTGGGACCCACAGTGGGAAAAATAGATTCATACGTCCGTTAATCCTGGACTTATTGACCCCCAGATTCCTACCCACCCCTCACACATTTTTCCTTCACAGAACTTCCTCTCCTTCCTTTCACTAAAAAGACCCTTCTCAAAAGATGAAATAGACCCTGAGGAAAATTGGTATACCTCAGGGCCTCCTGTGTGATCTTTTGTAAAAAAATCTATTATAGTCACAATTGATTTCATATTTCCTATTGTACTATTATTTTATTACTCTTGGTAGCTCGGTGCAATGAGCGGTTTAGTCTGGATGTATTACCATTGAAGATTTGTGTATGTTTGCATATATAAGCCAAACAAAACGATGAAAAACAAAGAAGGAAATTTTGGAAAAGTACTATTAATATTCTTTATCTGCTTTTACTTCGAAATCATACTCTCCAGCACCTGACATGAGTTTCTGCTTTTTCTTCGAATTTTTCACCTTTCGGTTGATCGTGAATGTCTTCCTTGACGGCAAATAATGGTAGTTTATACACATTATCCTTCTGAAAAATAGGCCAAGAATATACTCTACCTCTCTGCCATACCCACAGCCCCACATGCTCGTGAAATTGGATAAGCAGAGACTTTATGCCCTCCTGCTCCGCCCCAAGAATTCCAAACAAGTCATAAAATAGTTTTATGTTTCGAGCACTATTTGACTGGCTAAAATATTAAACAGAACAGCTTTCAATAGGAGGTCTCAGACGATAATAAAAAGCTTTTCATAAGAATATAAAGTTTTCGAGTGGGATTTATAAAACTTCACACAAAAACAATCATAGTAGTTTGGTAAATTTTTGGCTTAAAGTAATATATATAATATATATATATATTTTTACATTAACTCCACACAGGAGGCCCTGAGGAAAATAATTTCTGCCCTGAGGGAAATTATTAAAAAAGGGCCTATGTCATCTGTTATAGTTCACATAAGCATCTTCCATTGTAATACCGATAGAACAAGGATAGCGTTCCCACCCGACGCCTGTGCTCTAAAGATTGCAATCCGTCTGTTAAGATGGAAGAATCTATCAAACGGACCGTTCGTTTCTGAGTAGAGGGTATTTTTCAGGTATTTTGGAGATCCAGACCAGACATGGCTGCCAAATTCAACCGTGGGGCGTACTTGTGATTTGTACAAGGTTAGCGGTTGTGTACTATTAAAGTATCTGCGGGCCCTGTACAGTATGCCCAGTTTTTGGGAGGCCAACTTTACTCTGGCTTCGATGGAGCCGCCATACCTGAGCTGGTCACTTAGGGTTACACCAAGTATATCAATGGAGGGGCTGCTTGGAAGATTGCTTCCGTTGAAAGAGACTAGATTTTCATTTCGATCCCTTTAGACATAATCAGACAAGATTGGATCTTTGAAACATTAAATTCAACGAGATTATTTTTACTCCAAGAGAAAATACTCTCGAGGTAACCGTCCGTCGTTTGAGATATATATATATATATATATATATATAAAATTGATAATCATTGTTGTTATCCCTACACTTGTTTCACCTTCGATGCTTTTGGCAGCAGTAGAATTATTCTTATGTCATTTTTTACGCATCATATTTAAATGTCCGGATTAAATTTTCCCTACAGGAAAAACTAAACCCTTTCACACACTTCCCAAATGATCATCTAGTCAATCCACGCTATGCAATTGCACTATATAAGTATTATAAATACAAAACAATACAAGAACAACATGTCAACCTAACAGAGACCAAATGGGAAAATAATTCACCGACTCCAGATATTTTCATTTCAGAGGGTTCGGCTCTGTGGAATTCCTAATTAAACCTATGAATCCTACTGATCCCTCAATATAAATATTTAAAAAATCTTTTGTAATCCTACATGTATTTAAAATGACTGATTTTTGCATTTTTATATATAAATTCTTTGACAAATCTAATACGCCTAAATTTTGAATGAGAGACCTAGGTATAATGCCAGTAGCCGAAATAACAAATGGTAATATTTTTACAGTCTGAGAATGCCAAATTCTTTTAATCTCATTTCCTAAATCTGTGTATTTTTTATTAGTAACTAGCAGACCCGGCCACACGTTGCTGTGACTAACGAAACACAACGCCATTTACCCAACCTTTATAAAATCCACACCATCCGCTCACCTCACACTGCCCGCTGCCCGCTGCCCGTTGCCCAAATTGAATATTTGAATTTCTCGGCTTTTCTCTACTATAATAAGCATTTATTATACATATAAACCTTCCTCTTAAATCACTCTATCTATTGGTGAAAACCGCATGAAAATCTGTTGCGTAGTTTAAAAGATCTATGCCACATACATTTTGAGCGACTTCATTTTATACTATGTAATGATGATACCTACCACAAAACTTAAATTTCTACTCATATAATTTGACACTTACCTATCTTATTAAAAAAAACTCAAAAATGCATAATATACAACAAAAATGTATTTTTGACCGATTATCTCTACCTCTACATATTACAAAGTAAAGTTCCTCCGCGCCGTCTGTCTGTCTGTTCGCGATAAACTCGAAAACTACTGAACGGATTTTCATGCGGTTTTCAGCAATATATAGAGTATTTTGTGAGGAAGGTTTAAGTATGTAATTTGTCAATGATTTGTGTAAATTGGTTGAAACATAACGATAATTGTTAGAAGTGTCGGAAAAAAGTCTAGCCGCCTGGTAGCTTTCATCGAAAACGCTGCCTAATCCTTTTGGGATATAACAAAACAATTAATGGTGGGATATTCCTCTTTTATAGATAAACTAAAAAGTCCGCGAAGGCATACATCTATCTTTTACGGATAGCTTACTATACGCATTATATCTAATATGAGAGTTTTCGAGTTTATCGCGAACAGACAGACAGACAGACAGAAAGACGGCGCGGGGGACTTTACTTTATAATATGTAGAGAAGATAAGGTTTTTATTTGTAGTCTTTTCACCCCTATCAGTCATCAGGCCATTTCACATGTTTTATTATTATTATTTTTTAATATTTTATTTATTAACCAATACAAATAATATTTAATTAACCAATATATATAATATTAGTGGTAACAATACCTACCTAATTGAGAAATTCTCGTGTTTAGAGAGGGAGCACTATCAGATTGACAGTACTATACATACTTAACAGTTGTTACAATTTGGATGTATGTAGAACTACTTTTTTTATGTATAATGAATAATAAGTTTGGCATTTTTTTTATACATAATGGAAAATTTTTATACATAATGAAAATATAAGTTGTCATTTTTTTTTGTAATGAAACATTATGTGAATTTTCATACATAGAGAAAATATAAGTTGGCATTTTTTTGTTCATAATGGAAATATAAGTTGGCACATCGTAACATATAATCTAGTTTGTAAAATGTTTTTTAAGTTTTTGTTTAAAAAATTCATAGTTCCATTCGGATCATAGACATCCGAATTCAATAGACCAGAAGATACAGATGAGGGGTAAAACCAAACTATGGGAGGGGAAGAGGGGAAAGATGACCGTGATTCGTTAAAAAATCAATCTGACAGTATATAGGCATCTCGCATTATAATATTACCATTTAGTTCTTAAAAGCAAAATCTGCTTTGAATGAATAGACCTTTTTACATGGGAGCGCGAATTGCTTGCCACGTTAATAACATATTTGCGATGGCCAAATGCTCGCCCCGAAAAGGTTCGCCCCTATTCACATTCTGGGCTTTGAAGCAAAGAATGGACGGCTACCTCGAGAGTGTTTTCTCTTGGGGTAAAAATAATCTCGTTGAATTTAATGTTTCAAAGACCCAATCTTGTCTGATTACGTCCAAAAGGGATCGAAATGAAAATCTAGTCTCTTTCAACGGAAGCAATCTTCCGAACAGGCCCTCCATTGATATGCTTGGTGTAACCCTAAGTGACCAGCTCAGGTATGGGGGCTCCATCGAAGCCAGAGTAAAGCTAGCCTCCCAAAAACTGGGCGTACTGTACAGGGCCCGCAGATACTTTAATAGTACACAACTGCTAACCTTGTACAAATCACAAGTACGCCCCACGGTTGAATTTGGCAGCCATCTCTGGTCTGGAGCTCCAAAATACCTGAAAAATACCCTCGATTCTGTGCAGAAACGGGCGGTCCGTTTGATAGATTCTCCCATCTTAACAGACGGATTGCAATCTTTAGAGCACAGGCGTCGGGTGGGAATGCTATCCTTGTTCTACCGGTATTACAATGGAAGATGCTCCGAGGAACTAGCATCATTGATCCCTTCGGCACCGGTGCATAGTCGGGAAACACGCCAAACGCGTGCCCAACATTTGTACACGGTTGACATTTGTCACATGAGAACGGGTCGTTTCTTCGACTCGTTCTTGTGTTCAACAGCTCGGCTGTGGAATGATTTGCCGGCCTCTGTGTTTCCTCCTTCCTACAACATGGGTCTCTTCAAGACCAATGTTCATTCCTTCCTCTCCTCAAAAAGACCCTCCACACAGCATCCCAGATGACATAGGCCCTGAGGGAAATTATTTTCCTCAGGGCCTCCTGTGTGGAGTTAATGTAAAAAAAAAAAAAAAAACATAGCAATATTTTGTTGCCGTATTTAGTTAAGACACTTTTACAAATGTTTCATAATTTACTTACCCCTGTAACCAGTGACGAGCTCACTGGAAAAACGCCCACATTAGCTATGCTCTAGGTAGGTGTATAGCTCAAGCTCTCATATATTGCCGTGTTATTTGGTAAAATGTATAGATGTTAGCTCTACGCTGGTCAGGGCAAGAATGATGACGTCACATTTTTTTGATTCAAGCAAGGCTTTCATAAGCCCAGCTGGCTTCAAGGCAGAGCTATAGCCGGCTCCATGGGGAGGGGGAAATAATACGTTTTTATCACTTAGGGCAGGTCCAGATATATTCACATGTCCGTGGTTCGGATTGTATTTCTTTAGGGAGTTCGTTAAAGCATTTTATGGCGGAGTATGTGTAATGATGTTGGGCTGTTGTTGTATTACCTAAGTTTAGGGATTATTATTTGTCCTAAGGTTCTCGGTCTGGTGCTTAAATGACTTTGTTGTTAGTTTATCTTTGTGGATTTGAAGTAATGCATTTTTTTGATAAATTTTATTTTGTGGTAATACTTTGAATTCATGGAATAATATTTGGTTTGAATGGTCTAATTGTTTCTTTAGAATAATTCTGTAGAAGAATTTGGTTGGCGAGAATGGGTACCGCCGCCCCGGGAACCTTTATTGGATAACCAACACTTCAGCCATAGGTCACCCCAAGTGGTTCGCTATGTTTGGTGATTTAGAAGGGGTGCCCGGATTCATGGGGTGAGGTTTGTCTGGGTCTTAGAGGCGGATGACCAGGTCATACTGAACTCCAGATACCTACCCACCACTTAAACCCTTTTCCTTCCCAGAACTCTCCTCTCCTTCCTTTCCTTAAAAAAACCCCCACACAGCATCCCCAAAGATGACATAGGCCCTGAGGGAAATTATTTTCCTCAGGGCCTCCTGTGTGGAGCTCATGTAAAAAAAAAATCGTCACTTAGATGGATAGGTTTCTAACTACGCTTCTCTATGTTCTGAGGTGTAAAAGTTTACGAAGACGAATTTACATAATGAATTTAACAATTTCGGATTTCGAGGTTCAAAGTATTTTAGTTTAACACATTTGAAAGGAAAATATATGTTATATATAGATAATTTTCAATATTTTCCAACATTTTCCACATCTAAAAGGTATATGAAATTCCCTCGATAGAAAAAAAACATCTCCAAATATCATTTTACTAACTTATTTTCTATTATTTTACAGGTTATATGTGTGAAAAACTTCGCAGTATTTCATTAAATACTAATTAAGACATTTCCCATGAAATTTTTGCAATATTTTAAACGAGTCGTGTTTAATTAAACATTTTCACAATTTTCGCTTAATTATTATCGTTTTTAAACGACTTCCAAAAGGAGGAGGTTCTCAATTCGACTGTATTTTTTTTTTTTTTTTTTAATGTTTGTTACCACAAAAAAATTTTCCGGGTGAACCGATATTGACGATTCTTTTTTTATTTGAAAGCTGGTGCTTCCCATATGGTCCATTTGGTCCAGTTCTGACAATGGTATCCATGAGAAAACCATATAAGTCTTAAATTTGCATTAAGTATGTGCGTGACAAATGGACGAATAACTCAATATCACGCCAACCGATTTCGATGATTCTTGTTTTATTGGAAAGTATGTATTTCAAGGGTAGTTTGTTGAGAATTTGGTTAGATTCTGATTATGGAATCCATGACAAAGTAACGGAACTCTTCAATTCTTAGGAGCAAATTAACGATACTCGGCCGGATCTCTTAATTTGACCGTAACGTCGTTATGGTCAAATTATGTATGCATCATATGAGCACCACGTTTAGCAGGTCTTCCCGTATTTAGAAAAATTAGTTAGTGTACTTCAGATTCACTAAAATTAAAAAAAAAAAATTAAAAAAAATTTCACAAAACAAAAAACGACTTCAAAAAATATACTAAAAGGTAAAAAAAAATATTTTCGTATTCTTCTACAACTTAATAATCAACTTACTTTTTCTACTCATCAATATGTAGGTACGATTGTTATTTTTGGAGTCGGTGTCAGCTAAGGTACCCGGCCCGGCGTGTTCACTTGACAGGTCCCCTCCCGCCGCGGCCTCGCTCTCGCCCCTTCCCTCGTCAAATACAAGCACATCTCACCTATAACTATGTATTTAATTACAAACCTACCCTAGCTGACACCGACTCAAAAAATAACAATCGTACCTACATATTGATGAATAGAAAAAGTAAGTTGATTATTAAGTTGTGAAGAAGTTGAAGCCACCTCTGGTCTGGAGCTCCAAAATACCTGAAAAATACCCTCGACTCTGTGCAGAAACGGGCGGTCCGTTTGATAGATTCTCCCATCTTAACAGACGGATTGCAATCTTTAGAGCACAGGCGTCGGGTGGGAATGCAATCCTTGTTCTACCAGTATTACAATGGAAGATGCTCCGAGGAACTAGCATCATTGATCCCTTCGGCACCGGTGCATAGTCGGGAAACACGCCAAACGCGTGCCCAACATTTGTACACGGTTGACATTTGTCACATGAGAACGGTTCGTTTCTTCGACTCGTTCTTGAGTTCAACGGCTCGGCTGTGGAACGATTTGCCGGCCTCTGTGTTTCCTCCTTTCTACAACATGGGTCTCTTCAAGACCAATGTTCATTCCTTCCTCTCTTCAAAAAGACCCTCCACACAGCATCCCAGATGACATAGGCCCTGAGGGAAAAATATTTTCCTCAGGGCCTCCTGTGTGGAGTTAATGTAAAAAAAAAAAAAACATCTCATCTATAACTATGTATTTAATTACAAACCTACCTTAGCTGACATCGACTCAAAAAATAACAATCGTACCTACATATTGGATGAGTAGAAAAAGTAAGTTGATTATTAAGTTGTAGAAGAATACGAAATAATTTTTTTACGTTTTAGTGCATTTTTGGAAATCGTTTTTTGTTGTGTTAAAATTTTTGTTTGTTAATATTAGCGCGCTCCCTCTTACATTCGTATTTACATAATATCTCCCCTTCTTCTTTGACAGCGCTTACTACCGGACCTCGGAATTTTTCCCAACGTAAATTTGCCCTCTTTTCATCAAAATTATAGATAATATCAATGTTTCTTTATCCTTTTAATATTTCATTAATCCGGTGTTATTTCGACTCCTAACAGACGAATGTGTCTTCTTGTAAAAATGCTACCACCTTACCAAATGATGCACTATTATTTTCTATTAATAAGATCGCTGTTTAATTATAATTTTGACTAACAGAACAAAAGAAACTGATCAAATAAATAAAGCTAATTCCTTTGAATTTCATTACTTAGTTGGTGAATTTGTTTCAAATTAAAACTCTTCGTAAATAAACATCCGTAATTAAAAGAAATAACTACTCAATTTAACTCGGAGCAATTCTCATTCAATAAATACAAAGACTCCGGGAGAACTTTTCAGGCAACTTTATCGCTTTGAATAACAAAAATAACTCAGACGGTCCGATGTTTTTGTCGCTTCCAAACAGCTAGGTAAGTACTTCACTGTATTTTACATCCAAAGTTATCGTCGGTACCTGCTTGCTTCAATCCGTCTAATTGCTCATCGGAATAAAATGTACAAATTGACTGAGTAAATGCAAACATTTGAAAATTTAAATGATGAATGCAAGCAAATTTAAAGTCATGGTGTTTGAAAGAGAGTATAAAACAGTGTGTAATATAGTTGTGAATGACGAATACTTGGAGCAGATGGATGAGTTTGTGTATCTGGGAAGTATGTTTTATGAGAGATGGGAAGGCATTTACCCTTTTTTCAATATCTTTGATAAAGAAATATAGTAAATGCAGGTAACTCCATTAATGGAGGACTGAACGCCGTTGTCGCTAACAAAAAACTGAAAAAAGAAGCGAGGCTAACAGTTCATAATAGATTGCTGGAACCTACTCTGCTGCATGGCAGTGAAGCAGAGGAACGATGAAAGATGAGAGTAGACTGAAAGATGAGAGTAGACTGAAGAGAGCAGAGGAAAGATGAGAGTAGAATAAATGCTGTAGAAATGAGGCGTGTGTGTGGTAAAATCATGTATGATCGTGTGAGAAATGTGAAGATCTGAAAAGAAAACCAGGCTGACGTAAGCGTAATAAGTAAGATTAATGAAGGGACGCTTAGATGGTTTAGGCATGTGAAAATAATGAATTAAGAAAAGAGTGTAAAGAGATTTTTTTGACGCCAATGTAAATGGTAGAAGAAGTCGGGGACGCCCGAGGAAGACATGGCACGATCAAGTAAATCAGATACTTGAGTGGGGCCATGTCAAGAGTCAGAATAATAGAAGAGTATGTATTTGACGATGTATGAACGTGAATGAGTCAAGGAGTGTGTGCCAAGACTGAGTTGTTTGGCGGTCCGTCCTCTCTATCTGGTTGGCTAGTTAGTTAGGGATTTTGTATTTAAAAAGTTAACGGGAGGTACCAAAAGAACAAGTGCCCAAGTCAAGAGCTCACATAATTTATAATTTTATTATGTTCATTATTTATTAACTCCTCAGGCTAATTTGTTTGGTTTTCGGAACAACTCATATATGTCTCACAGAAATCGTTGTGACTCACTTACTATCGTGGTTGGAAATATGATCAGAACGGTTTTAGAAGGAGTAAACACCACACTTTATATTTAAATCTAAAGGTTAACCCCAACACAATTAAATTGTGCAACTTTATGAAACCAATGCTTTTGATCGCAATTTGAAAAAAAAATGCTACTGTGGGAATTTTTTATAATTATTTTTACACAAAATGAGAAAAACGTGAGTTGACGAAAATGTTTGTAATATATTTCGCTAATAAAATGTATGTTTTTTTCGGTTATCAGTAATTTTATTGCATTCATAAATTTTATGTTTTAAAATTAAATGTTTATTTCGAATTATAAAATTTGAAAGTGTAGGTATTTCATCAACTTTCAAAGACGGTTTTTCGTTGTCGGATGCATTCAGGAATATTCCATTTATTTGAATTTTATTTCAAAGAGAAATAGATTCAACGTTTAATAATCCGAGTACGATACATTGTACTATTTGAACGAGTCGGCTTAGACTTCCCAGATATTATATTGGAGGAAAATAAAATAGACATAATTTTATCTGTTGGTAGACATTTTGTATTTCTAAACTAAGCTCTACTATTGTACATTAAGGTGGGTTAAAAAAAGTTTTTTTTTTAAATTCCACGAGCGATAAAAGGGTGCCAAATGGGTTCAAAACAATGTGTATAAAATTTTTCAAATTTCTGATACGATCTTCTTCCTCCGGATTTACTTTAAAGTTTTACAAATTTTCATATTATTAAAGGGTTATTTCTAGTGTACGTACATATATAAAATGAATATTATGAATGCCTTAAAACACATTTTTTTGTAATCTTCCATAGCAAATGTAGTATATATTTGCGAAATCGTTTACAAAAAGTCCCATGTTGAATTTCGCAAAATAATGCCGAATTTTGAGAGTAAAAAGGATTTTGTTGGTATTTTAGTACACCGCCTTGACATAATTTGAAATATATTCATATATTTTTTAAATAAATAAATCAAAATATTTCCTCTATTATTTGTTTGATTGAAAAATAATTCATTTTTAATGGTTTATCTAACATTTTTTAAAGATTTAACAAGGGTGGGTTTTTCTCTATTATGTGAAATTTCAAAGTCAATCCGGAGGACGAAGATGATATCCAAATATTATTGAAAAAATTACTTGATTTTATATCTTCGTTTAATACCCTTTTATCACTTTTAGACAAATCAAAACCAGATTTTTTCCCATACAGTCACGACTAATCTTATTGTACATGTTATAAACAATGTTTTGTCGTATTAAAATAAATGATTGAATTACGTGATGATGGACTGTGACGCTGTCCGAACGTCAGTTGAAAAAAGAGAAACTGCAACATGACATAATAACCCAAAAAATAATCACTATACCAATTGCAAACAACGCATAGAAGTAGAACAAGCTTTAAAACAGAAATGGTTTTTTCTTTGTTCTTGTTTATTTCACGCTTATATTATTCCCGTGCGTTCAGCGCGTGGACAAAAATGTTTTGTGTCAAAACCACACACGACTCCAACAACGGGATAATGTCTACAACAGTTTTGATGGGACAAAAATGTATTACAAAAATATTCGTAATGCTTTTGTCTATTTTTATCTGATACCGCGAGATTTATTTAAATTTTTGAAACAGTTATTAAAAACAGTATACAATGTAGAAAAAATACCACATACTTAGGTAAAGTTTGTTCAAAATACCACGAAGGGTGTTATGTTAATTTTGTCATAGTTCTATTGTAAATAAAACATAAAATTAATGTGCGCATTTTCGTTAAAGATTTTTTTTTACATTAATTCCATGCAGAGTCCCTGAGGAAAATAATTTCCCTCGGGACTTATGTTATATTTAAAGATGCTGTTTAAAGAGTCATTTTAGGAGAGGAAGGAATAAACATGGGTCTTGAAGAGACCCTTAGAAATAAATACCAAAAAAATTGTTAAAAAATAATACCACCCTGTAAATCCCCGTTATTGACAATGTTTCCATGTTATGTTTTCTCTTCCCGTCGTTCTCTCCCCCTCTCGCAAAATCACCCCTGTCACTACTCCCACACAATTATATCTAATCATTTATTTACTTGAATAAATTTTAAGTAGCAGATAAATAAAAATTTAAGTTACAAGTGCACATGAAAATTAAAACACCTCAACACAAAAATAAAATTTAACTGTATCTCCCAAGAACAATCCTGAACGTACCCATGTTTTGAAAGATGCCGTGAAAGCATCTTGAATTAAGGCGATTTATTTGTTTTTTAATATCCGTCTGATAAAATAAAGAACCAGGCTTTAAGGCTTTAAAAAATATCAACATAATGCTTGTGGTACTTCAAAACACTCCGTGACGCATTACATCATCATTATGGCATACCGTTCTTACTTAGGTCAGGTTGTTTCACCCGGCGTATAGTTAAAGCCCGGGTTTCCGGCTTTCTGATTTTCTTTATATTTTCGCATGGATTTAACGAAACCACTCGGCGTGTGGTACACGAATGTACATATTTAAAACAGATAATGTTGTACATGAACCAAAAATACAGTGCCTAATAATTTATTGATTTTGAATTTTTGAAAGCAGCTATAACTTTGTGATTATCCATCATATTCCTATTAATTATTATTAATTAATATTAAATTATTTTAATAATATTATAAAGGTGAAAGTTTGTATGGATGTATGTTTGTTACTCTTTCACACAAAAACTACTGAATGGACTTTAAAATTCTTTCACTAATAGAAAGCCACATTATTTGCGAGATCTATAGGCTATATACATATATTGGTAAGCTCTGGCGTTATAAATAATCTCTGGCGTTATGAAATTATTTATCATACGTTTTCTGTCAATAACAAAATCGATTTATTGCAAACGTCAACCAATTGTCGCCTTGGAAACGACGTTTTTTTAAATTTTTGAATTATTCGATTCACCCTAAAAAGAGTGCTTTGTTGGCGGTGGAGAGGGGGGGAGGGAAGGAAGGGGAAGGGGGAGGGGTGGAGGAAGGTGGGGGGAGGTGGAGTGGGGAGGGTATGGGGTGGGTGGAGAAGGAGAGGGAGGGAGAGGGGGGGTTAATGGATGAGTGGAGTGGGGAGAGGGAATATGGAGGGGAGAGGAATGGGGGAGAGGTGGGTGGAGGGGGAGGGGAGGTTGGTGGGGGGAGTGGAGTAGGGAAGGGGTGGGTGGAGGATGATGGGGGGGTGGAGAGGGAGGGGTTGGTGGAGGGGGAAGGGGGTTGATGGGGGGAGTGGAGTGGGGAGAGGGAAGGTGGAGGAGGCTGAGTGGGAATCCCCTAATACCATGCGAGCGAAGCCGCGGGAAAAAGCTAGTAATAAATAAATGAAACAATATAGCTTTGTTAGAACCACTTTACGCCGACCGGTTTCGGAACGACAGTTCCATCCTCAGGGCAAACATATAATGGCTTGACAATAACAGAACAGTGGGTGAGTGCAATGTATTATTACTAAGTATTGTGGTAGGGTTGATGGCGTGGCTAATTAATGAAGAGTGGGTGGGGGAAACAGAACGGACATTGAATGGGAACATATCTTCTAAGGTGGGGCTTAAGATATAATTTTTTGTTTACTGATAATGGATTGATTATTATTAAGGCGATCCACTAGTTCAATACTGTGCCGTGGACAGTAGTTCTTCGGTGGACGCCATAGGGGTCACTTTGAATAACCGAATTCGTCGACTAGCGGCCGTATTGTAAAATATCAACGCGAAAATGCATATTTTATTTTATTTTGGAAAGATTGGGTGTAAATATCAACTTTTTTTGCGATTATTATAAAATAAACTGAATTTGCCACATCACACAATAAAACCATATCCGAAAAGGGGTTTATAAATAGGAGAGTTTGGACTTGAAAGTGTGTTTTTTAGACCGTATACTTTATTTTTTTATAGGCTTATTAAAATACTTATAAAAAAAATGACCGATATTTTTAAGGGCCAAGGTATGTTCTACACGCAGTATTTAATTGAAGCATCTACAATACTTCTAAGCGATCAAATTTTCAAAACAAAAACATATGATTTTGCATTATTTACTATGACTTCATCTTAAGGAATTTTTTTTAATTTCTAAGGCTTCTAAGTTATCTGAGCGTTTTCCTTTAATATTAATATGAAGAATATTAATATTAAAAATATGATTATTTTCAATGATATGGTTAGCAAAATCGGAAAAATTATTATTATTCAGACACCTTAAATGTTCTCTGATTCGAATTTCGAAATTACGAGTTGTTTTCCCTTTAATGTAATGACCGTTCTGATTATAAAATGAGCTCTGTTTATACTCGTAAAATGTTCAATGTCTTTCTGTATCCCCCATCCACTCTTCATTAATTAGCCACGTCCCCACCCCCACCACAACGCTTAGTAATAATATGTTGTACCCACCCAGTTTTGTAATTGTCAAGTAATTATATGTTTGCCCTGGTGAAACCGGTCGGCGTAAATAAAATATATAAGTTATAATGTTTGATTTATTGACTTTAAGTTCGCAAGTGAAATTTTTGACGGCCTCCGTCAAAAAGACGGAGGCCGTCAAAATTATTTGTATATATAAGTACGAAAAAGCGTCTCAGGCAAAAAAAAAATAAGTGGTCATTACATGTTTTGAAATATTGCGGGTACTTAAAATTGTACATTTATTCTTTACAAGAACTAGATGTGAAAAAAAATATATATTAATGACCACCATGCCTTCTCACCAAGTATGGTGGGAAGGAATAATCGTCCGTTCAGTGACTCTCCCATCTGGTTCAGCAGGCTAGATCTGGCCAGCTGGCCGACAATTTGCCGATCGCTTGTGTATATAGTAATTTTATTTTATTTATTTATTATTTTTTTATTTATTTATTTACGGACAAATAGTCCAATTAACAATATAACAATAACACGAATAGAAAAAAAGATAGATCACAATGAAAGGAGATTACATATAGATGAAGAGCATTGACAAAATACATATAATATAAAAGTACATAGAAAAGATAACTATAAGTAGCTTGAAGATGAATTTAAAAAGACTTTAAAAAACCACATTGCGTAACGACTGCCGAAAGTCATTTAGGCTTACACCAAAAAATTCAGTGCTTTGATTTGCGTTGACAAGTCTCGACATTCTGGATAAAGGAGAATAATATCCATAATTAGTAGAATGTTGATTGAGGAACAGCAATTCATTATTTCGGAGTCTACGGGAAGGAATGTTGAACTGGATGAGTTGTAACAAAGCAGGTGTGTCAGTAATACTGTTGATAATTTTGAAAATGCATATTAGATCAGAGTCCTTTCTACGTTTTTCTAAAGAGGAAATGTTTAAAGTTTGTTCAATTTCTATTTATATGGTAACCTGCAAGCTGAAAAAACATTATCAAAGTTTCAAAAATTATCAAAAATTTTCAATTATTAAAGACAGCGGTTTTACGTATGAAAATTAAATGTTGGGTTGTTAGTATAATATTAAATTTCTTTAAATGATTAACTTTAATTCCGAGCTGAATAAGGCGAGTGTAGTTCAGGACTCTTGGAGTCCGGCCAACTCAATAGTCTAGAGTTGTGTCCCGCCAGAACTAATGGGGGCATTATTTGTTATTTTATTTTGGACTTAACAACCATTTACTGTGCACTTTATTTCTTTGCCAGTACTTTGTAAACAGTGTCGGGATATTATTCTTATGACTGCAATTTTGGTTGTCTACCTTGCGTAGATAAATAAGAGTTGACAACCATTTCAGGAAAAAGGGTAGTGCAATCTTAATCTATGCTAAATATAAGCGAATGTGATAATATCTTAGCGAATAAATCCAGTAATTTCCTTTTGCCGACGAAGAATACAATTTATTTGATTCAGTGTTACTTTCAACTACATGTGTACATAACACATTTGGTTATGATACATTTTTATGTCGACTGCGATATGAACAGCAAAATAAGTTGCGGAGATATTTATATCTTAGAGACTTCGGTTATTATCCTGGATTCATTTATTCATCTTTATTAATTCTATAACATTCAGTAATGTACTATGCCTGTCTCAGTAAGAATTTGTGTTAAAAACAGGTACATTTTAAAACATAACCAGTTTAAAACAAAAATACAAATAATGACAAAATATTAAATTTCATGTCTACTAATAAATTCCTAGTACACCCATTATCAGATACAATTAAAACCACGTTTGGAGTAGAATTTTATTAATAAATAAATTTTTATTCTTATGTGTTTCTAAATTTCCTACAGAAATTAAAGCTGCTTTCTACACTAATAATAACCCAGGTAAACTTTCATTAAATTTTGAGGATAAAGAATATAATTTAAGCCATTCTGGCATTATAAGTTTAAATGTGATGATTGCCCAGCATTTTATATAGGTAAAACGTAAAAGTGGTCCAAATAGTGTAGATTTTTCGAAATTCGCAACGCACCTCATTAATTTAATAAATCTTCGGTGATAGATGTACTACATAGAAATGGGATAGGTCTACGCTTTAATAATCTATAAGTTCTTCAAATAAAGAAAAAATCATTAAAAATTATTAAAAAGAATTAACTAAATAATCAGTTAGATTTTTCGAACAGATTTATTTTTAACATATTTCCCTTCCCCGCGCCTACTTTTACCCTTACCCTCCTAGGTACCTCCCCCTTGTCCCCACCAAACATAATCTTCTCTCTTCCTCTTCTACTTTTCATTTAAGCGCTCTGTAATCATGTATTTTATTTAACACATTTTATTCACACTGAGGAAGGTTTAGGTCGAACCGGAATAGGTTGGTTTTAAAAAATATAATAAAGTGGAACTAAACAAAGTTATTTTATTGTTATTATTACAAAACATTACACTTAAAATAATAATAATAATAATGATTTATTGTCTTCATTTCTTAATAACAAATAGAGATAATGATATCCTCACTGGGATCTCCCGTGCTGAGGATTTCATTTACATATTATTATTTAATTATAAGAATAATATGAATTCGACATAACATATACCATGTAGTATTTTTTTTTTAAATTATAAAGTAAATAAGATAGTGTTTTTTTATAACTCAGTTCATTAGATTCGGTTTTAGTCTGTATTTGATTTCAGTATATTTTCTATTTCTAATCTCCCTATATTTAGTATCCAGCTTTTTATTTGAAATTTAAATGTTATAATGTTGAGGTTTTTGAGTGAGAGTGGTATTTTATTGTAGAGTTTAATGCCATAATATAAGAAGCTTCTTTGCCCAAATGTTGTGTTAGCAGTTACTTGTTGGATATGTTTTTGACCATGAGATCTAGTGTTTCTAATGTACGTGTCCGTTGTTATTTCTTGGGTTTTGTACTTATGAATGTAAATGAGTATAGTTTTAGAATATAGTTGTTTAATTGACATTATGTTAAGATTGTTGAAGATTTCGTCAGTGCTAGTTCTTACAGGAATTTTCAGTATAATTTTCATTATGGCTTTTTGAGTTTTAATTAGTGGATTTAGTATGTTTTTATTTGCACTGCCCCATCTGATAATACCGTATTCTAACAGTGATTGGCAGAGAGCCATTTAAATCTTGATTAAGTCTTTTTTAATGAGGACATTCCTGATAGATTTGAAAAAATAACTTAGTTTTTTAATTTTATTATTTAAATAGGTAATGTGTTCGGTCCATTTTAAGTTTCGGTCAATTTTTACACCCAGATACGTTATATGGTCAACGTTTTCTAATGAAGGACAATTACAATTCTCATTTAAGTGATGCGGGCTATGAATTTTCAAGTTCAGGTTTTCTTCAGAGTTTTTCTTATTTTTTATTTTGAAAGTAATGAATTTGGTTTTATCAGCATTAAGTGTAAGTGAACGGTAGTCTAGCCATTTTTAATCCTATTATGTGTGTCTTCTGCTTTCTTGAATGTTTCTGTCCAATTATTCCCATTTATTAGGAGAACAGTATCATCCGCAAAACTGATGATTTCTCCTTCACATTCTATGTGGCATAGGTCATTAATGTAAATAAGGAACAGAATCGGACCCAGAATACTTCCTTGGGGCACCCCGAATTTCACATCAATACACTCACTGGTTATATTGTTAAGTTTTACAGTTTGCTTTCTGTTTCCCATGTAACTATTAAAAAATATCAGTTCATTATCAGTAATCCCTATGTTCTCTAGTTTTTCAAAAAGATGTGTGTGATTTATTGTGTCGAAGGCTTTAGAAAGGTCGAGAAATATGCCAATGCATTTTTCATGTGAGTCTAGAGAATTTTTAATATATTCAATTACTAAGGCTATGGCGTTTGATGTTCCTAGATTTTTTTCTGATACCAAATTGTTTTGGTGATAATAGTTTATTTGATTCTAGGTAGTCGACGAGTTGAGTTTTAACTGTTATTTCTAAGATTTTAGATAATGTGTTTAGAATTGTGATCTGTCTGTAGTTATTGATATCTTTACGATTTCCCGATATAAAGATTGGTGTAATAGTCCCTATTTTGAGTTGAGATGGAAATCTGCTTTCCGTGATAGATTTGTTTATTAGAAAGAGTATCGGTTCGGTAATTTCGTCTGGTAAGAATTTTATTGTTTTCATTGTGATTTCATCACTACCAGATGAAGATGTTGGTTTGAATTTAGATAACATTAGTGATAGGTCTTGTTTAGTGATTTGTTTTAGAGCAAATTTAATCCTTTGTGGATTTACGTGTTTGTTTATGTTCGGGTTAAAGTGTTGAGGTTTGGTTATTTTGTTGGCTAAATTCGAGCCTATGTTTGTAAAAAAGTTGTTAGTGTAGTTAATTAGTTTATGTACGTTTTTGTTGAGCGAGAGTGTACCGTTATCTGTGTTGATTTCTTCCAATGGGTTTGTTTTGTTTTGATCTGTGTAGGTGATTTCTTTAATTATTTGCCAGATAAGTTTTGGATTATTATTGGATTGATCTATTTTAGATCTGTAGTAATTTTGTTTAGCCGATTTAGTAAGATTGGAGCAGATGTTTCTATAGTTTTTATTATAACAGACAATCATCATCGTACCACTGGAAATGCATACTTATAAATGGAGGCGCTGTTTGTAATATAATCTGTTTATAACAAAAATAATAAAAATACAAATAACATCACGGTAAAAGACAATCAACATCGTTACATTGGAAATGCGTACATAAAAATAGGATTTGATAAAATCTTTGATGTCAGATCTGTGTTGACTAATGATGATGATTGGCTACATCCATCAGACTTTCTGCCCGGTATGCTGGGTATTAATAGCCTCGTTGATAGAAAGAAAACGGCTTAGCTGATAACAGGACATAACCTTCGTAACGACCAAAATATATTCTTCTGAAATAATACAAAAATTTGATTTATGTTCCCGACAATTTCATGAGCGCACGTAGGTAGAGGACTGATGCTATTCCGAGATGCAGAACTGACCTACCATTGGTAATGCATGCTACTCGGAATAAAAATTCTAGGTACTTTTAAATAACTTGTCCCTTATATAAATATTTTTTTAATTGAATGTTAAAAAATTAAAAATAGTATTATTCTCTAATGGTTATGATTAATGTGAATGTATAATTAAAGTAAAATATATTTTTTTACATCAGCTCCATAAATGAGGCCTTGAGGAAAATATTTTCCCTCAGGGCCTATGTCATCTCAGGAGATGCTGTACGGAGAGACATTTTAAGGAAAGAAAGGAGAGGAAGTTCTTAGAAGGAAATGGTCTGAGCGTTGGGTGGTAGTAATCCGAAAGTCAGAGTAACCTGAAGTGACTGACGGTGCAGGACAATGGGTCGAGAAACTCTCGATTCGGCCCGCCACGCAATAGGTAGGCAGATGCAACTGCCGCTAAGACCTATACAAATCTCACCTCTATAACCCGGTCACCCCTGCTAAGTCACCAAACGTAGCGAACCATTTGTAACTATGAAAAAATCCACTCTTTAAACTCCAAAGCAGCATTCTGACAAACGAGAAGATCTGGTGGCAAGATGTCAAATAGTGGTTTGATGCTTTCAGTGTCGCCCTTGTGAAAATACACCATTCAGAAAAAAAACGTTACTGAAAATGGCTTTTACTATGTTTGGTGATCAAATTTAGTAGTCAGGTACTTCCCTACCTTCTTCTATTTCATCTCCTTTTTCTTTCGACTACTAAGCCTCCGCAATTCGGGAAGCCATAGTCCCATTGGTTCCGAGACGTTGGGATTATAGTACAGTATTCAAAAATTACACAAACTGTCATTCAGCATCTTGCACCATTCGGAATTTTGCTTACGGCTTATTTATGTAGTTTTATTTTTAATATACGAGCAACACTCTGGGAATCATTTTAAGAACATGATCGCCCATTAATCTTTTAGATCGTAGTTGAAATTCGCGTTCTTCTCTTATTTTCATTATACACTGGTCATTGAATGGTTCTAAAGATCTGCGAAGAGTTTGCTGAAGAAACAAACATGCTATATAACCCCACTAAAACGGCTCTACTGCTCGTAAGACATGGACAAGGACCAAAAAATATTTTCACATTTTTTCTTTATTCATTGCTAATTTTCCAGTTATTGTTTTATGTGATCTTATTAAAAGGTCATTACCAGAGAAAACCGGAAATACGTCATTTTAAAAAAAGATTTTAGACGTATTGACTCTTTTCCACAAAAAATTATAAATGGATCTCGAAAGATTGTTTTTTTATCTAGCATTCCTATGTAATAAATTTTGAGAATTTTTTAAATTTTTTAGTTTAATAAGGTTATTCCATAGGTCGTTGGCAGATTTGTTAAATTTTCAAAAAAGTTTTTGTATTATATCACACCCATTTCAAATAATATAATCATGCAGTAAAATAAATCAATACATTATCTAGCAAACGTATGTTTTAGAATTTTAATTTTAGTTTCAATAAAATCATTAAAAAATATGTACGTACATGTATTTCTTGACGAAAATTGGTCCATTTGTGTATTTATTTGCGCACTTACAAACTAATATATTTCAGATTTTTTTAACATTCTTATTAAATTTAGACAGTATTGAAAAATGATAAATACTTATAATAAAAAAATAACTACAAAAAGTACACCCGCTGGCTGGTTAAACGCTCTTAAAAACTCTGCTTATGTTTATTTTCTTCTTAATTAAAAAAAAAAAGCTCCCACCCTGTAATTCAAACCCTCCTACCAACAACAATTTTGGTTTTTAAATGATGAAAAAAACTAAAGATGAAAAGATTTCTGAAATTTTGTACCGAATATTAAAATTAATTTTTAAATGAAAAATGAGCATAGACACCTACAATTTTAAGGACATTTTCTAATTACCAACTTAAAATAATTACGACTAATTATCCTCGGTAGCGCCGCTAAAGGACCGCTCGCGCTGGTTACTTACAATTTGTCTTTGGTGTTCCAGTTCTAGTGTCATGAATATTACAGGAAACAAATCGCTTCATAACTCCCAGTTTACCTTCCTCCTCCTCGGCTCCTTATCTTTCCCCTCCCCGTTTTGTTGGCCACACGATATTTCTATGTCGGTATGATATTATAAAGTAGTGACATTGCAACAACACTCTCCTAATAAGGGTCTCGCTTGCAGCTTATTATTTAGTAGTTCAATGAACGAATAAAAAGAAATAATAACATAAAAACCTTGGACAAAGACGCCAAAACCTTGCCACAAAAGCATTCAACGGACTTTCACTTGAAACAAAAATGGAGGAAAACAAAAATAAAATTCAGACTAAATCTCCTTAAGAGCTATTAACCAGCGGCCGAGAATTCTATTTTCTTCGAACGACGATCTTGCGATCGTACCCTTGAAAATGTACAGGGTGATTCCGCTGAGAAAGATTAATTATTCTCCATGTCAGCATTTTTAACATAATAACTCAATATCGATTTTATTTCATTCAAATTTTGCATTGATAAATACCCACATTCAAAAAAGCTCAAAATCGTGATGATAAAACTATTAAAATTATGCACTTTTTGATCATAAGTATTTATAATTTTTCAATAATGTCTATAATAAGAACGTAATTTTTTTTTACATGTATTAGTTTGGAAGACCGTAATTAAATAGACAAACTGAAGTATTTTTTATGATTTTATTTGAACTAAAATAAAATTTCTGCAAAGTAGCTTTCCCAAATAATTTATTGATTTATTTTACTGCATGATCTCACATGTGTGTTGTATAATTCAAATTTTTGTTTAAAAAATTAACAAATCTGCCAAAGACCTACGGTAAAACCTTATTATACCTACCTACTAAAAATAAACATATTTTCTCAAAATTTAAAACAAATCTTTACTAGATAATAGAGTAGGTCAGTCTTTCGAAATCAATTAATAATTTTTTGTGGAAAAGAGGAATTTGTGGAAATTCCAAAATTTGATTTAAAAATGACACATTTCCGGTTTTATCTGGTTATTCTCTCTTAAGCCCTTTAAAAATATCACTGCGTCTTTCACAGGGATCAAATCTCAGTAGATCCATGACTCTGTGTCGTGATGCGGCATAAATTTTCAGGATATTCTTTTCGATACCAAATCCAGTCGTTCATATAAAATATGTACACAAATTAAGAAAGTCCTAAATGGAGTTACTACCAACATACAACCATATTCGGGGTCTTAGGGGACGTATTGACTAACTTTTAACGGTGATTCCTGGCATTATTAGATGTAAAAATCCCACTAGAAGACTTGAAATATAATTTATTATTAACGTTTTTATTCAAAATACTTAACTCTAAATTCGACTGTTGCCAACTCCTAAAACTCATAAACTTATCTACGAATACCGACAGTAACCATACGACAAAATACACTATTCTAATGCAGCATTTATAAGCGGAACTACATCGCCCACTCTCCGATACAACGATTTCACACGTAGGAAATTAGTACTTAGGTGATGTTGACATATTTAACATCAATTTGGCGAATTTTGTGGATCTTGTAAAAAACTTATTCCAAAACTATTCCTGAACATATCTGTTGCTAACAACCCTGGCAGCGGCTTCATGAGCCGACTATTGGTGCCAGTGTTGTGCTCGGGGATTATGCCCCGTATAGGAACCAGAGCCCCGCTGGGCCCGGATGCCACCAGTAGTGCGGCACCACAGGGCGGGCTCCGACCTACCTTGCAGGCGGCTAGCTCGTACCACGGCAGGCAGGGGAGACCCTCGTCATCAGGGTGGTGTGGTCGCCGGTAGGCTGTTTGGAATGTTTTACATGGGGGGAAAATACTGGTCGTGATCACCCTCGAACAATCTCCTCAATAAAAGAACGGTATTTAGGAAAAACACAACAAGATATTTATTGTGAGAAAACACAGGAGTACAAGGTTAAAAGGCAATTCCTATCTAGAATATCCCTACACGGTAAATTTCTCAACCTGTCCTCTCTGGGATCGCCATTGCTCAGGTAAAATCACGAGGGCAAATAGAACACATTAATTTAATGGGGCTTACTGCGATGGATGCGGCGTGTCCGAACCTCGTCCGCTGCAGAGGGGATCTCGTTCCAACAGGAGTCTCCAGGTGAAACACGCCACAAACGTAAACATTATCACTGTACTTTAAATGACGCCTCGGCCTTGACAGCCGTAGCAACTAGAACACGCATTTGCGCATTACATTCCCGTCGCCATATCGCGTTGCGATTGACTCGGCCCACAAAGATGGCCTACGGAGTATTTCTACTTAACAATACAAACGACTGCTCGCGGAGCGCTCTGCCTGGTAAGCGTGAGCGGGTAGGGAACCGAAAACATCCGGTGACCCGCCGGCACAAAGCTAACGCGTGCCGCTGTATAGTGCTGCCCCCTCGCGGGTGCGCGCAACTACTGTATTCTCCTTTCTTCCAAACAGGAATGTGTTGCGTAACACTTCCCCCGCGCTTGGAAAAAAAGCGACGTGGCAATGGAGCAATAGGGAAAAAATCCTCTATGCTTCCCTCGGGGTTTTTTGTAGAGAGAACGGAGAGAACTGGCGAGTGAGAGTTTGATGACTTGAAAAAGCTGACTGGCTAAAACATAATTCTAGCTTATGCCAACGGCTAGGTGACAATGTTGAAAGGGGTGGGGAAGGGGTACATAAAACATGAGGAGCACAATGGGAAACAAGTACAATGGGAGAGTACAAGATACATGATTATGCAAGTGAAAAGACAATACATACAGTTATGCAAATGAAAAGAAAATGTTTGAGAATTTGATTCCACAGGTTCATTGGTCTGGAAGCTAAGTTTGTGGAGCGTAGATTTGTTTTTTTTGGTTTCGATGGTTTGCGGAAAGTTTCGAAGAATTGCGAAGAAAACGAGGGTTCACAGACTCTAAAGATTACCTTATCACTGTAACCTGACCCATTTGAGATAACACTCAAGAGTACACTAGGGCCTTGTGAAAACACTTGTTTCGTTGAAGACGTCGAAGGTTGCGGAGTGGAGACTGTGGTTGCAGTGCGGAGGGCTATGGTTACAGAGGTCGTTGAGGAGAAGAATCCAGGGTCTGCGGACAAGCCAGTACGAATCCTAATGTGCCAATATGGTAAGCACGGATCGTGTATAATGGTTACCGAAGCATAATGTAGCTCGGGATAACTTGTGAGGGTGCGCATTCAGCGAATACTGGAGAGTCAAGGTAATAATGGTTTACACATGACATTGTTTGCGTCACAGCATAACAGAGCAAGAGACGGCAAAACTGGCTTGGTAGCGAGAGCAGGAACAAAAACCCAGGGGCTAGCGTGCCCAAAGGTAGTCCAGGGTGTCATTATATAGTGGGACAACTCGGCTCGCAATGGTGCAACAAGACAACATACATAAGGCGGTATGGTCTGCGTTTTCAGGAACAAATATGTAGAAAATGGCGGCGGGGGACCTCCGTAACCACAGTGAAGGCTGCCAGGAAGTGAAGCTCAGCTTGGCTGCCGATGGGGACATCCTTCTGGGCTTCTTTTTAAATCCGGGAGAAATTATTATTAAAAGAGCAAGATTCTTGACATTTACCTGCCTAGAGACCAATGGACAAAAAGGGTTTGGAGAGAAACAAAATGTGTTCAGAAAAATGAAAAGAGGTTTTTTTTTTGACGATTGCAGACCCAGAGAGAACGGTAGAGAGTGAGAGATTCCTAACTAATTTACAATGACATGTTCCGAATGTTATCCTTTGCTAGGATAACCTGGCGTTTGCCGAGAGACAAAAACCTTGGATGAAAAACAACTGGCCTTCCTTGGCCTATGTTAACATAAGGTGGTAACATTTTTGTAGAATTTCAAAGAACAAGGCAAAAAGTCGTGAACAAGTCACGGCAAAGCAGAGAAATTGATTCATGAATAGAGGTTGTCAAAGAGACAGACGATACGCCAAGTGCATACCATACTTATCCAACATTCATGAATATGCTTCTATACGACAATGATGAGGATGATGAGACATACGTAGAGAGTGAGGGAGAAAGCCTGTTGATAACCGGCCTGTTACCGATTCGAACTCCAAGTGAGGTCGAAATATGGTCAACAACAGATTTTCCACTTCATAACATATACCTGAGAACATGGGGATGGGGAAAGGAAAAGGACAGGAGTTGAGTGACGAAACCTGCTAGAGACTGGACTAATTTCCAATTCAAACTCCATGTGAGAATGAAACATAATCAACCAGCAGATTTTCTAACTCTTTACATTAACCAAAATGGATAATATTAAAAACAGTGAGATGAGCATGAACATGGGAATAGACAAAATACCAAAAGGCTAGTCTTTCGCGTGTATTTGACGAAAGATTAGGAGTCACTTAAAACTTCTCCTTGATTGTGAGAAAAGATAGACCCTCGCTCCAATTTCACAATCCTGGGATTTCTTTTATTCGCTTCCCAGACGACGAGTTTGGTGGTTTTGTGCCCATTCGATTAACTCCCACGGCACTATGCTCCCCGGCACTGCTCTTAAAGATTTGTTAGATAGACTCACTCCGTAGCCCAAAAGGCGTACGATAGAATAACAGAGAAGATATACGATATAACGTTACTTCACATGTCAACAAGGTGCAGGGCGATGGCAGAGTAAAATTCTGCTTACACCAAGCAAAACAAGACAGACCTATAGTGGTTTTTCATACTGTCGGAGGTAGCAATCTTCATTGAGAAGAACAAAAGGGACCAATTGTGGTTTCACATACCTTGGTCGAAACGAGTAAGAATAGGTTTGTTTATGCAAATCTACAGACCCTTTCTTGGTTTTTTTTATGCAATTTCCAAAATGGATGTGTCAAAATCCAATTTCGGGTAAAAATGAGCACGGGTAGGACGCCATCAATTTTTTTAAAGAAAAAAGATTGAAAAACTATATATACATGAGGGGTGACTGTGCAAGTGACCACACTTTTATACTTGAGACCATTGTTGGGTTTTTACATACACAAGATAAACCAAAAAACAAGAAAACCGCAATATTTTACCAAGGTAGGTAGAATGGTAGGTTGTAGGAATAATTAACTGGTTCCGAGTCGGGATTTAACACTTTGGAATTTACAAAATCCGACTCCTAGGAACGAACGCCAAAGGGCAATTGCTAATTATTTTAACCTTTACGAGAAAAAAAAATTTGGAAACGGTAAAAAACAGGGGGCAATAACAGGCTTGAGTTGGGGTTTTTACACTCTGGATTTACAAGACCCGAACAAACAGAAACCTACGCCGTTGACCGATGTTGATTGCCTTGCAATTATAACGAGAAGCATGACATTGTTTCCATCACGACATGTTGATAACAAAACAAAAAAACAAAAAAAATTACATGGCATGAAAAGACGAAGCAAAACAGGCCTGCACATTGCGTAGTGTAGGGGATGAGAAACAACAGTTGGGCTCATGAATTCCCAAGCATTATAACTCGGAGGTGCCTCTGTTCAAAGGTGATCAGTCTCGGAACAGGTGAAAAATAAAGGAAAATAAAAACATAGCACAATGTCGTGAAAGAAAGAAAGTTAGAGCAAAAACCACATATGAAAATGCATTTAAAAAGGTTTTTTTTAAGAATATATGTCGTTTTATCAACGAAAGAGTGGACATGTAATTGACACTTTACACGTCTAATATATGCATATTTATTTATTTACAAACAATGTCAAGAGATCGCTCGGAAGCTGACTCGAGACCTGCCTCACGCTTGAGGACTTATGCCACAACTCCTCATCTCGGGGTGTAACTCTTGTAAGGTATGCACGCTGCGAGGGCGGTAGTGATACTTATTGAATTAATTTGTGGTTCCGTCGATAGTGGGAGTGATGTCGGTTATCTCCTCACTTCCGGACTTTACGATGTCCTTAATATGGTAATTACTGACATGTTTGCCAGAGGTGTCGGACAAAGAGTAGACTAAGTCCGATATTTTCTTTACGACCTTAGCCTTGACAAAACGGGGGGCCAATTTAGCAGAGAAGTACAGAGCTCCTTGGGAAAGGGTATTATTCCTTCTCCAGACGACATCGCCTACGTTAAAGGTGACATGTTTTCTGCGTAAGTTATACCTGTCCGCACTCTTTTGGTGGGCCAGCAGTAGAGCATCAAATGGCTGACAATTCCTCCAAACGTTGAGCATAATCGGAGGTGGGATTATTTGTGGAGGTGGTGGACGTAGGAAAACTTGTGTCCCAATGTAGTGAACCATGGACAACCTGTTCCATGCCGTGTTTTAGAAAAAAAGGGGTGTAACCGGTGGTTAGGTTAACCGTGTTGTTCATGGCGGCTTGGATTTTATCCAAGTTTTTGCACCAAGTACGTTGGTCCTTGTCAACCAAGATGGCCAAAGCTGTATTGATGGTTTGATTGTACCGTTCAACGGTGTTATTTTGGGGGGTGTACAAGGTATTGTAATAGATATCCTTGATCCCATATTTGGCAAGGAAGTCTTTGAATTCTTGGGCTATGAACTGTTTTCCATTGTCAACTATCACCGTTCTGGGTGTCCCGTATGGTATGAAGATATGTTTTTCCAGAAGTTTGACAATGGCGGTAGCGTTGGCTCTTTTTAAAGGGAAGATCCAACAAAATTTAGTGAAAATGTCCACTACGCTGAGTATGTGCATATGTCCGGCATAGCTTCGGGGAAAAGGTCCTATGAGGTCCATAGACAGCGACTATAGGGGTCTATCAGTGCGTTTGGGTTTGCCCATTAAACCGGCGGGAGATGCCGTACTATGTTTGTAAGCTTTACATGTTTCACATTTATAAATATAATTGCGAACTTGCTTGTAGAGGCCGGGCCAGTAGTATTTCAAGGAAATCTTTTTATACGTCTTGAAAGTCCCTGGGTGTATGGAGCCGGGTGCGCTGTGGTTGTCGATAATTATTTGTTCTCTCTTTTCGAAGGGAACAACGAGTTTCCATGAGTGGTCCTGAAGGATGGATAGAGGGGCTTTACAATTGCGGTATAGTTGTCCTTCTTTTATAATAAAATTGGGAAATTTTTGTTGATTATTTTGGCAACCCTCAAAAATTTTGAGGTACCAATCATCCTTTGTGGGTGGTGTAGTTGCAATTGTACCGGTATTTAGAGTGGCTAATTCGTTTCTTGAAAGTGCGTTTGGGACAGTGTTGTCCGCACCTTTACGGTGTATGACGTCAAAATTGTATTGCGACAGGCGTGAGGCCCAGCGAGCGAGCCTGCCAGAGGGATTGTTTAGAGAAATTAACCATTTCAAACTACTGTGGTCGGTGATCACAGTGAATTTACTACCGTCTATGTAGCCGCGGAAATGGTGAACAGATTCCAGTACGGCCAGTAACTTTTTCTCGGTGATACCGTAATTCTTTTCGTGCTTATTTAAGGAGCGGGAAAAGTAAGCCACTGGGTGTTCGCCGTCAGGGAATTCTTGTGTCAAAACTCCACCGATTCCAACATTTGAGGCGTCCGTATGGAGGGTGAACGGGAGTGCGAAATCCGGACAGTTTAGGACGGGAGCTGTCTGAAGAGCGTTTTTTAAGGTTATAAAAGCTTCTTCAGTTTCATCAGACCAACAAAAGTTACTGACGCCTTTTCGGGTGCCGGTAATTTTGTTGAGGGGTGCCGAGATTGTGGAAAAGTCTTTAATGAATCTCCTGTAGTAACCTGTGAGTCCGAGGAAAGCTTTGACTTCTTTCGCGTTTTTGGGACGAGGGAAATTTGCCATGGCTTCCACCTTAGCAGGGTCTGTTCTTAGACCTTTTTCGTCTATAATGAATCCCAAGTAACGTAAACGAGACTTGCAGAATTCGGATTTCTTTAAGTTGATGTTTAAACCAGCCAACTTAAGTTGATAGAAAACTTTTTCCAGCATTTGTAAGTGTTTTTCGAATGAGTCGCTAATGATGATGAGGTCATCAAGATAGCAGAATAAGTTGTTGTCGGCTTCGGGGCCAAACAATTTGTCCATTTACCTTTGTAACTCGGCGGGGCTGTTTTTTAGACCAAAAGGTAATCTTTTAAAATGGAACATTCCCCTGCCGGGTACAACAAATGCGGTCTTTTCGCAAGACTCAGCGTCTAGGGGTATTTGCCAGAAAGCCTTGCTTAAATCGATTGAAGAAATCAACTTGCCATTACGCAGTTTGTCCAAGGTAGCATGAACATAAGGCAAAGGGTACGCGTCGGCCTCTGTGCAAGAATTAAGACGTCTGCTGTCAAGGCAAAAGCGAGCGGAGCCGTCTTTTTTGGAGACCAAGAGAGTAGGGTTGGTCCACGCACTTCTGCTGGGAACCACTACTCCTAGTTTTAACATTTCGTCGAGCTCTTTTTCTAGAAGCTTGAGTTTTTGTGGAGCTAAGTTATAATAACGTTGCTTAATTGGGGGACCATTAGTTTTTATATGGTGCTCTACCAAATTGGTTAGACCCAAACCACATTTTTCGAAGGATATTGATTCGAATTTATTGACTACTTCCTTTAATTGACGAGCTTGGTCAGTGCTTAAGTTCTCGTGAGGTATGATTGTGCGAATTTCGCTAATTTGTGCAGTCGGCGGCGCCTCACCAAGTGTATTAAATACTTGGGGGGCAACGCTGAATGCCTTCCAGAAGTCAACACCAAGGATGAAATTCTGGGATATAGATGGCACTATTAGAAAATTAATTGTAACTATTTTA
Source organism: Limnephilus marmoratus (assembly GCA_917880885.1). Taxonomy (NCBI): domain Eukaryota; kingdom Metazoa; phylum Arthropoda; class Insecta; order Trichoptera; family Limnephilidae; genus Limnephilus; species Limnephilus marmoratus. The sequence continues at coordinate 22,580,800 of OU862925.1, forward strand.
TTGTCACACTTGATTGGCAAAGCAAGGGCGCCGATGACTGACTGAGAGACATTATCTGCAGTTGTAACGTGCGTGTGTTGGGGGGAGATCTTAAAACCATTGTTAACAAAAGGCAAGTGGGCATTGTTGCCGAGACAGCTCACCGATGCGCCACTGTCTAGCAGACCGGAGAAGGGTACGTTGTTAACAGAAAAAAGGGCAAAAGGTCTTCCGTCCTTGGCTTGCTTGCAACACACTGAAGAAATATTCAAGGTCTGATTAAAATACTTAATGTGGGATAACCAATCAGTCCATTCCTTAGACCTTGATACGGAATGCATACCTGAGAGGTTGCCATTTAGTTTTTTGGCTTCCTTGAGAAGTAGTTGGGTGGTGGTTTAGAAAAATCCACTGGGGGTTTGGCATTGCTAGTATCTTGCAGCCTATCCATGTTATATTTGGATCTCTTGAAACCTTCGCGTAATTCATCGCGAGGGGGGGAGCGGTCCTTAGAGCGGTGCCTCTTGAAGGTCCTGGGCTCTCTAGGTTCCCGTAATTTGGCTTGCTTAAAGCAGGTATCACCTAGGTGGCCTATTTTCTTGCAGAAGGAGCAATTTTTTTTGTTGTTATATTCCGGTTTTAATCCCGAAGAACGACTTGGCACAGTTATGTTGGTTGAAGACGCTTGGGTATTCTTCCTGTCTTGGTAAGATTCCAGGAGTGTGCATACTTCGCTTAATTGAGCCAGTGACGTGATTTTCAGTGAGGTGATAATGTTCTCGTATTTGTGGAGAAGACCATCAGTTATGACTGGTAGTAGTTCAGCTTCAGGGATCGGGAGAGAAAGTTTGATATTGATGGATTCGGCCCTTTCTATAAACGTTGCCACCGTTTCGTTTACTAACTGTTTAATAGATAGTAAAGACAGTTTTATTCGGTGTTGTGCTTCAGTTTTGCCGAAACTAGAAATTAAAGCTGATCTGAGCTTATTCCAATTCTTGCATTTTAATTTTTGAATGCGGTGCCAAGGGATTAACTCCGGAGAAATGAGTTCTATGAAATTTTTTCGTAGAACGTCAAGCGGGATGCTCTTAATCGATGCTGTTTCTTCGATTCGATCAATGAAATCCATTACATTAGAGACACCGTTATATTTGATTTTCCAAGAGGAAAGATCGTGGATTTTTTCTTGTGCCGCGATGGGAACAATATCTTGTTTCATTTTGACAAGTAGCTCCGGCTCTTTATTTGTCACCGTGACTTCTGTATCCTTGGTGAAGGTGCATGGATTTTCTTCAATTGCTGATGCAAGGTTTATTTTCTTGACGAACTTTCTGTTGAACAAAAATGCATACGCTCTTAATGCAGATTTCGACTTGTTTTCCAACGAAAGACCTCTGTCTTTTAGAACAGATAGGAGGTTGGCTTTAGATAAACTGTGGACGTTGGGAATAATACCCAAGTCCGATGACATAACCGTTCGGCTGGCTTCCATTGTGGTGTTGTTTAAAACCGTGCTCCTTGGAGAAGAGAAGAAAAAAATTTTCGAAATTTCCTAAGTCCAGGAATTTTCAAATTTTTGGCCAGGGGTTCCCCTAGGGAAACAAGAAATTTAATTTTTGTAGTGCACTTTTGTTCACTTGTCACTAACTGCACTGAAAAACTGGGAAAAACTTCCAAAATGGCACTTCCCAATAAAATGAAAAAAAAGCACTAATTTTTCGAAGAGAAAATCACTTAAATGCGGCTATTATTTGAGCACACCATTAGTTTGTTTCATTTAAACAACACTTTTTAATGAAGCACTGTTATTTGACGTTTGATAGTACTAACTGTCACTTTGACGTTTGATAGTCACTTATTTTGTAGAAAAACAGAAAAAGAACTTAATATACCTGTATAAGCACTGGGAAAAAGGTAAGTTATTAATTAGACAGCATTATGGATTTATGAAAGAGGCAACTTGTGTACAGACGATGTGCTCGTAGAGGCACTATTGTTGTATTCCGTAATTATTTTAGTTGCGAAAACAGACAAACAAGGATTTCCGAGCACTACATACGAGAGTATTTGATTCGTATCTCTGCGTATCAGTGGTTACGAGTTCTACCGCAGGGCGGCAGTAACACACCAACTGCGCACGAATTCTGCGCACGGGGCTATCCTGCTCCAAACGGCTGGCTTCGCCATGTGTAAAAAACGTTGGAGATTCCGCGCGCGCAATGCTCTGGAATGTTCGAAAATGGCGGGCGACGCAAATTATGACGCAGTGTTGATACAATTTTCGACAGAGGTTTTTATGAATTTTGTAGCTTCCGCACGTAATAGGTACAATATTTTTGAACCGTAATAATTAGTATTACAGAATAACATAATTTACAATAATAGAATATCGATGGATATTCCGTAAGTACATGCTAGAAGCCACAAAATTTGCCATTAAAGAGATTTCTTATTGCTCGTGGATCCTGCTCGAGGCCATCACGGTACCAGTTTCGAGAGTGTCACAGACAAGGATAAAAAAATCCAAAAAGAAGCCTCCACGATATGGCGTCAGTGCTAACACAACGTGGGGGAAAAGATGGGGAGGAAAAAAAATGCCCCAGAGTTGGCGCGCCAGTGCTAACAACCCTGGCAGCGGCTTCATGAGCCGACTATTGGTGCCAGTGTTGTGCTCGGGGATTATGCCCCGTATAGGAACCAGAGCCCCGCTGGGCCCGGATGCCACCAGGAGTGCGGCACCACAGGGCGGGCTCCGACCTACCTTGCAGGCGGCTAGCTCGTACCACGGCAGGCAGGGGAGACCCTCGTCATCAGGGTGGTGTGGTCGCCGGTAGGCTGTTTGGAATGTTTTACATGGGGGGAAAATACTGGTCGTGATCACCCTCGAACAATCTCCTCAATAAAAGAACGGTATTTAGGAAAAACACAACAAGATATTTATTGTGAGAAAACACAGGAGTACAAGGTTAAAAGGCAATTCCTATCTAGAATATCCCTACACGGTAAATCTCTCAACCTGTCCTCTCTGGGATCGCCATTGCTCAGGTAAAATCGCGAGGGCAAATAGAACACATTAATTTAATGGGGCTTACTGCGATGGATGCGGCGTGTCCGAACCTCGTCCGCTGCAGAGGGGATCTCGTTCCAACAGGAGTCTCCAGGTGAAACACGCCACAAACGTAAACATTATCACTGTACTTTAAATGACGCCTCGGCCTTGACAGCCGTAGCAACTAGAACACGCATTTGCGCATTACATTCCCGTCGCCATATCGCGTTGCGATTGACTCGGCCCACAAAGATGGCCTACGGAGTATTTCTCCTTAACAATACAAACGACTGCTCGCGGAGCGCTCTGCATGGTAAGTGTGAGCGGGTAGGGAACCGAAAACATCCGGTGACCCGCCGGCACAAAGCTAACGCGTGCCGCTGTATAGTGCTGCCCCCTCGCGGGTGCGCGCAACTACTGTATTCTCCTTTCTTCCAAACAGGAATGTGTTGCGTAACACTGTATTTTAGTAAACCTGTCAAATAGCTGTATTTTTGTATTTTCTTGTATTTTTTATGACTTGTGTGTATTTTTTTATCTAATTTTATTTTTATTATTTCTTTATTTGTTTAAAATTCATCTCTTCTTCTTCCTTGCGCTGTCCCAACTCATTGCCTAGGTAGGTTGTTGGGGTCGGCTTTTATTTGTTTAAAATTCATCTGTCATGAATTAAATTGTTCTACCAAACATGTAAAAGAAGCCCTTTGGGCGATAAATAAATAAATAAAAAATAAAATAAATAAACAATTTAATTGAGTTGTTGGTTTCATTTTCGAAGTTTTATTAAAAACTTAAAAATTACTAAGAATTTGATGGATACGGTCGTAGTGAGGAGTGGGAGTGAGATACTCGGCTGAGCGACCAGTGATGACATGTAGAAATAAAAATGGTTTTGATGAAAAAAAAAAAAAATTAAACAACACAAAAGTCACAGATGACCAAAAATTCATTTTAATTTCAGGAAGAATTGGATAGATGCTGTCAGAGAGAGGGGTACTCAGCTGAGTGACCAGTAATTACATGTAGAAAAAATGATTTTGACGAAAAATAAAAATAAAAGGCCACAGAAGGATAAAATTTCATGTTAGGAATCACTGGTTAAAAAAGTAAGTCAAGTACGTCTCATAAAAGGAAACCGTGCGGCGTTTTGTCCTTACAAACGTTTTTCCAATTTCCTTTCTGGATTTTGACACTACTGTAAATATTTTTTAATATAATATGGTTATCGACCACCAGCACTTCGGTAAGTTTTGCTTTTATGATAAGTTGCTTCTTATAGGAGTTAAGACCGTCCAAAAATCGTTAAAATTGCCTGATTTGAATGCCATCAACAACTCAATATATAAACTAGACAATGTGTTTTAAAAAAACGCAAAACTTACAGACATAGACTATTTTATTTTTATGCAGTTAGTAAAAAAAATCTTAAAAACCGGTCCACTTTTGGGGGAGAAAAATGGGGAATACAAAACTTCGATTTTGACTATTTTATTTAGGTTTTCAGCCTGAGATACAGTTGTCACTTTTGCTAAGTATTTGAGTAAAAGCGACAGTGGCAGCAACAAAAATTGGATAAAACCTATTGTTCAAATTCTTTTAACACCCTGTATATATACCCTGAGGCTCAGCTCAAGTGACACCGAAATAGATTGATTGAGCCAATTTTTTTGTAAAGGTGTATCAGTTTTATTAGGAAAAGCGGTCGTAAATATTAGTTTCAATGGAAATATATGTTTGTTACATAAAAATCATAGCCATAAATATTGCATGGATCCATTATTCGCGTTTAGTATCCAACGTCAGTAGTATATCTCAAACTAAGCCAACATCTTGATACTTATTTCGGTTCGTCTTCAAAATATATCCGGTCTATTTATTTATGTTACCGCAATTTGTTCTTTGGAGGCTGATCCAGGATTGGGGAAATTTTCCTTTGACTTTTAAAAGATATCTGTTTCCATTTCAACCCCAATGCTTCGAATAGAAATACTCAAGACTGTCGAACAAAAAAAGTAACCTTTAGATTTAGATAACAACCAGTTAAAAGTTGTCAAAGTAATAATTATTGATTGATTTGAAGTGATGGATTTATAAGTAGTGTAAATTAATTATTTATTTCCCGTGCGTTCCCGTACTCCCCCCGCGTCCCCTACCTATCTTTATAAATTATAGCCCATATGTTAATCTGATGTATAAGCTGTATTATTGTAAAGTTTCATTAAAATCCTTTTTTTACATTAGCTGAGGGAAATAATTTGGAAAAATTAATATTATGTATATTAAATAAAACCTACAATTTTCCTACTCTGCTTTCGTCTCAGTCTCTCAAAGTTATGAGTTCTTAAGAGCGTTTAACCAGCCAGCGGACGAAAATCCACATTTCGTCGAAAGTTGTTCTTACGATCGTGCAGGGCGGTTACAATGAGAAAGATTAATTATTCTCCGTACCAGCATTTTAAAATTTTAACTCAATATCGAATCTATTTCAATTCAAATTAGCTTTAATTTATACCTTCATCCAAAAATGCTGAAAGGCGTGATGATAAAACTATTAAAATAATGTGATTTTTGTAGTTATTTTTTGATTATAAGTATTTGTCATTTTCAATAATGTCTAAATTTAATAAGAATGTTAAAAAAATCTGAAATATATTAGTTTGTAAGTGCGCAAATAAATACACAAATGCACCAATTTTCGTCAAGAAACACATGTACGTACATATTGTTTAATGATTTTATTGAAACTAAAATTAAAATTCTAAAACATGCGTTTGCTAGATAATGTATTGATTTATTTTACTGCATGATTATATTATTTGAAATGGGTGTGGTATAATACAAAATCTTTTTTTAAAATTTAACAAATCTGCCAACGACCTACGGAATAACTTTATTATACTAAAAATTTTAAAAATTTCTCAAAATTTATTACATGCAAATGCTAGATAAAAGAACAATCTTTCGAAATCCATTTATAATTTTTTGTGGAAAAGAGTCAATACGTCTAAAATCTGATTTGAAAATGACATATTTCTGGTTTTCTCCGGTAATGCCCTCTTAAGGTTTCACTTTTACTGCGTGTGAACTGCACACATTTATTCATTTTTTAAATGTTTTTTTACAGATTTAGTGCTTATTTTTTACATTAGTTCCACACAGGAGGCACCGAGAAAAATAATTTCCCTCAGGGCCTATGTCATCTTTGCAGATGTTGTGTGGAGGGACTTTTTAGGATTCGAACGAGAGGAAGTTTTAGAAAGGGAAACGATTTGAGGGGTGGATAAGAATCCGGGGGTCATTGTATCCAGGAGTGATGGACGTATGAATCTATCCCTCTCACTGCGGTGCAAGGCGTGATTTTTCGATAGAGTCCTATCGGAAAGATACGGTACAAAGGTCTCCCGCCTGTACCACCAAGGTCCGAACGAACCTCATCGCATGAACGCGGGCACTTCTGCTAAGTCATCAAAACGTAGCGAAGCACTTTGGGTGACTTATGGCAAAGGTGTTTGTAAACCAATTAATGGTTCCCTGGGCGGCGGTACCCATAAACGCCCCCCAAATTGGATTTTACTACAATAAACTTGAAATAATTAACATTTTGCAATAAGCAATAGAAATACATGAAATTTAACAATAATGTATTTTACAGTTCTAACCTAAAATGACTCCTGAAAACCTTCAAGAACAATGTTGAAAATGTCAAAAGACCTAGATACTATTTCTCTTGTCATGCTTTTCTGTGCCAGCACGTCCGTTCTGCCATGTGGAATACATAACAGGTCGTGGTGTCGACCCTGGCGGTTATAAATAGTCCTCTACGAACAATTTACAGCTTTCCGAGAGGTACGGGCTGTCAATGAAATAATTTATTATTTTAAAAGGCGATACTAAAAGGGTAAGTTGTAACAGAACTTATTAATAATTATTAAGAAGTTAATATTAAAGAGCTTTTATTCGAGTTATGTTAAACATATTACCCTAAGCATTCCCTCAGTTATAATAATTGAGATAAGCGGTCATTGTTCTACAGGTATTACAATGGAAGATGCTCCGAGGAACTAGCATAATTGATCCCTTCGGCACCGGTGCATAGTCGGGAAACACGCCAAACACGTGCCCAACATTTGTACACGGTTGACATTTGTCACATGAGAACGGGTCGTTTCTTCGACTCGTTCTTGTGTTCAACAGCTCGGCTGTGGAATGATTTGCCGGCCTCTGTGTTTCCTCCTTCCTTCAACATTGGTCTCTTCAAGACCAATGTTCATTCCTTCCTCTCCTCAAAAAGACCCTCCACACAGCATCCCAGATGACATAGGCCCCGAGGGAAATTATTTTCCTCAGGGCCTCCTGTGTGGAGTTAATGTAAAAAAAAATCATTTTACAGAATTTCTCCCAAATATTTTATTACAATTTGAGAGGCGGGTACGGGTACCACCGCCCAGGGAACCATTTAATGGATAACCGACAACCCTGCCATGGGTCACCCCAAGTCGTTCGTTACGTTTGGTTGATTTAGCAGGGGTGCCCGGGTTCATGGGATGAGGTTTGTCTAGGTCTTGTCGGCGAATGAATTTGCTCACCTACTGCGTGCGGGCCGGATCGCAAGGGCCTTTCAACCTCTCCAGCCGGACTTGTTACATAAAAGTGTTTGTAACAAGGTGTGTGCACCCTCTTATACACACTTTATTTATGGTTTCGGTGTGTGGCACCTCTAGTGCTCGCCCATTGACATATTGCGAGCCCTGCAATATTTTTGAATGCAACAGTTGTTGATTCTGGATAGATTCAAAATAAGCAAATTTGAAAAGAAAGCAGACCATTCTTTGTGCAGCAGCGGAGAGCTCAGGGCGGTCCTCTCTTTTTGAAGACCGCTACGATTGTGATTGTAAATTTTTACTCGCCATCTTGAGAGCTGACTGGAAGTCATCCTGGAGGGATGATTGGCATCGAGAATCATCCGCCTTTGCTGTTTCCGGGGGGTCCTTTTGGCTGGGAGCCATTACTTTGGAGTCTTGCCCATCTCACGATGTGAGATTCGTTTCACATAGGAAGATTTCATCATGCATCATTTCAACTTACCACGGTATCAAATGAACTATTTTAACCTAAGCAAGCCCAAGCCAGACAGCCTTAGTTACAGGATGTCACCTTTTACTCTAATATATATTTTTGTATTTTTAATACCTTATTTTCTTTGAAAATCATTAACCTATTCCTTAATCATTTTTGCTCATAATAATTTACCTTGTACATTGTTGCCACCTCATCCCGGTAACAGACTCTTTCGATCTTGCACCGCAAGGGGAGGAATGGATTCATAATATGTCCGACCCCCAGATTCCTACCCACTCCTCATACCTATTTTCTTCCCAGAACTTCCTCTCCCCAAAAGAGCCTCCACACAGCATCCCCAAATATGACACCGGCCTCGAGGGAAATTGTTTTCCTCAGGGCCTCCTGTGTAGAACCAATGTAAAAAAGTATATGTAACTCTTTATTCTTGTAGCCCTGTTAAGGATTTTTATAGGTTCCGATGCACGTCAAGAATATATCACTCCGAACAGAGACATAAAGAACAGCCTGAAATATCCCCGGCTAGATTCGGGTTACAAATTGGGGGTTGTTTGGGAAATCCATGGTGGCTGCGGAGGCGGAAGGTACCTCCCCGCGGTCAGGAACTAAACTTCCTTCCATAAACCCAGAGGTCGGAAGTGATCTATAGGAAATTTGTTAGAAGTTTAAATAATTGATTCACTAAACACACATAATTATAGTACATCAATATTGACTTTACAAACTTATAATTTTTTTGCTAACAAATATTTTTTATCGGAGTCTCTCTTAATGCAGGTTATTTGATTTATATTCTACCATTAGACATAGATTATGAAACAAATATATATTTATTTTTAATTTTTAACTTTATGAGTAAAATCTCAAATTATAATATTTAATTAAATGAAGACAATATTAGCGAAACTCAATAGAAAATCTGGAGACAGAACAGGAACCCAGGAACTCCGGGGATCGAGTTCCAGTGGAGCCAATATCCTTTTCTAATTTTTCTGTCTCCAGATTTCGATTTAGTTCGATAATATTGTCTTCATTTAATTAAATATTATAATTTGAGATATGACTCATAAAGTTATAAAATAAAAATAAATATTCATCCTAGACTTGCAGAAAAGTCAAAAGATGTCGCTTATTAAAAAATAAAATAGATAAAAATTTATCCAGACACTATCTAGATAGCATTTAGTTCGAGTTGAATCTTGCAATCATATATAAAGATAGCGGCCAATAATATGTGCGTTAAGAAAATAAAGATAATGTTGGTAGTTCTTAGACGAAGTACGATACAGTTAAAAGTGACCGAATTTCATGTAGGCTCCGTAGCTCAGTTGGTAGAGCACTTGCCATGTATGCAAAGGGTCCTGGGTTCGAGTCCCAGTGGAGCCAATATATTTGCTGATTTTTCTATTTTCAGGTTTTCGATTGAGTTTCGCTAATATTGTCTTCATTTAATTAAATATATATTTGTAATTATAATTTTATTATGTTATTGAAACTAAGAAAGAGTGCAGAGGAGAGATGAAACCTGGGAAGACTCATTGTGGAAGCAGAAGATATTGCCTCATTTCCAATGACAATTCTAGTGAATTTTATGAAAGGGACTGGGTTACCGTTAAAGGAATGAGGTAAAAATGGAGACAACACAATGGGCCTATGGCCCAAGTGCTAATGCAGTGGTTCTTAACCTTTTTGGAGATACTGGACCCTCTACCAGTTTCATATGCATTCACCGAACCCTCTTAATTGGAAAGCGGGGCGTGTCAACAGTGACGGCGGAATATCACAAAGGGGGGGGGGGGCGTAATGGGATAGGATGGGTTATTGTCACAACTAAATTTATCACAACAAGAGTGGGGGGGGGGGCGCTATGGGATAGGATGGGGCGGGATAGTGACAATTTCTTCGTAATTTTTTTTTCGTGCTGTGTCTTGTTCCACCGAACCCCTGAGACTGACTCACCGAACCCCTGGGGTTCTATCGAACACAGGGTTACTAACCACTGTGCTAATAGTTCCACACTGTGCTGTGGAAACATAAGAAAACAGTCTCCACTTCATAAAATAAATATATATATGTTTAAATGTTTGTGACATCTTGAAAAAAATTATATTTGTTTACTAATCAGTGTTTTTGAAATTTTAATGTTAGTAATTTCCATTTTTTTAACGTATTTCTTTTGAACACTTTAAGTTTTCAAGTTTCTAAAACATATGCTCGTATCATATTTTTTAACCCTTCAGAAATTTGGTATATTTTTCAGATGGTCAAAATATTTCCGCTTTACAATAAAATGCAAATAAATGGAATATATATAAACATATCCGAAAACTAAAAACTGTGTTTGAAAGGTGGTAAAATACGCTTTCGAATTTTATAATTCGAAATAAACATTTAATTTTTTAATATAAAAATTTTGCACGCAAAAATAAAAAGTTTTAAAAATGGCCCGCCTTACGATTTTTCTAACAAAAATTACTGATATTGAAAAAAAATAAAGATTATTATTTCTACATTTGCCACACTATATGAAATTTCTACATTTATATGAAATTTCTACATTATATGAAACTCCATTTAAAGAAAAAAAAATCGCTAAGTATGCTTAGAAAACTATTATTAAATCTTTAATTAAATGAAAATAATATAAGCGAAACTCAATCAAAAAGTGAAGACAGAAAAATCAGAAAAAAGGTAATGGCACCTCTGGGACTCGAACCTAGGACCCTTTGTTTACACGGTAATTGCTTTACCAACTGAGCTAAGGTGTTGATATCAACACCTTTTGACTAAGAACTACCAACATTATTTTCATTTTCTTAACACACATATTATTGGCTGCTACCTTTATATATGATTGCAAGATTCAACCCGAACTAAATGCTATCTGGATAGTGTCTGGATAATTTTGTATCTATTTTATTTTTAATACGCGACATCTATTGACTTTTCTGCAACTCTAGGATAAATATTTATTAAATGGTTTTTTCTGTTATTTTACAAGTTACAAATATGTATGAAAAAATTAACACTGTTTCTTTAAATGCTATTAAAGACATTTCCCACGATTTGCTCGCTTAAATTTCCGCTTAAATATTATCATTTTTAATATTAGCGCGCTCCCTCTAACATTCGTATTTACATAATCTCCCTCTCTTCTTCTTTTTGAGCGCTTACTACCGGGCTTTAACACAAGCAGTTCCTTCAGAAATGAGCCGACGCGACGTTTAACTGGATAGAAATAAAAAGCGAAAAATCATCATATTGTGAACGTGTTATTGTCTAATAAACTCAGAATACTTGTGTAAACGGACTATCTTTTTTACTAAACGTGACCTAAAACCTTAACAGTTAGTTTTGTAAAAACAGTTATCCACACTTTTACAAACAAATATTTGTTTTTTTACAATGCTTAATAAATGATCTTTTCATTGTTCCAGATTCACCGCAATACTTGGTGGAATTTCCTCTTGGGCCCCTGCGGCGGAGGAAGATTAATGGAGGAAGCAGTTTATTTAAATCGGGGACGAAGAACGCATCGAAAATTACAAAAAAATTCACAAAACCCGCCAGATACAATATCGTCTCGTGTGCTCCGTTTAGTTTCCTGATAAATGACTCTGTCGGGAAGGCTGTGGAACCCGAGAATAGGTAAAAAGCTTCAGTTAATAATTTTCCCTCTCGTAGTATTGTTATAATTTTTTTTTCCATTACCTCATACGTGTTTCCATTTCCTCTGGGCCTTGAAATCTTTAAGGATGCTGTGCGGAGGGTCTTTTTAAGGAAAGAAAGGAGAACACGTTCTCGGAAGGAAAAAGGTATGAGGGTTGGGTATGAATTTAGGGGTCGGTGTGTCCAAGAGTGACGGACGTATGAATCCATATGCGGTGCAAAGTGATGGATCGAGAAAGTCTGACTAGAGGTTTTTTATTTTATTTTATTTTATAAAAGAAAGACAAACATTCCCGGGTTACGAATAACCCAACAATGTTTGAAAATCTCCTACTATCACCACACTTAGCGGAAAATGTTGCTTGTGTTGTGATGGAGGACTTAGCCAGCCAAGGAATCGAACAGGCGAAGCTCTGGTGGGACCCAAACCTGATGCCCACTCAGCCACCTACCGATCGGTGGTAAAAAGGCTTCCCTCAATGAGTCTCTCTCGATCCACCTGCGATCGGCCTGCCACGCAGCAAGTAGGCAGATGCATCCACCGCCAAGACCCGGAAAAATATCACCCTATGAACTCGGGCATTCCTGCTAAGATACCAAACGTAGCGAATCACTTGAGGACATTATGTATATATATATATTTTTAACTAATACCTAACAAAAAATATATCGTTGAAGAAGACGATAATAATAATAATAATGTAAACGAAAATACGAAAGAGAACAAGACACAGAAAAATTATTATTATTATCACAGTTGCGACCATTATCTTTTTTTGTTTTTCTGTGTCTTGTTCTCTTTCATATTTTCGTTTAGATTATTATTATCATCTTCTTCTTCAACGATATATTACATTGATGGGAAAAACCTTTAAAAGTTATAAAAAGAGAGTTTTCTTATAAAAATTGAAAAAATATGTTTTTCAATCACACATCAGCACTGATCACACTCCTATACATCGTGACGGTATCACGTGATACACGCGCTGTTTCGTGTGTTACCGTACTGATAGAACGAGGATTATACCCGACTCCTGACTCCTGACTCCTGGGTCGCGACGGGTGGAATCGGGAGACTCAGGAATCTTTGCTTAAAATCCTGAGGGTACGAGCTGAACCACCCTGCAAACTACAAAGATGTCTTTGAAATATCTTATGGTTTATTTTTTAATAAAATAATTTTGAAAGTTTTACATTTCGCCTTGGTCAGACACCACTATTCGTAATCGAATCGATGCTTTAAATGGCCTTGTCAGTATTTGCGAGTAGTAATCAGTTCTGAATAATCAGGCATCCACAAAACTTCCATTTTCCCTTTGTGATTTTATTTCCCCTACCGAAAGATACATATTTGTCACATCATTTACAAAAAAACTCTACGTTTTCATAATAACATTTACTGGCGGACGCGATGTTATTCCCGGAACGTGACTTGTGTTAAGTTTGTTGGATAACCACTTTATGTCGGTAGCTACATAGCAGTAGGGGGTAGCTGTAAGTTCACTTCAAAACTGGGAAACGCATTACTTCCAAATAAAGTTTCCACTCGAAATTTGAGGGGGGTGCTGACAAATGTTTCCTATTGTCTAGATTTTATGTATGTTTACGTTATTTATTTTCTGTTAGATTTGCTGAACAACAAGTAAGTCCACTATCATTTCTCAATGCACAAGCAAACATTTAACAGTGTTAATGATGGACGGTAAAGGAATTCAAATGTTGTGAGGTTATTGGTGAACCCGGAGTGTCTCTCTTTTAGATCTGATTTAATAATACTGGCGTGGTAGTTGATACTTGTAACAGTTCATAGAGTTAATTGATCAATTTGGGAGGCGGGAATGGGTACCGTCACCATTTATTGGATAACCAACACCTCCGCCATAGGGTTCCTCGGTGTGGTGGTTCGCTACGTTTGGTGACAGCTTTGCCCAGGTTTACCTCGTCCCTGCTTCATCTTTAGTTACATTATTAATTTTGCAGATCCTTCTCAAATCTATCTGCGCCTCCCCCAATGACATGTGCAGGCTTGAGGTTTGATCACACGACCTTGACTGTCCTTTGTCCTGCCTCTGACTACCCAACGCTGAATTTTCTTTTAGTCTTCGGGTATTTTACCCCAAATATTCAGTTAACATTCTTTGAGGCTTCACTGAGTGGTTGGCTAAGGGACACGGAAGCTAAGTGTAGTTTATGGTCAGACCGAAAGCCATACACATTTTTTGTTGGTACTTGCCAATTGATTTGAGATTTATTGTATTTCTTATGTTCTCTATTTTATACAGGTGCTTGCAGGTTTTTTACAGATGCAATTCCGCGTCATGGAGTCTCATGAATGAGTTTTTCTTTTGCCCTGTTTAATTTATCTTTGTCTTACTAACCTATTTTTTTGCATTTGGTTTTTCCTGTTAAGCACTTGCATACTGCTTACTAACAACGTATGCATGGACACTGGAGGTCTAGATTCGTTCAAAATAAATAAATGTAGCTTCGTTTAATCAAAAAAATTAGAATCTTGCGAGAGCGTTGAAGGAGTAACCATCAGTTACTTATACCAGGGCGGGTAAGAGGTGGATTACCTCCACTGTGCCCAGGTTCATGGGGTGAGATTTGTCTAGGACTTGGCGGCGGATGCGTTTGACCCCATGATTCCTACCAACCCCTTTTACTTTTCCTTTTAAAAAACAAATGTGCTTTACACCACACGACTGAAGTAAAACTTCACTAACTTATATCTCCCTCTCAACTTCTGTTCGCCTCTCCCGACCATTCGCCTCGCCCGATCACACTTTTCACAACGCACTCGTCACGCATTTACAAGTCAAGCATGCGTAAGAAGTAAAGGCCCGACCGTTCGCCTCGCCCGATCATACTTTCATAACGAACTCGTCACGCATTCACCAGCTCACTCCCCAAGTCAAGCGTGCGTAGAGAAGTTTTACTTTTTAAAAAAATTTTAAACTTTTGGTGTGTATGGAGCTAATATAAACATATAAAAAAACGCGTGTGCTTTAGACCACATGACTGAAGTAAAATTTCACTAACTTATATCTCCCTCTCAACTTCCGTTCGCCTTGCCCGACCGTTCACACTTTTCGCAACGCTCTCGTCACGCGTTCACCAGCTTACTCCCCAAGTCAAGCGTGCGTAAAGAAGTTTTACTTTAAAAAAATTGAAAACTTTTGGTGTGTGTTTTTTCTTCTTTAGTTTAGAAGTTATTCCTACTATCATTTGAAAGAGCACTAGATCTCAGAGGGCGTGTTTCACATAAAATGACAAATATGTGTAAATAACATAATGTATACCAAAAATTAACATTTCATTGAATAAAAAAAAAAAAAACAAAAAAAATGTCCATTGAAAAAATACACAGTGATGGAATCATACGTCAGTCACTTTCGGACACATTGACATCCGCCATACCATTTCTTTCCTAGAACTTTATCTTCTTCCTTTCTCTAAAAAGACCCTACACCTAGCTGACAAAGATGACATATGCCCTGAGGGATTTTTCCCAAAGGCCCCCCGTGTGGAGCTATTTTAAAAAATATATGTACAGTACCCATAGAGATTTTTTTTTTTGATAATCATAAGTCTGCAAATTTTGAAAGACTTTGCTTTTATACAACTAACGCATTTGTGAATATCACTTTTCTCAGATTTAATACAACCTTTCCCTTAAGAGCGTTTAACCAGCCAGCGGACGAAAATCCACATTTCGTCGAAAGTTGTTCTTACGATCGTGCAGGGCGGTTACAATGAGAAAGATTAATTATTCTCCGTACCAGCATTTTAAAATTTTAACTCAATATCGAATCTATTTCAATTCAAATTAGCTTTAATTTATACCTTCATCCAAAAATGCTGAAAGGCGTGATGATAAAACTATTAAAATAATGTACTTTTTGTAGTTATTTTTTGTTTATAAGTATTTATCATTTTTCAATAATGTCTAAATTTAATAAGAATGTTAAAAAAATCTGAAATATATTAGTTTGTAAGTGCGCAAATAAATACACAAACGGACCAATTTTCGCCAAGAAACACATGTACGTACATATTTTTTAATGATTTTATTGAAACTAAAATTAAAATTCTAAAACATACTTTTGCTAGATAATGTATTGATTTATTTTACTGCATGATTTTATTATTTGAAATGGGTGTGGTATAATACAAAAACTTTTTTGAAAATTGAACAAATCTGCCAACGACCTATGGAATAACCTTATTATACTAAAAATTAAAAAAAATTCTCAAAATTTATTACATACGAATGCTAAATAAAAGAACAATCTTTCGAAATCCATTTATAATTTTTTATGGAAAAGAGTCAATACGTCTAAAAACTTTTTTGAAAATGACGTATTTCCGGTTTTCTCTGGTAATGCCCTCTTAAACAATCGGCTCTTTGTAGAGAAGGTACAACAATTTTATTACATTCGATATAAACTATGTGTGAAAACTTTCCAAAATTATTAGAGTTATTTACAAAATGTTCGAAACAGCAATATCTGAGTGAATATTGGTGCTAACAAGTTTATGCTTTCAACTAAAATATACTATTATTAAGAACCATATATTTTTCCCTAATTCAATCAGTATTACAATATGGAATTGTTGGCTGGGGTGGTGCTTTCAAAACTTCTCTTTTGCCTTTAGAAATTATCCAAAGAATATTAATAAAAATAATTCTAAAAAAGCCATACGATTACCCTACCATCAAATTATTTCAGGAATTCAAAGTCCTTTCACTTCATATTATTTATAAAAAAATTACGCTTTTACAAATACACAAAGATTGTCTCAATAATGTTAACACTCTTTTTTCGAACAGCAATAGAACAAATATCCTTGGTTCTCTGACTATACCGCGCTGTTACACCACCACAGCCCAACAATTCTACAAATATATTGGAGTTAAATGGTTTAACGAATTACCCTTGAAATTAAGATTGGAAACAAATTACAAACAATTAAAAAAATCAATAAAAACTCTTTTTATATAACTTATCAACATAACAACTCAAATATAACATTAGTTATCCTTTTTCTCTCATTATTTTTTATCTCCTCCGCTTCAATCTGTTGTTTTTTTTATCTATTATTTGTTTTGTACATATATATAAAAAAAAAAATTATATATATGAACAAATATGATTTTTTCTTATTTTCTGTTAATTATCTATTTTTTGTTTTATATATTTAAAAAAATATTATTTTTCGTTTTTCTAAATTGTGTTTAACATGCGTTTATCCGCCCTTTTAACTCGAGCTTTGCTCTTAAAAAGGGTGTAAAGCGAATTATTTAATGTATTTTAATAGAAACTTTATTTAATGTATATAAACATGTAATTGATACTATTTTATTAAATAAAAAAAAAAAAATAAAAATACGGTAGAAAATACGCTTTTAAAAAAAGGAATTTTTATCTCTTTTACGATCCAATTTGAATCAATGTACCGGCCCTCTGCAGTAAATTTCCTGAAGTCTACATTTCAATAAGCTTCAGAAATTTCAGAATCAATCCTAACTGAAAGAGAAAATGTCGGTTCGATGTATAGAATACAAGTGCTTATCTACGTTTTATGAAACGTAAAGTAATGCACGTATAACACGCTCACTATCCGTCATTCATCCAGAAGGTTTGTATGGAGAGAGTTATATATAGTACCTTATACATCTCGCTTTACAAACTACTGCAAGTGCCAAACCAACTTTACAAGTTACTGTGGAGTGTACGAGTACTACCTAGTGTGCCAAATCCTACTCGCATTGGTGTATAATACACTAGGTAGGTCCTCTCACTGTGCTACGTGCCTTGCATGCTAGTCCCATTTGAGTGTAGAGATTGTGACGGTAAAGTCGGTTAGTCATGCTAGTCGGTTAGTCATACCTTTGTCATGCTCCTAATCTAGGCATTAGTCTTTCTTTCTCGTAAGGAGATTTCTAGAATTTGGCTGTACAGAGTGTTACATTTTTAATGTTTTTTTCGACTTAAAACATTAAAAAAATCAATGGTTAAAAAAAATCAAAGTAAAACCAGGGTGAGGAGTTGGGTGGATACTCGGCTGAGTGGCCAGTGATAAAATGTGGAAGAAAGTTTTTTTTCTTCTGAGGGAGCGGGCCGGATCGGTAGAGAGAAATGAAAGGCGTCATGTCGAAGTGGTGAGTCAGTCGTTTATTGGGCTACGTAGCGGATGGTCGGTGGTCGGTAACATGATGTAATGCGGAGTGCCGTAGATGATGCTGCAGGCGTTCGGATGTGATAGAGATGGTGTGATGAAGGTCAGCGAGTTGCTCGACACCTTGTCGGTGGAGATGACCTATCTTCCAGGCCGTTGCTCGACGCTTTGAATCGCGGAGATGAACGGTGTGTGGCTCGGTGAGCTGAGCCACCAGCAGGTAGTCCTGGCGAGGCGGAGCGTGTTTCCATGGCAGCGAAGCACGGTGGGGCTTCGGGGTGCCATGAAGTGGTGAGCTGATCCCTGGACTGAAGGTGCGTCAAACCTTATAAGTCGCGGGATGTAGCTGATCTCAGGAGCTGAAGACACGATGGGCCTTGTAGCTGAGACGTGATGGTGGACCTCGAGGAAGCTGCCCTGGATGCGTAGCGATGCCATGCAGGGGCACTTGTACGGAGATCTGTTACATGCTGAGATGTTGGCCGACTGTAAGTGTGAGACTGAACTGCAGCGGGCGAGCGATCGGCTGCTTATATAGCCGCGGTAGGTAATACGAGCCACTTCGCCAGTTGACGAGAATATTCGGCGCCGTACAGATATTGTACGGTGCTGTCTCGAGACCTTTCTAGGCGGGGCGATATTATTATCGTCGGGCTGGCACGGGAGGCGAGAAAGTACATCGCGGCCAGTATAGGTACGAAGGTACCTAGGCAAGTAGGTTTGCCGATGGGCGCGGATATTAGGAGATGTTTCTCGTATGTTCTTTTGATGGCGAAGATAATAATGATGTGTCGCCACACACCCCCTTCCCTGTGTACGGAGTACAGGGTTGAAATATGATGCCAGGAGTCGCAGGAAAGCCGGGTTGATGCTGCTGGTCGGTGCGTCCGTGCTGATGCGTCTCTACCGATTCCCTCGTTTTGCGGTGTTACCGGTGCGTCGTGGTAACACTCTTGTCAGGATGCTATATGCTGCGTATCCATATCACGTCGAGGTCACCAGTTGAGGGAGCGGGCCGGATCGGTAGAGAGAAATGATAGTCGTCATGTCGAAGTAGTGAGTCAGTCGTTTATTGGGCTACGTAGCGGAGGTCGGTAAAGCGGTAACATGATGTAATGCGAGGTGCCGGATGAGATGCTGCAGGCGTGCCTGCGATGGAGATGGTGCGGTGAAGGTCCGCGAGTTGCTCGACACCATGGCGGTGGAGATGACCTATCTTCCAGGCCGTTGCTCGACGCTTTGAATCGCGGAGATGAACGGTGTGTGGCTCGGTGAGCTGAGCCACCAGCAGGTAGTCCTGGCGAGGCGGAGCGTGTTTCCATGGCAGCGAAGCACGGTGAGGCTTCGAGGTGCCATGAAGTGGTGAGCTGATCCCTTGGCTGAAGGTACGTCAAACCTTGTAAGTCGCGGGATGGATCTGATATCTGGAGCTGAAGACACGGTGGGCCTTGTAGCTGAGACGTGGTGATGGACCTCGAGGAAGCTGCCCTGGAGAGAGCGGAAATGCCACGCAGGAGCACTTATTACATGTTGAGATGTTGACCGAAGATTAATGTGAGACTGAACTGCAGCGGGCGAGCGATCGGCTGCTTATATAGCCGCGGTAGAGTAACTACCTCGCAGTAGGTAATACGAGCCACTTCGGCAATTGACGAGAATATTCGGCGCCCTACAGATATTGTACGGTGCTGTCTCGAGACCTTTCTAGGCGGGGCGATATTATTATCGTCGGGCTGGCACGGCAGACGAGAAAGTACATCGCGGCCAGTATAGGTACGAAGGTACCTAGGCAAGTAGGTTTGCCGATGCGCGCGGATATTAGGAGATGTTTCTCGTATGTTCTTTTGATGGCGAAGATAATAATGATGTGTCGCCACACTTCGTTAGTTTTTTTGGGATGTTATGCTGTGTTACTTCCTTCTTTAGCCAACGTTTCGGACAGCATTACAGTGTCCATGGTTGCGCAACATGGCATAACACCCCAAAAACAACTAATGTAAATACTTTTGGCCTTGAAAATCTAAAATCATATCGAAAGTTTTTTTGTTTGGTTTTGAAGAAAAATACATAAAAATAACATCAAATAAAGTTACCGGAGACAATAATTTTATTTAAAATTTTTCCCCAAATAATGCCAGAAATCACTGGTTAAGAGGTAAGTCAGTATAACAGTAAAATATTTTCTGCATAGATTCTTATACTCTTCATGAATAACTGAATTGCTGAATTTAAATCTACTGTCCTTTTTACAAATAGAACGGCGTCATTTGCGCTTCGCAATTTTTACCTCATGGGGGTATTCAAAATATTGCCTAGACTTTGAGGTCTTGTGTTTCATCGGTAGGGAAAAATTGTTATCTAAAAACTCTAACAGATTGAATCTTTGGTTATACATTCATCTTGCCAGTATAAATGAAGTACTGCAGAGTCCATCCAAAATAAGGTCGTGGAACACACCTCTAGAAGGAGGGCGATGGGGAAATTAAAAAAATATATATGTTTTCAAAGTGGGTCGTTTCTGGGGATGTTTGTCTTTCACCACTTTACTTTGGGTGAACTCTGAAAATCGTCAATTAGACCATAGATTCTCAACCTTTTTTGCCCACCGTTCACTTTGAGAATATTGTTTTTTCTAGCGCCCTCTAACTCGTGAATTTGAAACAGCAGTTATTTATTTATTTATTTATTTATTAACGGTATAAATATACCATAAATACATATTACATGTCACAAAATATTAGTTGTAGGTACATAGAAAATAATTTTAAAAAGAGTTGAGTTAATTGTGGCATTTGATAAAGAAATGACACAAAGGGCTACAATTACATTCAATACTATAGTAAAAATAAAATTAATATTGATTGAAGATATATGATAGAATAGCCTTCTTGTACCTAGCTTCCGTGCAGTTAAATAGATCCGCCACATCTGCATCTATTCTGTATCTATTACTAACGTCATGTAATCTAGGTAAAAGCGAGTGTTTCGTGTACTCAGTCCTGTTGTTGTTACATTGAAACAAGATTTTGGAGCGAGTTGCTCTAGTGGGTTTATGAAATTCGATGAGCTTAGTTAAATCAGGACTGTCTATTCTACCATTTACAATTTTAAACATGAATATTAAGTCGGATATAATTCTTCGATCTGAGAGTTGTAATAAATTTAATTTAATTATTGTCGTCATGATTAAATTTACCACAACTGGGGGATGGCGGGGGGGGGGGGATGGGTTGGGGCGAGATGGGATGTAATAATAATATTTCTTTCACCGTTACAAATTTGAGTTTATTACATATAAGAAATAACGCCATTAAAATATGTATTTCACAAAAAAATTGTTTACAAATATTTATGCATATAAGAAATTCCAAGAAATGTGGAGAGACTCGTTCAAGAATCAAAAGAATTTCCCCTTTGAATCTCTTCTCACTGACGCCAAATATATCAATCAATTAAGGAGCAATATATTCCTCCCTACTGGGAGAACCATTGGCAGTTTAGTCCTACAGGCAGGAAGATAGAATAATCTATGATAACGCTGTCTAACATAGCCGTCTGGAACTGAGTTCTCAATATGGCCTCGTAGTAGTCTGAATAAGTGGGTGGCGGCATACCCCTCTCTTCTGAGCTGCAGGGAGTGAAGTCCCAATATGACTAGATGAAACTTCGTCGGATGGAGCCATAGATAGTGGCCATACTCCCTCATGTAGAGAAATCATAGAAACTTTTTTTGAACCCTCTTCAACGTGAGGGAGCACCCACCTCACGAGGATTCCAGATAAGCGAACCACTCTCCAGCATACTGCGGACCAGGGAGAAGTATAAAATCTTCAGAGCACGGGTATCCCGAAAAACTCTGACGGTTCGGAGAACAAACCCTAACATTTTTAAGTGCGACTGGTTCGACATGAGGGCGAAATGTCAACTTACTTTCAAACATAATCCCAACATCTTTAAAATTTGAAACTCATTTGAGGTTATGATACAGCTTAGTGTACCTGTGGTAGGTGAGACTAAATGCTCTGGTAAAAGTCAGAACTACGCATTTCAAGACATTGAAATGAAGCTGGTTTCGTTGACTTCATTCAGAAATGTTATCAACATCAGCTTGAAGGCGCAGGTAGACCTCAATATTTCTTTTTAGAAGAAATAATTTTAGATCGTCAGCGAACAGCAAAAAACGAGAAAAACGAATGAATCCACCAATGCCATTAATGAAAATGGATAAGAGAAGAGGCCCTAGGATAGATCCTTGAGAAACCCCAGAAAAAACAAGAAATTCAGCAGATTGGATGTGTGACAAATTGCTTTCTGTTCTTGAGGTAGCTTTTAAAAAACTTTAACATCCGAGGGGAAAACCCATCTGGGCAAGTTTTGTTAGAAAGATATCGTGATTCACAGTATCAAAGGCTCTGGAGAAGGTTTTACGAACGTTTTACTTGGTATCTACTGTCTAGGGACCTAGCAACGGAGTCGGTGAAAAGCATCAGGTTAGTGTCAGTGGGTCTTCCTTTCCTGAAACTATGAGATTCGGGATAATGTATGGGTCTATCTGAGGCGTAAGGAATTTATAAATCAATTTTTCAAATAGCTTAGCCGGAGCTGATAGTATGGCAACTGGTCTATAATTTTCGATTAACTTTTTCGAACCTTTCTTAAAAACAGGACATATTTTGGAAGTTTTCCATACTTCAGGAAAGTGAAAGTACTAATAGCTAAGTTAAAGATAAGATATAATGGGGTTTTTAAGAACTCGGCGCACCCTTTAATTAAAAATACAGGAACGAAGTCTGGTCCGATGGAGTGTGAGTTCTTCATGAGATTTATGGCACTCATAACAGATTCCGTAAATATATCTATTTCGACGTTTGAAGCTACTCTGATATTAAATGTGACCGCATTATTAATGTCTAGAAATGATCAGCAAATGCGTTAGCCACACACAAGCCACAAAATTCCTGATTACCTTTAATCATGGTGTGTTCAAGAACAACATCCTTCCGAAAGGATTTTATATAGTGCCAAAACATCTTGGCATCATGCACGATGTTTTCCTCGATTCCTGGCTTTTCTGTTGATTCTTTTAGAGCAAGAAACACTGTCTTTACTGATTAATTTGTGTTTTCCACTAAAATTAACGGATTTAACTTTTGATAAATTAGGTTAGATATAGTATATTCGATAGGCCACTCGAACCTCGCGCTTAACTAACGCTTGGTAAAAACTAAACAGATCGTATTCCCTCTGAAGACCTCCAGATTTCCAACGCTTATGCTGTGCGTGTTTGATCTCTATATTCGAGATGGTGACCAGCCAACTCAGAATGAAACCATCTCAGAATCACCTTATATGTTATTAAGAGTGATGATAAAAAATATAAAAATAAATGGTTAAATAGGTTAGGTTAGGGTTACCGGCTACTTTAAAATTATTTTTTCATAGTTTTACCTTTAAATTACCTTTCTGATGTGGTTCTGAGTTAGTTTCATTCTGAGTTGGCATGGAACCATTCGAGATGACTTCTCTCGAGAATCACTTCGGATACTTGCGACCACCACCGCCTGTTGTTAGCAAACAAAGCGCACTCATTGATATCCATTAGGATAAACTTGTAAATTGTTTTAATAATTTTATAATTACGGCGCGTGGCGAAAAAGACGTATGTCCTGCCGGCGAACTATCTGGAGCACTGATGGAGTGGGATGGGTTTCTCTGGGTCTCTTAACGTCCCACTGAAAGTCTGAAACACCCCCCAATTTTCTCTTGGTCTTCTACCGCTCCCCTGAAGGTTTGAAACGCCCTCAAGGAGGTGTTATCGCCCACGTTGAGAACCTATGTGTTAGACGGAATCGACCAGTATTTAAGACATTATACTTGATGAAGAGACGAATGGAGGGGTATCTTGTCGGTCGCTTGTTGATCACACGTATTACCATTTTTTGCGCTTTGTGTTAAGTTACTCTTTTGAGAGTTGTAGGAGTAAGGATATTTCTTATAATTCTTGAGTGGAGAATTTGTGAGTGGTTAATATATATTTAGCATATATTTGGCACATTACACTAACAGTATTTATTTAATACGTTTTCGTGAAGGAATTTTTTTGTTATGCATGATCTTTAACGGTCTAGTGAAAACGAGTCCGATTTAAAGTGTATCTAAAGAACTGCATACTATGTTAAACCAGATGTCATCAAAACCTTCACAATCCACACTCCTCAATCCTCTGCAATGACGTCAGGAGTGTTTATTTTGGTCAGTTTTTAAGCGATGTTTATAACAATATATATATATATAGGTAGCAGTGGCAGTCCGTGAGTTTTTAGTCAGCTAGAGTGATAAGATTGAAAAATATGAAGTTATTGATGTTGTTGGTGATGTTGTGAAAATTTTTTTTTCAGCGATGATAACATTAATAACATCGTTATTTAAAATAAATCTCATAAAGTTAAGTAGATTATTTTCTAAAGCCATATTATTTTTACGGTTTTTTTTTTATTCTATTCCGAAGTTAAGAAAATAAAACAT
Organism: Limnephilus marmoratus; assembly: GCA_917880885.1. Lineage (NCBI taxonomy): Eukaryota > Metazoa > Arthropoda > Insecta > Trichoptera > Limnephilidae > Limnephilus > Limnephilus marmoratus. The sequence goes on from OU862925.1 coordinate 22,605,287, forward strand.
TAAAAAAACAGTCACAAAAAAAAGCATTATCTTTCGAGATAAAAAAGGACTAACGGATGTTTATTTTAATTTTTAACTTAATGATTAAAACCTGAAAAAAAATTCGAGTGCAGTTGAAACTTTACCAAAACAATCTGAACCAATACTTGAAAAGTGAGGTCATAATCAAAGCGACCAATGAGCGCAGACCTAGCGTAATTTCCGTTTCATATCTCCACCAATAGGAGCCTTTAAAAGTGACATCATAATCAAACCGGCAAATGAGCGCAGTTAATCGTCATTTCCGTTTCATCCGAAATCCAAATTACAGCCGGGCTATAAAGGTTTCACTTCAAAAACATTTATTTAAATGAAAATGGGTTGATTGGTTCCGGAAAACCAATCTACTCCAATCTATATCAATGAGCCCCCCCATACGAAATAGAAGTCGGTAACCGATCGGCTCTTGTTACACTGACTTGGCTGTATCTCCACACCGCCATTCGTCAATGTAATACGGGCTTGGCTTAAGCGGAAATACGTGAATAACGCAAAGAGAAACCTTTAATATAATGCCCAAAGCCTTTTATTACGAGTAGTTTATGGGGCGTTTCAGTACGGTAAATTGTTTATCATTTAGAATTATTCTGTAGTACCATTTAAGATTTGTGTTCACCAAACCTTAAGTAGCGAATGTGTTCGGCAATGGTAATTACATTACTCTTCGGATTAAATAACTAATGGATAAGGATTAAGTTCCATATAACTTATATGCCACTTTACTTACCAAACGTTCTGCAATATGGCCAATACCAATAGATCCAAATAAATGTGTGACCTTGGTTATAAACTTCGTAACTCATTAATTGAAACGTTCAATTAAAAAATGCGATCATTGCGATAAATTGCAAATATAAATCATTTTCACTCTCAATGCAGAAATTTTCATGTGAGGAACTTTTTTAATTAGACACATTACTAAATTTAGAGTATCTGTAGGTGTTTTAATTAAAAAATTGAAATGTGAACAATAATGCCCACTATGTAAAGAAACGCTAAATAAATAACAATCAAAACAGATATCTAAATAAACAAAAAATTTAACAAAACAAAAAAACGACTTCAAAAATTGCACTAAAAAGTAAAAAAATAATTTCGTATTCTTCTACAACTTCATAATCAACTTACCTTTTCTACTCATCAATATGTACGTACGATTGTTATTTTTGGAGTCGGTGTCGGCGGGAGAGGAGCTGTCAAGTGAACACGCCGGGCCGCGGGTACCTTGGTTGAATATTTTTTGATATTTAGTGAATCTAAAGTACACTAACTAATTCGATTAAGATTCGGCCGAGTATCGTAAATTTGTTCTTCAGAATTGGAGAGTTCCGTTACTTTGTCATGGATCCCATAATCAAAACCTAACCAAACTCTCATCAAACTACCCTTGAAGTACATCCTTTCCAATAAAAAAAGAATCATCGAAATCGGTTGGCGTGATATTGAGTTATTCGTCCATTTGTCGCGCACATACTTGATGCAAATTTAAGACTTATATGATTTTCTCATGGATGCCATTGTCAGAACTAGACAAAATTAAAATGTAACCACACGGAAAGCACCAGCTTTCAAATAAAAAAAGAATCATCAATATCGGTTCACCCAGTCGAAAGTTCTGAGGTAACAAACATAAAAAAAAAAATACAGTCGAATTGAGAATCTCCTCCTTTTCGAAGTCGTTTAAAAATAGATATATTTTTATAATTTACCAGCTGGTTCCCAATGCGTTCGTTGCAATGCCACATTCAAAGCAATAAATTGTTTCTCCCTGTAATTTGCCTTGCATCCCCGTTTTTTTCCATTTCCCCTCCCGCGTTCTCCTTCCACCTTTCCCGCATACCCCCTCCCCTCTGCCGCTCCCCGTCCCGACAAGCCCCCTCCCGCGTTCCATTATTCAATCCCAGCACATTCAGTTTTCAAACAACTCGCATGCCACCTATTACAACTTTTTAATTCAAATATTTATTTTTGTATATTATAAGAACAATCATTCAAATCTTCTTCCTAACATAGGTACCTATTTAAAATATCTATAATTTAAAAAATCCGTAGACAATTCTTTTAATACAAAAAAACAGCTGCCTATTAAATTCAATATCATCAAACGCACGAACTATCAAACGTACGAATTAAAATAGTCTTTAAATTTTCGGAAAATACCCAATTTTCTGCGCAATCTTCTTAATTTTTCTGTCCGTAAGATCCCTCTACAAAGTATTAGAAAACTAAATACGTAAAGTCGTTTTGTCTCATCTAGTTTTCAATCACAACGGTGATAAAGAAGTTTCACTTCAAAAAATATCTTTAAAATTTTCATTACTCGATGGAAATGGGTTTCAAGCTGAAAATGTAAGAAAATTCTAACTTTATTTAAAGGGCTGATAATAATAACACAAATATTATCTATGTAAATTACTTAATAGTAGGTTATTTTTACTAACAGGTAAGCTATCTTTATAAACAAAGATGTTTCAATGATTTTATTTAGGTATATAAAGTTTTGAATACACATGCGATATACATTATTTTGAAGTGAAAGTTGAAGACATTTTCGAACGTATTTTTAACTAATATCGTCCGAAACATAGAATTTTGAGTAATCACTATTTTCGATTGATGTTTATTAATTACGAATTGGTCTACATTATGAATACCAAAAAAATTCTTTGAATGAATTAAACTTTTCCTAACATTTAGATTGTGTTAAAATAATAAATAATCTAAAAAATGTATGAACGTAAACTACAATTTTTTTTTCGTTAGGAATGCAAAACCTCCTAGATCAGCATGGTTTTGTTGTCAGTTTTCAGTTTTCCTGTGACAGTTTCCCTTGATAATTTTCTTTCATATAAAATTACTCACAAAATAAATAAAAACCACAATAGCGCTAAAATCAATCTTTTTCAGACTTTATTTGCCAAGCGATTTTTATGTCTATTATCCTTTGATTATAGAATTCTATTGGACTACATTCGTGGTGATGTATAGTACACTAAGAATTTGTTGTTATCAAATTTAATTTTAACTCAATTTTTATTTTTTTAAATTCAATTTATAAAAACATTTTATTTATAAACAAGTTCTGATATGTACTGATTGTTACGCGTGACAGCTATTTCGCCTACTGATAGCATTATGAAACTGTGGTTAAACCACTTACAGACGATGTATTTATAGTATTTCTAGATATGTAAATGTATTTACAATAAAAAATATATAAATTGCTTTTATTTTCAAATTCAAATAATGCAATAATTGGGGAAACTGAAAACGATAATAACCATTAATAATTTCAGTCATTTTACACAGAGTAAGGGCGTAGGTTATAAAAATAACAAAATATTGGATTGCGACGTTTTATCACAAAATGTCTTCGCAATAGAGTAAAATAACCGCAAAATTGCGAGACTTGGCGAAAAATGTACGCAAATCAGGCTGACATTTGTCACAACTATTTGTGACTTTAGCTCCGAAATAATTTGGGTTAAATCAAGCTTTGTATGCCACAGAGTTGTAGTTGTATTACAGGTATAAAGTGTACATTAGGTTGGGCCATCGGTGCGTGGAAGAATTTTATTTTTGAGATGTCGTTTTCTCGGGGGTCTGTGTATATAAAGTACCTACAGATTGCAAAAAATTATGAATAATTTTTAAATATAATATTTTCAGCAGTTTTCACACTAGAAAGGCCTTCTTGAAAAGCCATTTGAATGGAGACCAATGTCTTCACTGACTTACCTTTTGATTCTAGACTATTTAGCGCGCTATTTGACTCTCTTACGCTTGTCTGACATCGCATATCGCCACTCATTTCAATTTCATTATGGTGATGAAACATTAAAATATAAGGCCTGATTGGCCAGACTTTCGGTAGGGCAGGAACAGGGACGCGTGGGAAATGAAACGCGTGGTGGGCGGTGTGGGGGACGAGGGAGGGGCAGAGGGAGGATTTGCAAAGGAGACATAGTAGCTGTAAGGGATAGCAGAGGTAAATTTGGAACATTCATGCTTCTCACACGAATAGCTGTATGTGGCCTGACATAACCTCTTTCGACGGAAAAAAAACAATAAAATATTGTGTACCTAAAATCACTTCAATAAACAGAATTAAAAAATAAATATTTTCTTACTTTACGTGGCATTGCAACGCATGTCGGTTACTCTATATATATATATATACGAACATACAAAAAAAAGAATTATCCAATTTGGTGCAGTCGTTCGGAAGTTATGCGCGTACATACATTTCGGCGATTCATTTTTATTTATATATATATATATATATATATATATATATATGTAAAACACTTTTCTCGGTTTACCCGCGTAACGTAGTCCTGAGAAGGACTTTTTAACTCCTGACGTTTCGGACAGATCACACTGTCCATCTTCAGAGGCCTTATGTCTTTAGCTTTTGTCTCAAACTGATAGCTTTCGCATGTCTGTTCGGTCCAGAATCATTGAGACAAAAGCTAAAGACATAAGGCCTCTGAAGATGGACAGTGTGATCTGTCCGAAACGTCAGGAGTTAAAAAGTCCTTCTCAGGACTACGTTACGCGGGTAAACCGAGAAAAGTGTTTTACATCTTACACCCGTGAAAACCTTAACCATAACATATATATATATATATATATATATATATATATATATATATAAATAAAAATGAATCGCCGAAATGTATGTACGCGCATAACTTCCGAACGACTGCACCAAATTGGATAATTCTTTTTTTTGTCGTTATTGTCAGGTTTGTGTAAAACTTCTGGTGAGCTCTGGTATTATGCAATTTGTATAAAAAACTTGCAATAGGCGGCACGCGAGCTGTTTGAAAACTAGATGTACCGGGGCTGAATGTATGGAATGCGGGAGGAGGGGAGAGGAATTCGAGTAGTGGGTTCGCGGGAGGGGAGAGAGAAACAGGGAGCGGGGAGGGGAATCTGGGAGGGGGGGAACTCGGGAAGGCGGTTTGCGGGACGGGGGAAGGGGACGCGGGAGTGGAAGGGGAGGCAAAAGGGGAACGGGACGTAGGGGAAAGGACACGCAGGGAGATTTTTTTTTATTAAATGGCATAGCAACGCATGCCGGGTACCAGCTAGTTATTAATAATAATCAGTCAATGAGCAAGCTTTTATGTATCAATACGACAAAAAACTTGAAAACAGCCCAACCTACCATACACATGAGTATGTTTGTATGTGAATGAGGGTGTGTGTGTATGTGTGTGTGTGTGTGTGTATGTGACATCAGCCTTTGTCAAAAACTACAGCAGAACCTATGTCCCGGCGCAATGCCTGATGTCTATTAATTATACGGGCAGATATTACTACAATGCTCTGACTGTGGGTGGAGATCGCGTAAGAATCAAAAATACCTTTCCGAATATCCGCTAGGTTTCAGAGACTTGTTTTATACATATATCTATCTATTTGTAACATAACACAGTCATCACGCCATTTTCCTTTAAGGGTATCCAAATATATGGAACGTTAAACAACTCTTGGCATAATTTTCTTGCTTAATTTACATTATGTGTGCATAGATGGGAATGACGGTTCCATGACAGTTCATCCTGCAACAATTCATCCGGCGACAGTTCATCCTGCGACAGTTCATCCTGCCGACAGTTCATCCTGCCGACAGTTCATCCCGCCGACAATTCATCCGGCGAGAATTCATCCTGACAATTCAACCTAACCTAACCTAACCTAACCTATAAGTATAACCTATATATATATAACCTATAAGTATAAGTATGTCGTATTTTGTTATTCACGCATGCTTCTTCGGAGAGTCGAAATTATTGTTAGTAAAAATATTTTTACAGCGGATTTCCTCTCAAGATGCCTTCAGATATAAGTATATCGATTTTGGTTGTACGGCCGTATATCCTCTTTGCATACTTACTTAATAAAAATCTTCTAAATGATCAGGCAGGATGAATTGTCGCCGGATGAATTGTCGGCGGGATGAACTGTCGGCAGGATGAACTGTCGGCAGGATGAACTGTCGGCCGGATGAACTGTCGCAGGATGAACTGTCGCCGGATGAATTGTCGCAGGACGAATTGTCGTGTCACCGGGAATGACATGGGGTGGTACGTATAAAACTCGAAAACAATTTCTTTACATTGCGAAAAACAAATAATAACTTTTTTAGATAAATATTTTTTATATCCTTCAATACTTATACGTGCTAGAATATGAATAATTGTTTAGTTCCTACGTTATGCAACTTCACAAATAAATAAAGAAGACATTTAAAAAAAAATCCCACCATTCAGAAACACCAAATATTTCCGCCATAAATAAAAGTTACCAATTCTTCCTATGCAATTTTTTGGTTATTATTATTAAACTAGCTGGTCCTGGTATGCGTTGCAATGCTATATCCAAAGAAGTAAATTGTTTCTCCCTGCATGTCCTTTCCCGTGCGTCCCCGTTCCCCTCCCGCGTTCTCCTTCTACCTTCCCCGCCACCCCTCTCCCCTCTCCCGCTCCACCGTTCCTCAAACCCCCCACCCGCGTTCCATATATTCAGTCCCAGTATATTCAGTTTTCAAGCAGCTCGCGTGCCACCTATTACAATTTTTTTTTATTCAAATTTTCATTTTTCGTATATTACAAATATACATTTATGTACATAATAAGAACAATCAATCAAATTTGGTATCTAGCATATGTAGTTAAACTATCTATAATTTTTAAAATCCTTAGACAATTTTTTTAATACAAAAAAAAACAGCTGCCTGCTAAATTCATTTTCATCAAACGCGCGATCTGTCAAAAGTGGGAAGTTAAAATAGTCGTTAAATTTTCTGAAATTATACAATTTTCTGCACAATTTTCTTAATTTTTCTTTCCGTAAGTTTCTACAAAGTTTTAGAAAAAAAAATATATAATGAAATAGGCGTATTATAATATATTAGTAGAACTCCATGTCTATGGTACAAATGCATTTAAAGCTTTTTGTACTTAATAATATTTTTATTAAAAAGGCTATCCATAATCAAGTTCCGCTGTGTAATTATAATTACACGTGACATTTGTTTCGAAGGAATTATTCCGATATTGATGAAAATTTGCATACTTGACCTTCAAAACATGAGAAAAGCAACTATCTACACAAAATTTCAAATAAATAAAGCCCCGGCAATGCCGGGGACTTCGACTAGTTACATTAAAATTGACTGCTTTATCGACCGTATAAGTTGTTAAAAGCTTGGTTTGGTTGGAATGTCGAGCTTAGCGCAGCTTGGAACGTAATCCGCATATGGGTCGAAAGCTTAGATGTCACTGCACATATTGACTATAAGCTTAATAGAGGGATGTATTTCTTTTTTCCTTGAAAAACTAAACCCACTGTCTACGAGTGGTAGTGATCTATAAGTTATCTAATACGTCTTTATGCACCGGATATCGCGATATTACTCGTATGATCGCGATCTTTAAAAAACGTCGGCATTTTATTTTTAGGGAGGTACAATTAACAAGTTATTTTTTTATAAAGTTCCCCATTTCAATTAGCTTGATGCTATACGCGAATACCTACACGAATTTTAAATAGTATTTAATTCATTTTATAAGAAAAACTCTGTTTTTATAACTTTTGAAGGTCATTCCCATCAATGTAATACATCATTGAAGAAGAAGATAATAATAATAATAATCTAAACGAAAGAGAACAAGACACATCATCCTACCTACTACTGAGTCTAGTGTTGACATATTCTTACGTCTGCTATAATTTATTAAAAACCAACATAAAACTGTAGTGTACTAAACTTAAAGACCTAAACTATTCCAATTCAAAGATCGCGCTTCTAATCAGTGCATTTATATCTTGCGAAGTGTTATTTTTTCATGTTTTTTGTCTTCCCAAAGAAATTGCATGTTAACTGTCAAAAAATAAAACTGTCATTCTGTACTAAAACAAGCCAGCTGTTAAAAAATACAAAAGTGCCATATCTGTGTTGAAAATATCATACAATCAATTTTATTCACAGCGAAATCACTTTATAAATTAATTTCAATATGAATACATTATGTATCGTTTGTGACAAAAATATTGACAGTCCAGCCGAATTCATAGCGTGTGTAGTCTGTGAAAACGGCTATCATCTTGTTTGTGCAGAGATTGGGGAAAACCTACGTGGTGCTCGTAATTCTCAATGGAAATGTAAAAAATGTTCAAAAAATTTTACGAAAAAAAAAAGCAAAAATACGATATGTGATATGAAAATAGATCAAGAGCCATCTAGCGGCAAATCTACCAAGCAGCTAACTCAACCTTCTAAATCGGCAGTCGAGCAGTCAACAGACGAGGAGAAATTTCCTTCCTCAAACAAAGATGGCGCAAGCGGTTTACTTACGTCGAATTATTTCATTATGGAACTAAATAATTTCAAAAAATCCATAATGGATTTTGTTGAACAAAAATATGAATCAATTATCGCACAAAACAAAGAAATCCTTGATTCAATTAATTTTTTAGCGGATCAGCAAGACCAGCTAAAAAAACGCATAACTGAAATTGAATCCTCACAAGAAAGTGTCAATACTGATATATTAGAATTAAAAAAACAAAACGCTGTATTAGAAAAAACTACTTCTCTTCAGGACGACAAAATTGACCGGCTGGAGTACATTACACAGATGTGCAATATCGACATCAGAGGCATCCCTGAAGCAACCAATGAAAATATTATGGAAACTTTTAAAAAAATATCAAAAATCATTAATTACGGAGAGAACACGATACCTTCACAATCTGAAATTAATAAAATGTACAGACTAGGACCAAAATTGTCCGAAAAAAATCCCAGATCTATAATAGTGTCGTTCAATAGTATTAAATCTCGAGATGACTTCCTACTCAAAATCAAAGAATATAAAAAATCCTCTACCTCCAGTTCAAGCAAACTCAATACAGCAGATTTAGGGCTATCGCAAGAAGCAAAACGGATTTACGTGTCGGATCATTTAACGCAAAAAGGAAAATTCCTACTCTCTCAAACTAAAAAATTCGCCAGAGATTATAACTACAAATACTCTTGGACATCCTCGGGACGCATTCTGCTGAGACAAACGGATACATCCAAAATTATTACGATTAAAAACATCATGGATCTCGATCGAGAAAAACGTCAACAACTGTGACAGATGATAAAAAGTACCTCAACATTTACTTCACTGCTAAACGAAAATAATCCGGCTAATATCATTTTCACCGCAAGTTTTCATATTATGCGTTTTTTCTTTGTCTTTAAAAATAATGTATTAATTCATAATAATTCATTCTTACTCTTTTTAGTAGTTCTTTCATGCAGCTACAAAATCAGTATGAAAATTGTTTATATCAGTATTCACTTTTTTTATTATACGTTATCTCCTTTGAATGTAACTCACATTTCTTTAACTCTCTCTAAGAAAAAATTATATATCTCCATAAATAATACTGTCATTACAAGTTTTTATTCGAATATTACCACTATCTACAATTCACACACACTAAGTATAATACCTAAGATTTATCAAAATAATTCATTCTCTAGTAACAGAAAAAATATTACAAATCTTACAATTAAAAATTCTAACCTTACTCTTCCTCTAATCAACAAAAATAACGCTGTTTTAGTATTCTTTAAGATAATATCAGTTTACTGTGTAAATATTATTCTTCCTGCATGTTCTCGTAGGAATCTGAGTATTAATACCTTACTAGCTGGGCCCGTTGCAGAAGCAACTAACGGGTTAAAACACTATGCGATTTGACATGTGAACGCGGACGAAGCGAGCAGGAGTGTGTGTTAAATTACATATATGAAGAAAAAACGATGTCTGAATGCGGATGGAGCGAGGAGTGAGCACCAACAAAGGGAACAGGTAGTCGACGCCCCCTCCAAAGTTTCATCGCAATAGGATGAACCGTTTAGCAATGCATAATTTCATGATGCCAGAGCTCACTATTTTATACAAAAACCATCGCGGGCATGCATACATCAAATCCCCAAAGTTTCATCGCAATCGGATGAACGGTTTACCAATGCATAATTTCATGATGCCGGAGCTCACTATTTTATACAGAATGAATCGAATGGATGCGCAAATCAAATCCCAAAAGTTTCATCGCAATCGGATGAACGGTTTAGCAATGCATAATTTCATGATGCCACAGCGCACTATTTTACACAGAATGAATCGACTGGATGCTCACATCAAATCCTAAAAGTTTCATCGCAATCGGATGAACGGTTTAGCAATGCATAATTGCATGATGCCAGAGCTCACTATTGTATACAAAAACCATCGCCGGCATGCATACATGAAATCCCCAAAGTTTCATCACAATCGGATAAACGGTTTAGCAATTCATAATTTCATGATGCCAGAGCCCAACAGTACTTTGATACAAACCCTGTCCTGATAATAACGAACAAAACAAAAAAAAAAGAATTATCCAATTAGGTGCAGTCGTTCGGAAGTTCGTTGAAGTTCGTTTCGGAAGTTCGTTGCGCGTACATACATTTCAGAGATTCATTTTTAAACAAATTTCATAATGCCAGAGCTCACCAGTAATTTTATACAAACCTTATCCTAACAATAACGAACACAACAAAAAAAGAATTATCCAATTAGGTGCAGTCGTTCGGAAGCTATGCGCGTACTTACATTTCGGCGAATCATTTTTAAACAAATTTCATAATGCCAGTGCTCACCAGTTATTTTATAAAAACCTTGTCCTAACAATAACGAATACAACAAAAAAAGAATTATCCAATTAGGGGCAGTCGTTCGGAAGCTATGCGCGCACATAAATTTCCGCTACTCATTTTTGAACAAATTTCATAATGTCAGAGCTCACCAGTAATTTTTTACAAACCCTGCCCTGGACACAACAAAAAATAATTATCCAATTTGGTACAGTCGTTCGGTTCAATTCACTTCGATTGTTAAAAAAAATTATTTAAAAACCTTCAATTTTTCAAGTTAATTTTAACGTTCTCTGAAAGTTCTGTTGAAATTCTATTCAGGTTCTGTAATTATTTCTGTTTTGAAATAATAATTATAAATAAATAATAATAAATAAAATAAGTTTTGAAGATAATTGAATAAATACAACTCGCACATTACGTGAAAATGAACTAATTTAAAAATAACGTTCCCACCAACAGTGGGTGTCCAGAAGCAACCTCCGTGTACCTACATAATTCAAAAAGTGACAATCTTGCGTGATTTTTTTCATTTCATATCATTAATTTTCGATTTAACATTTAAAGGAAAGAAGTTCATAAGTCGCTACCAATAATATTAGTGTAGGTACCTATGCGTTTTCTCAATAAATACTTGACAATCTTGAGTGATTTCTTTTAATATTTAAATGCTTCATAAGCCGGTACCTACCTAGTATATACCGAGAAAAATAATATTGGGGTAGGTACCTACGCGTTTTTTCTTACGTACTTTATTACTTTTCTTTAACGAATTTGCAATAACTCCATGGAACGGTAGGTACCTACCGCGTTATAAATTGTGTTATTTTCAGATGGCCAGCAATTTTCACACTATCGAAGAATTTAGGAACACGTTTTTGACATGAATTTTTCAGAAAATTATTGATTTTCGTCGGGTTCTCCTGACATATTTCATATGAGAATCGTATATATTTTTGGTGCTAAAAGTTGCGGAATTCTCTACTGTAACGTATTTTTTAAAAACATCCAAGCGGGGATCGGTTTCCGGGTCGCAATGCCGCGTACCGTAAAACCACTACCGAAAACTCTGAAAAGTCTGTATTATTTAGGCTAAATTTTTGACACTCGGAATCCTGACCTATCTCAAGATTATCTGACTCGCCGCCAAGCCAAAATGGACCTTGGCACGTTCCAAACTCGAGGAAGCGACCGTCTATTATCGCCTGCGGGGCCGAGGCCTGGGCTGGAAAGTAAGAGGGCTTAAGCGTCTTTGCATTTTCAAGCGAAAATACGCCGTAAGGTGGTACGCGATGCGGGGGAGAAGAGTCCGTTATCGCATCACCAAAACTGGAACCGTCGTTTGTATGGACTTTTTGACACGTTTCCTTCCGAAATGGATTTTCGTCTTTCGACTGGCGAACCTGTCGGCGGAAAACATAACCCCGGCCGAATTTCTTCGTCGGATAGTGAGAGATTATAGTTTCCGTCGCCAGGGTCGCACTTCAATTCTGTATCAGTCGTTTTGTATGAAACCGGTGTCAGAAAAGGCTGAAAAAAAAGGTGAGTTTTCCAAACTGAGCATTAATATATACTAGCTGGGCCCGTTGCAGAAGCATCTAACGGGTTAAAACACTATGCGATTTGACATGTGAACGCGGACGAAGCGAGCAGGAGTGTGTGTTAAATTACATATATGAAGAAAAAACGATGTCTGAATGCGGATGGAGCGAGGAGTGAGCACCTACAAAGGGACCAGGTAGTCGACGCCCCCTCCAAAGTTTCATCGCAATAGGATGAACCGTTTAGCAATGCATAATTTCATGATGCCAGAGCTCACTATTTTATACAAAAACCATCGCGGGCATGCATACACCAAATCCCCAAAGTTTCATCGCAATCGGATGAACGGTTTACCAATGCATAATTTCATGATGCCGGAGCTCACTATTTTATACAGAATGAATCGAATGGATGCGCAAATCAAATACCAAAAGTTTCATCGCAATCGGATGAACGGTTTAGCAATGCATAATTTCATGATGCCACAGCGCACTATTTTACACAGAATGAATCGACTGGATGCTCACATCAAATCCTAAAAGTTTCATCGCAATCGGATGAACGGTTTAGCAATGCATAATTGCATGATGCCAGAGCTCACTATTGTATACAAAAACCATCGCCGGCATGCATACATGAAATCCCCAAAGTTTCATCACAATCGGATAAACGGTTTAGCAATTCATAATTTCATGATGCCAGAGCCCAACAGTACTTTGATACAAACCCTGTCCTGATAATAACGAACAAAACAAAAAAAAAAGAATTATCCAATTAGGTGCAGTCGTTCGGAAGTTCGTTGAAGTTCGTTTCGGAAGTTCGTTGCGCGTACATACATTTCAGAGATTCATTTTTAAACAAATTTCATAATGCCAGAGCTCACCAGTAATTTTATACAAACCTTATCCTAACAATAACGAACACAACAAAAAAAGAATTATCCAATTAGGTGCAGTCGTTCGGAAGCTATGCGCGTACTTACATTTCGGCGAATCATTTTTAAACAAATTTCATAATGCCAGTGCTCACCAGTTATTTTATAAAAACCTTGTCCTAACAATAACGAATACAACAAAAAAAGAATTATCCAATTAGGGGCAGTCGTTCGGAAGCTATGCGCGCACATAAATTTCCGCTACTCATTTTTGAACAAATTTCATAATGTCAGAGCTCACCAGTAATTTTTTACAAACCCTGCCCTGGACACAACAAAAAATAATTATCCAATTTGGTACAGTCGTTCGGTTCAATTCACTTCGATTGTTAAAAAAATTTATTTAAAAACCTTCAATTTTTCAAGTTAATTTTGACGTTCTCTGAAAGTTCTGTTGAAATTCTATTCAGGTTCTGTAATTATTTCTGTTTTGAAATAATAATTATAAATAAATAATAATAAATAAAATAAGTTTTGAAGATAATTGAATAAATACAACTCGCACATTACGTGAAAATGAACTAATTTAAAAATAACGTTCCCACCAACAGTGGGTGTCCAGAAGCAACCTCCGTGTACCTACATAATTCAAAAAGTGACAATCTTGCGTGATTTTTTTCATTTCATATCATTAATTTTCGATTTAACATTTAAAGGAAAGAAGTTCATAAGTCGCTACCAATAATATTAGTGAAGGTACCTATGCGTTTTCTCAATAAATACTTGACAATCTTGAGTGATTTCTTTTAATATTTAAATGCCTCATAAGCCGGTACCTACCTAGTATATACCGAGAAAAATAATATTGGGGTAGGTACCTACCCGTTTTTTCTTACGTACTTTATTACTTTTCTTTAACGAATTTGCAATAACTCCATGGAACGGTAGGTACCTACCGCGTTATAAATTGTGTTATTTTTAGATGGCCAGCAATTTTCACACTATCGAAGAATTTAGGAACACGTTTTTGACATGAATTTTTCAGAAAATTATTGATTTTCGTCGGGTTCTCCTGACATATTTCACATGAGAATCGTATATATTTTTGGTGCTTAAAGTTGCGGAATTCTCTACTGTAACGTATTTTTTAAAAACATCCAAGCGGGGATCGGTTTCCGGGTCGCAATGCCGCGTACCGTAAAACCACTACCGAAAACTCTGAAAAGTCTGTATTATTTAGGCTAAATTTTTGACACTCGGAATCCTGACCTATCTCAAGATTATCTGACTCGCCGCCAAGCCAAAATGGACCTTGGCACGTTCCAAACTCGAGGAAGCGACCGTCTATTATCGCCTGCGGGGCCGAGGCCTGGGCTGGAAAGTAAGAGGGCTTAAGCGTCTTTGCATTTTCAAGCGAAAATACGCCGTAAGGTGGTACGCGATGCGGGGGAGAAGAGTCCGTTATCGCATCACCAAAACTGGAACCGTCGTTTGTATGGACTTTTTGACACGTTTCCTTCCGAAATGGATTTTCGTCTTTCGACTGGCGAACCTGTCGGCGGAAAACATAACCCCGGCCGAATTTCTTCGTCGGATAGTGAGAGATTACAGTTTCCGTCGCCAGGGTCTCACTTCAATTCTGTATCAGTCGTTTTGTATGAAACCGGTGTCAGAAAAGGCTGAAAAAAAAGGTGAGTTTTCCAAACTGAGCATTAATATATATACTAGCTGGGCCCGTTGCAGAAGCAACTAACGGGTTAAAATACTATGCGATTTGACATGTGAACGCGGACGAAGCGAGCAGGAGTGTGTGTTAAATTACATATATGAAGAAAAAACGATGTCTGAATGCGGATGGAGCGAGGAGTGAGCACCTACAAAGGGAACAGGTAGCCGACGCCCCCTCCAAAGTTTCATCGCAATAGGATGAACCGTTTAGCAATGCATAATTTCATGATGCCAGAGCTCACTATTTTATACAGAATGAATCGACTGGATGCCCAAATCAAATCCCAAAAGTTTCATCGCAATCGGATGAACGGTTTAGCAATGCATAATTTCATGATGCCGGAGCTCACTATTTTATACAGAATGAATCGAATGGATGCGCAAATCAAATCCCAAAAGTTTCATCGCAATCGGATGAACGGTTTAGCAATGCATATTTTCATGATGCCGGAGCTCACTATTTTATACAGAATGAATCGAATGGATGCGCAAATCAAATCCCAAAAGTTTCATCGCAATCGGATGAACGGTTTAGCAATGCATAATTTCATGATGCCAGAGCTCACTATTGTATACTAAAACCATCGGGGGCATGCATACATCAAATCCCCAAAGTTTCATCGCAATCGGATGAACCGTTTAGCAATGCATAATTTCATGATGCCAGAGCTCACTATTTTATACAGAATGAATTGACTGGATGTGCACATCAAACCCCAAAATATTCATCGCAATCGGATGAACCGTTTAACAATGCATAATTTCTTGATGCCAAAGCTCACTATTTGGTGCAGAAATAATCGACTGGATGCGCACATCAAATCTCAAAAGTTTCATCGCAATCGGATGAACGGTTTAGCAATGCATATTTTCATGATGCCGGAGCTCACTATTTTATACAGAAAGAATCGAATAGATGCCCAAATCAAATCCCAAAAGTTTCATCGCAATCGGATGAACGGTTTAGCAATGCATAATTTCATGATGCCAGAGCTCACTATTTTATACAGAATGAATCGACTGGATGCCCAAATCAAATCCCAAAAGTTTCATCGCAATCGGATGAACGGTTTAGCAATGCATAATTTCATGATGCCGGAGCTCACTATTTTATACAGAATGAATCGAATGGATGCGCAAATCAAATCCCAAAAGTTTCATCGCAATCGGATGAACGGTTTAGCAATGCATATTTTCATGATGCCGGAGCTCACTATTTTATACAGAATGAATCGAATGGATGCGCAAATCAAATCCCAAAAGTTTCATCGCAATCGGATGAACGGTTTAGCAATGCATAATTTCATGATGCCAGAGCTCACTATTGTATACTAAAACCATCGCGGGCATGCATACATCAAATCCCCAAAGTTTCATCGCAATCGGATGAACGGTTTACCAATGCATAATTTCATGATGCCGGAGCTCACTATTTTATACAGAATGAATCGACTGGATGCTCACATCAAATCCTAAAAGTTTCATCGCAATCGGATGAACGGTTTAGCAATGCATAATTTCATGATGCCAGAGCTCACTATTTTATACAGAATGAATCGACTGGATGCTCACATCAAATCCTAAAAGTTTCATCGCAATCGGATGAACGGTTTAGCAATGCATAATTGCATAATGCCAGAGCTCACTATTGTATACAAAAACCATCGCCGGCATGCATACATGAAATCCCCAAAGTTTCATCACAATCGGATAAACGGTTTAGCAATTCATAATTTCATGATGCCAGAGCCCAACAGTACTTTGATACAAACCCTGTCCTGATAATAACGAACAAAACAAAAAAAAGAATTATCCAATTAGGTGCAGTCGTTCGGAAGTTCGTTGAAGTTCGTTTCGGAAGTTCGTTGCGCGTACATACATTTCAGAGATTCATTTTTAAACAAATTTCATAATGCCAGAGCTCACCAGTAATTTTATACAAAACTTATCATAACAATAACGAACACAACAAAAAAAGAATTATCCAATTAGGTGCAGTCGTTCGGAAGCTATGCGCGTACTTACATTTCGGCGAATCATTTTTAAACAAATTTCATAATGCCAGTGCTCACCAGTTATTTTATAAAAACCTTGTCCTAACAATAACGAATACAATAAAAAAAGAATTATCCAATTAGGGGCAGTCGTTCGGAAGCTATGCGCGCACATAAATTTCCGCTACTCATTTTTAAACAAATTTCATAATGCCAGAGCTCTCCAGTAATTTTATACAAACCCTGCCCTGGACACAACAAAAAATAATTATCCAATTTGGTACAGTCGTTCGGTTCAATTCACTGCGGTTGTTAAAAAAAAAAATTCAAAAACCTTCAATTTTTCAAGTTAATTTTAACGTTCTCTGAAAGTTCTATTCAAGTTCTGTAATTATTTCTGTTTTGAAATAATAAGTATAAATAAATAATATAATAAGTTTGAAGATAATTGAATAAATACAACTCGCACATTACGTGAAAATGAACTAATTTAAAAATAACGTTCCCACCAACAGTGGGTGTCCAGAAGCAACCTCCGTGTACCTACATAATTCAAAAAGTGACCATCTTGGATGATTTTTTTCATTTCATATCAATAATTTTCGATTTAACATTTAAAGGAAAGAAGTTCATAAGTCGCTACCAATAATATTGGTGTAGGTACCTATGCGTTTTCTCAATAAATACTTGACAATCTTGAGTGATTTCTTTTAATATTTAAATGCTTCATAAGCCGGTACCTACCTAGTATATACCGAGAAAAATAATATTGGGGTAGGTACCTACGCGTTTTTTCTTACGTACTTTATTACTCTTCTTTAACGAATTTGCAATAACTCGATAGAAAGGTAGGTACCTACCGCATTATAAATTGTGTTATTTTCAGATGGCCAGCAATTTTCACACTATCGAAGAATTTAGGAACACGTTTTTGACATGAATTTTTCAGAAAATTGTTGATTTTCGTCGGGTTCTCCTGACATATTTCATATGAGAATCGTATATAATTTTGGTATTAAAAGTTGCGGAATTCTCTACTGTAACGTATTTTTTAAAAACATCCAAGCGGGGATCGGTTTCCGGGTCGCAATGCCGCGTACCGTAAAACCACTACCGAAAACTCTGAAAAGTCTGTATTATTTAGGCTAAATTTTTGACACTCGGAATCCTGACCTATCTCAAGATTATCTGACTCGCCGCCAAGCCAAAATGGACCTAGAAACGTTCCAAACTCGAGGAAGCGACCGTCTATTATGGCATGCGGGGCCGAGGCCTGGGCTGGAAAGTAAGAGGGCTTAAGCGTCTTTGCATTTTCAAGCGAAAATACGCCGTAAGGTGGTACGCGATGCGGGGGAGAAGAGTCCGTTATCGCATCACCAAAATTGGAACCGTCGTTTGTATGGACTTTTTGACACGTTTCCTTCCGAAATGGATTTTCGTCTTTCGACTGGCGAACCTGTCGGCGGAAAACATAACCCGGGCCGAATTTCTTCGTCGGATAGTGAGAGATTACAGTTTCCGTCGCCAGGGTCGCACTTCAATTCTGTATCAGTCGTTTTGTATGAAACCGGTGTCAGAAAAGGCTGAAAAAAAAGGTGAGTTTTCCAAACTGAGCATTAATATATATACTAGGTTTTGCCCGTTGCAGAAGCAACTGACGGGTTTAAACACTATGCGATTTGACGTGTGAACGTGAATGAAGCGAGGAAGAGTGTGTGTTAAATTAAATATATGAAGAAACCTGAGGTTACAGTGACCTTGCAACGCATGCCGGGTACCCGTTGTATATAATGTTATGTAGTGCAGCGCTTGCATTAAAATGTAATTTCCCAGGAATTGGAATGGAACCATTACAGTTAAGTTGACCCCGAGGTTACAGTGACCTTGCAACGCATGCCGAGTAACCGTTGTATATTATGTTATAAATTGCAGGCGCTTGCATTAAAATTTTATTTCCCGGGAATCGGGATGAAACCATTACAGTAAAGTTGACCCCTAGGTTACAGTGACCTTGCAACGCATACCGGGTACCCGTTGTATATAATGTTATATAGTGCAGGCGCTTGCTTTAAAATGTTATTTCCCGGGAATTGGGATGGAACCATTACAGTTAAGTTGACCCCGAGGTTACAGTGATCTTGCAACGCATGCCGTGTACCCGTTGTATATTATGTTATAAATTGCAGGCGCTTGCATTAAAATTTTATTTCCCGGGAATTGGGGTGAAACCATTACAGTAAAGTTGACCCCTAGGTTACAGTGACCTTGCAACGCATGCCGGGTACCCGTTGTATATAATGTTATATAGTGCAGGCGCTTGCATTATAATGTAGTTTCCGGGGACTTGGGATGGAACCATTAGAGTTTAGTTGACCCTGAGGTTAAAGTGGCCTTGCAACGCATGCCGGGTACCCGTAGTATATAATGTTACATAGTGCAGGCGCTTGCATTATAATGTAGTTTCCCAGGACTTCGGATGGAAACATTACAGTTTTATTGACCCCGAGGTTAAAGCGGCCTTGCAACGCATGCCGGGTACCCGTTGTATATAATTTTATAAAGTGCATAATTTTATAATGTTGTTTCCCGGGACTTGGTAGGGAACCATTACGGTTTAGTTGACCCCGAAGTTAAAGTGGCCTCGCAACGCATGCCGGGTACCCGATGTATATAATAATTTATTTACGCACAAATAGTCCATTAACAATAACAATCGGTTGCACGGTTTAGCAGTGCAAAATTTCATTACGCCGGAGCTCACTATTGTAGTTGTATTGTATTTCATTTTGCAAGTGTAAGTACTAAGTAGGTACTTTGTTGTAATATTTCACCAAAACGACGCCATTATGCTGTTGAGCATAAAATAATTTTCACTACAAATAAATTCATTCAATATCATGTTTTGATTTTTAAATGAAAAAAGTCCCCGCAAGTAAGTACCTACCTAGAACACGCGTAATGTATATATATATATACAATGTTCAAATAGAACACACTTAAAAACAAAAAAAAATAATTAATAAAAAAAATTGACAATTCTTTAATTTTTTCTAGTAAATTTTCAGTTCTATAAAGTTCCGTTCGAGTTCTGTAATTATTTCAGTTTTGTGATGTAACTGGTCTGTAATGATAAAACAATAGAATTTGAGTAGAACCATCACAGAACGTGAAAATTAACTTAAAAAAAGTTCAATTATTCTGTATCATCGAAACAACCATACCTTAGTATTTATTGCATTAAAACCTAATTCGTTGTGTAGGTACCCATTCAGGTAGGTACCTGCGCATTTCCTTAGATTCCGGCAATCTTAGCTTTTTTCATCATATTTGCAATACTACCGAAATAAGTAGGTACCTACCCCGAATGAAAAACGTGTTAATTTGAACTGGCCAGCAAATATTTAAACTTCCGATGGAATCTGTGAGCGCGTATTTTGATGATTTTTTTTCGGAAAATTTCGAGTTTTGTCAGCATCTCCTGACGTATTTTATATGAGAATCATATGTTTTATTGGTGTTAAAAGTTGCGGAATCTATCCGGCTATCGTATTTTCAAAAAACATCTAGCCCAGAATCGGTTTTTCGGCGGTAATGTCGTTTTCCGAAAAACAACGACCGAAACCGCCGAGAGTTCCGTTTTGTTAGGCTAAAACTTTGACATTTGAGATCTGCGTCAACGGTCCTAGCATTTTCCTTTGTGAAATTAAGGGGTTTTTTCGTCATTTTTTTTTTTACCAACGCCATCTGTCGGCGGGAAATATGACCGAGCCGAATCGAGTGATTCGAGCAGAGCTTCTAGTTTTCGCCGCCGATTCGTATCGGAGAATAAACCCCTGTATATATTTTATTTTGTCATTAAAAATTTGCTTACAGTTTTCATTCCCAATTTGCTTCAACCGAAACTGAACCTTAAGGTGGGTGAAACGCAAAGGGCGTACTGGTCGTTTTTGCGCCGACAAAAAAGTGAGTGAGTTTTCCCAAAACTAAACATTAATATATATACTAGGTTTTGCCCGTTGCAGAAGCAACTGACGGGTTAAAGCACTGTGCGATTTGATGTGTGAACGTGGATGAAGCGAGGAGTGTGTGTTCAATAAATATTTGAAGAAAAAAACGATGTTTGAATGTAGACGAAGCGAGGTGTGTGCGCCACATAGAGGGCACAGGCAGTAGACTGCTCAATTTGGTACACCTACTATAGGGCCACTTCGGTCAACTGGTTCAAGGAGTTCAGTATGGGAATAAAAGTTATTTTTTTAATCCATTTTTTTTGGAATTTTTATAATATTGAAATTTTATGGATCTTAAATTTTTTTCAGATTTTAAAATGTTTTGGATTTTTAAATTTTTTGGATTTTTAAATTTTTTTCGATTTTTAAATTTTTTTGATTTTAAATTTTTTTGGATTTTTAAATTTTTTGAAATTTGAAATTTTTTTCGATTTTTAAATTTTTTGAATTTTAAAATTTTTTCGTTTTTAAAATTTTTTGGATTTTGAAATTTTTTGGATTTTAAAATTTTTTTCGATTTTAAAATTTTTTTGATTTTAAATTTTTTGGATTTTAAAATTTTGTGAACTTTAAAATTTTTTGGATATTGAAATTTTTTTCGATTTTGAAATTTTTTGGAATTTAAAATTTTTTCGATTTTAAAATTTTTTGGATTTTGAAATTTTTTGGATTTTAAAATTTTTTTCGATTTTAAAATTTTTTGGATTTTATTTTTTTTTAATTTTAAAATTTTTTGGATTTTAAAATTTTTTTGGATTAAAAATTTTATGAAATTTAAAATTTTTTGGATTTTTAAATTTTTTGTATTTTGAAATTAAAATTATTTTTAAATTGGTTATCAAAATAACGTAATATAATATTTTTATAATTAACGTAATATATTAATTATTTTTTGATTGATTAGTTTGTGTTATTTCTCATTAACACTAATTAACTTATAAAGTATAAGTTCTGGTGTAAAATCACCATTCAGAATTGAAACTTTGTTTGAAATGGCTTTGGCCGTGTTTACTTACCAGATCTGAGGTTCAATTTGGGAGGCGGGAATAGGAACCGTCGCCTCAGGAACCTTTATTGGATAACCAACACCTCTGCCATAGGTCACCCTAGATGATTCGCTACGTTTAGTGATTTAGCAGAGGTGCCCGGGTTCATGGGATGAGGTTTGTCTAGGTCTGATGATCAGGACACACTGATCCCCAGATTCCTATCCACCCTTTAATCCCTTTTCCTTCCCAGAACTCTCCTCTCCTTCGTTTCCCTAAAAGGCGAAGCGAGCAGGAGTGTGTTAAATTAAATATATGAAGAAAAAACAATATCTGAATGCGGATGAAGCGAGGAGTGAGCGCCTACAAAGGGAACAGGTAGTCGACCGCTCCCCCAAAGTTTCATCGCAATCGGATGAACGGTTTAGCAATGCATAATTTCATGATGCCAGAGCTCACTATTTTATACAAAAACCATCGCGGGCATTCATATATCAAATCCCCAAAGTTTCATCACAATCGGATGAACGGTTTAGCAATGCATAATTTCACGATGCCAGAGCTCACTATTCTATACAGAAAGAATCGACTGGATGCACACATCAAATCCCCAAGGTTTCATCGCAATCGAATATTTGACGGGTGTATGTGGATGAAGCGAGAAGCGCTTGTTGAATTAAATATACAAAGAAAAAACGATCTTTGAATGTGGATAAGGCGAGGAGTGTGTGCCTACAAAGGGCACAGGAAGTCGACCGCTCAATTCCATATACCTGCTCTCGGCCGATTCGGTCGCCCGGTTCAAGGTGTTCAGTACGGGCCTTCTCTCGCAAATCAGTACGGGCCTTCTCTCGCAAAAGGGGGCCGCGGAGATGCCTGCTCAGTTTTTCACTGCGCCATTCCGGTTGTGCAGGTCGATACGCGTAATTTGATACCCGTACGTATAATTTCCTGCTGCAAAGAAGACTTACCAACTCTTTCACTCATTCACTCTATGTATGAATGTATGTTTACAGTTCAGGTAGCAATTGAAAAGCTGAAGTGATAGCGTTGCCAACTCTACGTCTTTTTAGATCTAAGTATTTTAGGCCTTCCCTGTACACCTACGAACTTCAGTCGCAGAATCTACGTATTTTCTTTGAAATTGTACAAATTGAAAAAATTACACATCTCATTAGGCTGAAGAAGTATATTTTCAGTTACTTTAGGGAACGTACCCATACTACATGACCAACTTTTTGCAATTTTTAACCCCCCCCCCCCGGTGACCAAAATCCTAAGCAACCCGCCGCTCATTTGTATGGAGCGTGACATTTTGAAGACCCCCCCCCTCCCTAAACGTGTCACGTAGTATGGGTACGTTCCCTTATTTAAAGACAGAGGCGCCCCTGTCTGCGGGACAAATTATGTGGTGCGTTGTGGTGTGGTGTGGTTTCATACTGCTAGAGTCCGTGCCACATAAGAAGTCCTGCAGATGAAAGTGCTCGACTATTTTCAGGATTATTTCCAACAAATCTTACCAAGTTAGACCGTGAATGGAGAACTCCAAGAAACACAAATCTTCCATTTCAAGAAAATCAGCAAATTAAAGCTGATGAGTTTTGATGTCATATTTCAAAAATAAGAAAAGGTGAAGTCTCAAATGTTTCTCTTACTGGTCCAGTTTATATAAAGAAGTAGGTATGTCTCTTTTGCTACCAGCAGCTCCCCAATACCAGTACCAATTATACCAACTCTCTTCATTACCGAGTTCCACCCACCAGACACACAGCACTCACACGACAACATTACAGTACAAAAGTTATTAACTTGCCTCAAAGCAGTGCGAATGTCGAGCATCTGTTTTCTGCGATTAATTTGACAAAAACTAACGTCAGAAACAGACTTTCTAATGAAATGCTTACTTTTCATAAAAAGTGGCTAAAAAACAAACAGCGAGCCTTCATTAATATTTTAATAAATATAATTTGACTGAAAATTGAGTATTTTAGTCTTAAACCATAATTTACAATACCAGAGATGAAAAGGGGTTAATACGCTAATATTGCAAGTACGAAGAACGGTTCAAAGGCTGCCTGAGTTCTATCTCTTTAACCCGTAAGCTGCGGATGCATGTATAGTCGTTTTTAATGTTATTTCGTTTTTGTAAATAATTATGTGTAAAAACGAAATTACTAAAGCTTTTGGTATAGGTATTTGTAAACAATGACAATGTAATATCTTATGACATTCAGGAGTTTCCTTAGAAATGAGTAAGTAAAAACACGTTTTTTATTCAGGAAAATACACCAGCCAAAATAATACTGCAGAATAATTTAGCAGCTTATGGATTAAATAAATTGTAAAACAAAATACAATATGTTTTATTCAGTTTCACGTACCCTAACTTCTTCATTTCACGAAAAAAAAAATATGTGGATCTATGAACTTTTCATATACAAATTTTACTAATACTACATAATTTTCTAATCTGGCCTACACCTTTTTCAAAATCCGAGTTGGCAACACTACAGGAATGATGTGTGAATCCATCCTTCCCGCTGCGATGAAAGGCAAAGGGTTGAGTCCTGGAGAGAACAAAGGTCTCCATCAACCAGTCTCCCAATTTCATAATCACTTTTGTTCTATTGTACTATTCATAAATATAACCAGTAAATATTTACATAATAGGGACACGCTTAACACTTACTTTTTATTTCAAAATACTCGGTATCATTTAGATCAGTGTTCGGCAAACTTATTAGCCAAATCTTTGCATTATAACGATTCAAAAAAAATTTGAGAGCAAATCTGTTTGATTTAGTCAAAGGATATTCAAATACAGAAGAGATATGCTATGGTGTCCGCGCAACTGTCGCCGGACTACGCGCTAATTAGCGTAGTTTTCATACAAAAAGAATTTGTTCATTTCGTTGATTTTTTGAAAATATGCATTAATATTGGTTAACAATATATTTTGAATAAGGAAAGAATTCGTTCGTTTAGTTTAACGTTCGTTTGGTTTATTTGTTAATTATTTGTTCTTTTAGTTTATTTGTTAATTGATAAACAATATCGGCGACACCCGGAAGCGCAGACCCACATAGTAAAAACAGCAGATAGCACATCTACTTATATTTCAATATCTTTGGATTTAGTAAACATTTATCATAATTTTAGGACTCCAGATACTAATATCTACAGCCTGTATGTCGGACGAATATCTACAGCTCATATGTTGAACTAACATCTACGAACTTCAGAGTGTTGACTAATATCTACAGAGAGTAGGTTGGATTAATCAGCTAAATGTGTCCAATAGTCCGATATTAGGGATTTTTACATACATACTTACATAAATTAAGTTTTTTAAACTGCATACGCTATATTACGTTATTCCAATATGCTATATATAATTGCAAATCCAACCTCTGCCAGTGCTGTAGATATGCGTCAACACTTTGGTTCTCATAGATATTCTTCAACAGTTTGAGCTGTAGATATTCGTCAACACTTTCCTTCTCATTGATATTAGTTAGATTTTTTTCAGTTTTTGGAATTCCTGTAGATATTAGTAGACGCCCCCTAATTTTAGTACTTCATTAAATTATGGGTACGCTGAATAAAACTTGATAATAAAATTTTATTCATTGATAACAAAATATTATGTTATTAAGGAATACATAAATTGTATTCCTTAATTACAAAAGCGTCATGCGGCTCCGGAGCCTCACTTTGCCGATCTCTGAATTTGATAATAATGTAAAAGTATTTAAATTTCCAGAAATGGAAAATAATGCATTTTAGTATTTATTTCATTTAAAAAACAGACTACTTATAAGTACTATAAATACATGAAGAAAAAAAAAACCTTTTAATAAGTTTTATTGTTTTAATTGTATTATTCAGCATAACGTAAAATAAAAAAAATTACACATTTTGAAGCAAACAAAAAGTCAGAAATCAAGATTTGTAAAATATTTATAATGCAAGAAAATTGATGAACATATTACTTATTTAATTTTATTTGAGGGAAATTAAATTACATTCAGACTTCTACAGCCGTACTCTCACGGAACATCGCCTTGCACCACAGTGGGAGGGATGGATTCATCCGTCTGACACTCCTGGACACACTGAACCTCATATTCTTACCCACCCTTCATACCCTTTACTTTTCAGAACTTCCTCTCTTTCCTGTCATGAAAAAACTCTCCACACAACGTCCCCCAAGATGATATAGGCCCTGAAGGGAGTTATTTTCCTCAGGGCCTCCTGCGTGGAGCTAATGTAAAAAAAAAGATAATATTTCTTATCTTTATTTACAAAAAATAAATTATATTCTTCAATTTTTCAAAATCAGGATTTGCTACAATATAATACAAATCTTTGTATAAAAAAAAAAACATTTAAAGTTATTAAAAAACATATTTCAAGATGGAAAACCCGCTGAATTTGAATGAAAATCCTGCAAATTTTTCTATTTTTATCTTAGAATTAAGTTTGTAGAGGAAATCATAGTATCAATTTCTGTGAATTAAATTTCAATAGCCTATTTCCTATATCGTCCGAACAATGAGTTTCCCAATTGTTCAGTATAGTGTCGAAACGTAGTACAAAGTCATGGAAAGAAAATGAATAGACGCCATAGAAATGTGGTGTTGGAGAAAAATGTTCAGGATTCCATGGTCTGCCAGACGCACAAATGTGTCCATTCTGGAAGAGCTAGACATCCACAAAAGGCTTTCAATTATTATTTATTTACGCCCGAGTGGGCTTTTACAATAAATAATATACAATCGTTAACGTTTCTAGATTGCTTATATAATTTGTGCATTTGTTTTTTATTGAAAATTAATTCTTTTGAAAACCATATGGGATAATGAGAAGCCTTAAAAATTAATTATAGGAACATAAGTTAAATAAAAACAATAAGTTCCTTGGAAGTGTTTAAGAATGAATAAAATTTTTGTGCTTGATCAGTTATATTGTTACCAGCCTAGCGATACCGTATTTTTTGTGAGATCGTTATTGGATAACGGACGTAATCTCCTGTCAGATTTGTATGATTTTTAAATCATATATTTTAGTTTAGATCGATTTACACATGAATTCCTGCAAGTAAGCATGATTATTTTCTCATTTAATGTACGTTGTACATAGAAAACGCAAATAACAGCCATAAAAATCACATTATTACGTGATTACGTCCGTTATCCAATAACGATCTCATAAAAAATAAGGAATCGCTAGGCAGTCTCTTAAAATGACCAATCTAAATGGTCAAAATAATCAACAATATTTGATTTTTCTATTTTTTTTTTAATTTATCTGCCTATAACGCATCTTTAAAATACTTTGGACACGTTGATCGCCAAACTGAGGACTCCAACTTGGAGAAACTCATAGTCACTGACAAAGTAGAAGGCAGAGGAAGGTCACCGCAGCGCTGAAGTGACCAAGTATCACTGGCGTCTCTGGTACGTCGATGTCCTTCGCTCTCCACATAGCGCAGGACTGCGGGGACCGGAAGAAAGAGCCTTATCCACCATGGAAATTGGAGTAGAGCACACGATCCTCAGCAATGAAGAATCTCCACGGGATATAATCAATATTGCGTCGGTACAGCCAGTCGATATCAGTGCAGCTTCGTATCGTAGTATCTTGAAACATAAATATTATTTAAATTCAGTAATTACACAACGAAGTTTGATTTTCAAATAAAATTCTTTATAACAAAATCAGATATAATGACTTCGCTTATAGTGATTGACATGATTCCTAACACAGTTGATTTTAAGCATATAACACTTGCTTTCCTTGCGTCCAATACAACATCAGTCTTACAGCCAATGGATCAAGGAATAAACGGTCACTCAAAACTAATTTTAGAAAGAATCTTGTGCTTAAAATGTCACAAAGTACCATTTACAATTGTTTCAAACATGCAGGATTCAACCATGACGGTTTAACTGTTCAAACAGCAGAACATAACAGATGAAAATTTTAACAGATGTATTTGAAAATTATAAACGGTAATGCTTCTGGAAGTAACCAGTAGGTCTGTACGGAAGATGTCAGCGTATTTACTTTAGAATTTTAGTATTATTTTAGAATAGATCACTCTATTATCAAAATGCTTTGTACATAAATATGACGTCTGCTTAGTATGATGCGTTTGTCATTCCCTTCATTTTGTCATTATGAAAATGTTTGTACCCACAAAGTTCAAAAAGTTATTGTAGGGATGTCAGCGTATTTACTTTAGAAAAATACCTAACCAAAATAAGGTTGTTTATTTTCTACAAAATGCTTTGTATGACGTCCGATCATTTGTCATTTTCCTTCGAAGTCATTATCTTCTGGATTGCCGTTTGTCACCCGGTGGCCGCAAGGTGACCGCGGCACTTTTGAAGGTTAAAACAATAGGAAATACATAATTATCTGGTAGATTGCTCTATTTTTTAAAGAAAATAATAAATAAATACCTTTTTAAAATGAATTCCTTTGATCAAGAGTCTTTTTTTTGTAAGCTTGCTTCGTTAAATATCTACGCACTTTGCGTTTTCGTGTCACTTTCACTTTCATCATACCAACATCTTAATTTATGGAATAAATATATATCCAATATCTCTGGGGGCATTTTCAAAATCTTTCCTGTAAGTAAATAAATTACGATTTAGATCATTTTCAAAATCTTTCCCGTAAGAAATGACGATTTAGGTTATATCATACGTCTGACGTGTTAGCTCATTTTCGAGCCAATCTGTCTATAAGTTGCATAAAATTTTAATAGTATTATTTCGGAGTATTATTTCATATATTATCCTACCTATTTGCAGCAGTCAGCAATTTAGTTCCGTCATGTCAATAAATGAACAAAGCCATGAGCGACAGCCCGCCATATTGTTTACGAAAATAAATAGTTGTCATTTTGAACTTTGTTGAACACCAAGTTCAGTGTTGCCGTTTCTAAAAAAAACCTATTTCAGAGGTAAAATAATCTTATGTTTAGTAAGAAGTTTTTCGTAAACTTTTAATTAAGAGTATAAGAAAGCAACGAAACATAAATATATTAACTTTGATGCTTTATTATTCATAACATTTTACAATATACCTGCGAATAGAATGAAAAAAACATGTTTTTGAAAAAATAACAACAAAAACACCCTAAAAATATAATTTTTTTAAAAATTTTTTTTGCTGTTTTCAAACTTCATATGCACAATTCTATTAAAAATATATTTCCAAATAATAATATGATAGTAAAAATGAGTTGAAAAAAAAGAACAAACAATTTCACATGAGGTAAAAGAAATTCTACCACAACTTCAATAATTATTTTTTCTAGTGAGTGTTGGTATGTTTAGAGCAGTTAATTTAGGTATCCAATTAAATTTATATGAAATGTATTTTATATTTAAACGTCTCCATATTATTTATTGACAAAATTAACAATTTTAGTAAGAGACATTGTGAACACGTATTAAAATCAAAGAGACTACATTCCAAAATCAGCCATTCCAAAATCAAGCACCTGGCAACATTATATTAAGAAAGTCGCTGTATTGAGTCATGTTGAGTGCCCTTTTTTCGTGAATTGAAAATTTTTGTGTAAAATCAGACGACCCCGCCATTCGAACGGATAAAAATAGAACTACAACCGTATGCGATAGACATTTGATTTTTTCTAATGTGAACAATCCACACTCGTATTCCGCACCGCTAGATGTCTCCCGTAAAGTTTTGGCAAACGTATAAATTAAAATTAAAAATGTTTCCCGATCCAGAAAAAAAAACAAAAGCTCGTGCCGAAGACTTCGAAGGAGATTGAACCGTGAAGCCTTCCGAAATGCTGAACGCCAAGGTCCACTTTGGCTTGAGGATCGATGGCTGAAAATTCTCATACGATTTTAGTTACGCTGCCCGTTGACCGAAACTGACCTCTCAAAGTGTACGAATCTCGAGGAGCCGAAAGGTCGTTTTGGCGTGACGGGTTTGGCTTAATTTTTTCATACAAAAAAGAGTGAGTTTTCCTGACCTGCCCCAAAACTAAACAATACTATATATACTAGGTTTTGCCCGTTGCAGAAGCAACTAACGGGTTAAAAAAATATGCGATTTGTGTGTGAACGTGGATGAAGCGAGGAGGAGTGTGCGTTAAATTAAATATATGAAGAAACCTGAGGTTACAGTGACCTTGCAACGCATGCCGGGTACCCGTTGTATATAATGTTATAATATAGTGCAGGCATTTGCTAGGCGCTTGTATTATAATGTAGTTTCCCGGAACTTGGAATGGAACCATTACAGTTAAGTTGACTTCGAGGTTACAGTGATCTTGCAACGCATGCCGGGTACCCTTTGTTTATAATGTTATAATATAAAGCAGGCATTTGCAAGGCGTTTGTATTATAATGTAGTTTCCCGGAACTTGGAATGGAACCATTACAGTTAAGTTGACTTCGAGGTTACAGTGATCTTGCAACGCATGCCGGGTACCCTTTGTTTATAATGTTATAATATAAAGCAGGCGTTTGCAAGGCGCTTGCATTATAATGTAGTTTCCCGGAACTTGGAATGGAACCATTACAGTTAAGTTGACCCCGAGATTACAGTGATGTTGCAACGCATGCCGGGTACCCTTTGTATATAATGTTATAATATAAAGCAGGCGTTTGCAAGGCGCTTGTATTATAATGTGGTTTCCAGGAACTTGGAATGGAACCATTACAGTTAAGTTGACCCCGAGGTTACAGTGATCTTGCAACGCATGCCCGGTACCCGTTGTATATAATGTTATAATATATTGCAGGCGTTTGCAAGGCGCTTGCATTATAATGTAGTTTCCCGGAACTTGGAATGGAACCATTACAGTTAAGTTGACCCTGAGATTACAGTGATGTTGCAACGCATGCCGGGTACCTGTTGTATATAATGTTATAATACAGTGCATGCGTTTGCAAGGTGCTTGAATTATAATGCAGTTTCCCGGAACTTGGAATGGAACCATTACAGTTAAGTTGACCCCGAGGTTACAGTGATGTTGCAGCGCATGCCGGGTACCCGTTGTATATAATGTTATGTAGAAATACAATCCCCAAAGTTGACCTTTATTGGTTAACCAACACCTCTGCCATAGGTCACCCCAAGTGGTTCGCTACGTTTGGTGATTTAGTAGGGGTGCCCGGGTTCATGGGGTGAGGTCTGTCTAGGTCTTGGAGGCGGATGCCTAGGACACACTGAACCCCAGATTCCTACCCACCCCTTAAACCCTTTTCCTTCCCAGAACTCTCATCTCCTTCCTTTCCTAAAAAAAATCCTCCACACAGCGTCCCCAAAGATGACATAGGACCTGAGGGAAATTATTTTCCCCACGGCCTCCTGTGCGGAGCTCATGTAAAAAAAATAATTAAATGCATATAAATTCACCTTTCCCAAAAAGCCAGAAATAGTTGAAAAAAAAACATGTTCTTAATATATTTTCCCTTACTTAGTTCTGCACTCCTGGTATTAAGCCTTTAAAAATTTTGTTTTATTCGAGTAAAAAAAAGAACAGAAAAAATATTCTTTCATAGCGTACTCTACTCCCCCCCCCCCCTT
Source organism: Limnephilus marmoratus (assembly GCA_917880885.1). Taxonomy (NCBI): domain Eukaryota; kingdom Metazoa; phylum Arthropoda; class Insecta; order Trichoptera; family Limnephilidae; genus Limnephilus; species Limnephilus marmoratus. The sequence goes on from OU862925.1 coordinate 22,636,750, forward strand.
CCTTCATCCCGCAAAACCCCCTCCCGGGTTCCCCTCCCCCTTCCCAGGTTTCCCTTCCTCCCTCCCTGGTTTTCCTCCCACCTCTTTTTTAACCAACACCTCTGCCATAGGTCACCCTAGGTGATTCGCTACGCTTAGTGATTTAGCAGGGGTGCCCGGGTTCATGGGATGAGGTGTGTCCAGGTCTGATGATCAGGACACACTGAAGCCCAGATTCCTACCCACCCCTTAAACCCTTTGCCTTCCCAGAACTCTTCTCTCCTTCGTTTCCCTAAAAGACGAAGCGAGCAGGAGTGTGTGTTAAATTAAATATATGAAGAAAAAACGATGTCTGAATGCGGATGAAGCGAGGAATGAGCGCCTACAAAGGGAACAGGTAGTCGACCGCTCCCCCAAAGTTTCGTCGCAATCGGAAGAACGGTTTAGCAGTGCATACTTTCATGATACCAGAGCTCACTATTTTTAGTTGTATTGTAAGTACTGAGTAGGTACTTTGTTGTAATATTTCACCAAAAGGACGCCATTATGTTGTTGAGCATAAAATAATTTTATAAAAACTTCTTTTCAGCACAAATAATTTTATTCAATATCATGTTTTATTTTTAAAGGAAAAAAGTCCCTGCAAGAAAGTACCTACCTAGAACAGCGTAATATATATATTTTTGTTATTTCACAATATCCAAATAGAACCACGCTTTATTCATAAATAATCTGCACATTTAAAAATAACATAACATAAAAATAATAAGGCTGGGTTGTTTAAAAAAAAGAATTGACAATTTTACAAATTTTTCTTGTCAATTTTCAGTTCTAGAAAGTTCCGTAATTATTTCAGTTTTGTGATGCGACTGGCCTATGATGATTCAAAATAGAACTTGAATAGAACCAACACGGAACGTTAAAATTAACTTAAAAAAAATTGAATTATTTAGTATCATCGAAACAACCTTACCTTACTTAGTATTGCATTAAAACCTAATCAATTGTGTATCTACGCATTCGGGTAGGCACCTGCGGGTTTCCTTAAATTCCGGCAATCTTTGCTTTTTTCATCATATTTGCAATACTACCAAAATAAGAAGGTACCTACCCCGAATGAATAACGTGTTAATTTGAACTGGTTAGCAATATTTAAACTTCCGATGGAATCTGTGAGCGCGCGTTTTGATGATTTTTTTTCGGAAAATTTCGAGTTTTGTCAGCATCTCCTAACGTATTTTATATGAGAATCATATGTTTTATTGTTATCAAAAGTTGCGGAATCCTTCCGGCTATCGTATTTTTTAAAAACATCTAGCCCGGAATCGGTTTTTCGGCGGCAATGACGTTTTCCGAAAAACAACGACCCAAACCGCCGAGAGTTCCGTTTTGTTAGGCTAAAACTTTGACATTTGAGATCCTGACCTATGTCAATAGTCCTAGCATTTTCCTTTGTGAAATAAGCGGGTTTTTTTGTCATTTTTTTTTTCAAACGCCATCTGTCGGCGGGAAATACAACCGAGCCGAATCGAGTGATTCGAGTAGAGCTTCTAGTTTTCGCCGCCGATTCGTATCGGAGAATAAATCCCTGTATATATTTCATTTTGTCGAAAAAAATTGACTTACAGTTTTCATTCGGAATTTGCTTCAACCGAAAGTGAACCTTGAGGTGGGTGAAACGTAAAGGGCGTACTGGTCGTTTTTGCGTCAAACAAAAAGTGACCTTTTCCTGACCTATCCCAAAACTAAACAATACTATATATACTAGCGGGGCCCGTTGCAAAAATGCAACTAACGGGTTAAGACACTATGCGATTTGCGTGTGAACGTGGATGAAGCGAGGAGGAGTGTGGGTTAAATAAAATATATGAAGAAACCTTAGTTCACAGTGACCTTGCAACGCATGCCGGGTACCCGTTGTATATAATGTTATGTAGTGCAGCGCTTGCATTAAAATGTAATTTTCCAGGAATTGGAATGGAACCATTACAGTTAAGTTGACCCCGAGGTTACAGTGATTTTGCAACGCATGCCGGGTACCCTTTGTATATAATGTTATAATGTAAAGCAGGCGTTTGCAAGGCGCTTGTATTATAATGTAGTTTTCAGGAACATGGAATGGAACCATTACAGTTAAGTTGACCCCGAGGTTACAGTGATCTTGCAACGCATGCCGGGTACCCGTTGTATATAATGTTATAATATATTGCAGGCGTTTGCAAGGCGCTTGCATTATAATGTAGTTTCCCGGAACTTGGAATGGAACCATTACAGTTAAGTTGACCCCGAGATTACAGTGATGTTGCAACGCATGCCGGGTACCCTTTGTATATAATGTTATAATCTAAAGCAGGCGTTTGCAAGGCGCTTGCATTATAATGTAGTTTCCCGGAACTTGGAATGGAACCATTACAGTTAAGTTGACCCTGAGATTACAGTGATGTTGCAACGCATGCCGGGTACCCGTTGTATGTAATGTTATAATACAGTGCATGCGTTTGCAAGGCGCTTGAATTATAATGTAGTTTCCCGGAACTTGGAATGGAACCATTACAGTTAAGTTGACCCCGAGGTTACAGTGTTGTTGCAACGCATGCCGGGTACCCGTTGTATATAATGTTATGTAGAAATACAAATCCCCAAAGTTGACCTTTATTGGTTAACCAACACCTCTGCCATAGGTCACCCCAAGTGGTTCGCTACGTTTGGTGATTTAGTAGGGGTGCCCGGGTTCATGGGGTGAGGTCTGTCTAGGTCTTGGAGGCGGATGCCCAGGACACACTGAACCCCAGATACCTACCCACCCCTTAAACCCTTTTCCTTCCCAGAACTCTCATCTCCTTCCTTTCCTAAAAAAAATCCTCCACACAGCAACCCCAAAGATGACATAGGACCTGAGGGAAATTATTTTCCCCACGGCGTCCTGTGTGGAGCTCATGTAAAAAAAAAAAATTAAATGCATATAAATTCACCTTTCCCAAAAAGCCAGAAATAATTGAAAAAAAACATGTTCTTAATATATTTTCCCTTGCTTAGTTCTGCACTCCTGGTATTTATACTTTTAAAATTTTGTTTTATTCCAGTAAAAAAAAGAACAGAAAAAATATTCTTTCATAGCGTACTCTACCCCCCCCCCCCCCTTTCTCCATCCCGCAAAACCCCCTCACGGGTTCCCCTCCGCCTTCCCAGGTTACCCTCCCCCCTCCGTGGTATTTTTCCCCCCCTCCCGCGCTCATTATTTCATTGCCGTTACATTTAGTTTTCAAACAGCTCGCGTGCCACCTATTGAAATATTTTTATGCAAATTTTGCAAAAATGCCAGAGCTCACCAGCCAATAAAAAAACATAACAAAAAAAGAATTATTCAATTTGGTGCAGTCTTTCGGAAGTTATACGCGTACATACATTTCGACGATTCATTTTTATGCAAATTTCATAATGCCAGAGCTCACCAGTAGTTTTATTTAAAACTTGTCCTTACAATAACGATAACAACAAAAAATAATTACCCAATTAGGTGCAGTCGTTCCGAAGTTATGCGCGTACTTACATTTCATCGATTAATTTTTAAACATATTTCAAAATGCCAGAGCTCACCAGTAGTTGTATACAAACTTTGTCCTAACAATAAGGAACGCAACAAAAAAAGAATTATTCAATTACGTGCAGTCGTTCTGAAGTTATGAGCGTCCTTACATTTCGGCGAATCATTTTTAAACAAATTTCGTTATGCCAGAGCTCACCAGTAATTTTATTCAAAACTTGTCCTAGTAATAACAAATACAACAACGAAAGAATTATTCAATTTTGTGCATTCGCTCGGAAGCTATGCGCATTTATAGATTTCGGCGATTCATTTTAAACAAATTTTATTATTCCAGAGCTCATCAGTCGTCTTATACAAACCTTGCCCGAACAATAACGAAACCAACTCAAAAAGAATTATCCAAATTGGACCAGTCGTTCATGAGCTATAATGATACCCGTGGATAATTATTTATCCGTTTATGTAATTTTCAGGGTACCTACCTAGTTCATCAAAATATTCTAAAACAATATTTTATCTATATGGCAAGACAACCGATAAAAGTTGTCATAACCACCTCAAGCAAAGCCTGAAAATCGAACACCTGCGCTGGTTTAAGAACATTTCCCATACAAATTACGTCAGCCAACGGTGTCATGGCCTGACTGAAAACCTCAGGTGGTTTTGGATAGTGTTCCATGTTCAGTATTGCAAGGTTGGAGAAAATAAATAAACATTTCAAATATCTACCGATTTAACAGGCTGAGAACGATGTGCATTTTCGATGTTGTTGGATTTTTCGCAAATGTCAGATATAATTGCAAAGTTTGACGCGATATTGTGAAATATTTTAAATGGGAAGCTACACATGTTTTTGTTTTAAAAGTTTCTAAATCTTGTATAATTTATGATTATTAAAAAAAATGTCTCTCAAAATGTTTATTTTCGTCGTAGTTTACCACCCCGCAAAGGGCCTTTAAAATGTCAATTTTTCTTCGGTATTTGGCAGATCGCCGTTTAATTAATTGGAATAAATTCATAGCAGAAATCAGTTTTGTATGGGAGATTTTCGCTACATCTTTCTCAACTTTTGCAGGCATTTGAAAAGAGATAGATACAATGAATTCGCTTCGAAGAAGAGTGAACCGTGGGGCCTTTGAAATCGGATGAGCTTAGAAATCAATTTGGCTTGCCAAATTTTACCAAATTTTTGCAAGCCAAAGTGACCCGTGAGGTTTCACCCACCCGAGGGGCAAAGTAGTAGCTTTTCCCCTCAAATCGAAAGTGAGTTTTTTCGACCAATGGCGTGAGCGGAAAAAGCTTTTCCCTGACCTACCACAAAACCAAACAATACTATATATACTAGGTTTTGCCCGTTGCAGAAGCAACTGACGGGTTAAGACACTATGCGATTTGACGTGTGAACGTGGATGAAGCGAGGAGGAGTGTGTGTTAAATTAAATATATGAAGAAACCTGAGTTCACAGTGGCCTTGCAACGCATGCCGGGTACCCGTTGTATATAATGTTATGTAGTGCAGCGCTTGCATTAAAATGTAATTTCCCAGGAATTGGAATGGAACCATTACAGTTAAGTTGATCGCGAGGTTACAGTGACCTTGCAACGCATGCCGAGTAACCGTTGTATATCATGTTATATATTGCAGGCACTTGCTTTAAAATATTATTTCCCGGGAATTGGGATGGAACCATTACAGTTAAGTTGACCCCGAGGTTACAGTGACCTTGCAACGCATGCCGTGTACCCGTTGTATATTATGTTATAAATTGCAGGCGCTTGCATTAAAATTTTATTTCCCGGGAATCGGGATGAAACCATTACAGTAAAGTTGACCCCTAGGTTAAAGTCGCCTTGCAACGCATACCGGGTACCCGTTGTATATAATTTTATATAGTGCAGGTGCTTGCATTATAATGTAGTTTCCCGGTACTTGGGATGGAACCATTATAATTAAGTTGACCCCGAGGTTACAGTGACCTTGCAACGCATGCCGGGTACCCGTTGTATATACTGTTATAAAGTGCAGGCGCTTGCATTATAATGTAGTTTCCCAGGACTTCGGATGGAAACATTACAGTTTTATTGACCCCGAGGTTAAAGCGGCCTTGCAACGCATGCCGGGTACCCGTTGTATATAATTTTATAAAGTGCATAATTTTATAATGTTGTTTCCCGGGACTTAGTAGGGAACCATTACGGTTTAGTTGACCCCGAAGATAAAGTGGCCTCGCAACGCATGCCGGGTACCCGCTGTATATAATTAATTTATTTACGCACAAATAGTCCATTAACAATAACAATCGGTTGCACGGTTTAGCAGTGCAAAATTTCATTATGCCGGAGCTCACTATTGTAGTTGTATTGTATTTCATTTTGCAAGTGTAAGTACTAAGTAGGTACTTTGTTGTAATATTTCACCAAAACGACGCCATTATGCTGTTGAGCATAAAATAATTTTCACTACAAATAAATTCATTCAATATCATGTTTTGATTTTTAAATGAAAAAAGTCCCCGCAAGTAAGTACCTACCTAGAACACGCGTAATGTATATATATATATATATATTTTATTATTTTTTTTTATTTAACAATGTTTAAATAGAACACACTTAAAAATAAAAAAATAATAATTAATAAAAAAAATTGACAATTCTTTAAATTTTTCTAGTAAATTTTCAGTTCTAGATAGTTCCGTTCGAGTTCTGTAATTATTTTAGTTTTGCAATGTAACTGACCTTTAATGATAAAATAACAGAACTTGAGTAGAACCAATAAAGAACGTGAAAATTAACTTTAAAAAAAGTTGAATTATTCAGTATCATCGAAACAACCTTACCATTGCATTAAAACCTAATTAATTGTGTATCTACGTATTCGGGTAGGTACCTGCGCATTTTCTTCTCTTTGCTTTTTTCATCATATTTGCAATACTACCGAAATAAGTAGGTACCTACCCCGAATGAATAACGTGTTAATTTGAACTGGCTAGCAAAATTTTAACTTCCGATGGAATCTGTAAGCGCGTGTTTTGATGATTTTTTTTCGGAAAATGTCGAATTTTGTCAGCATCTCCTGAACTATTTTATATGGGATGGGCATACAATTTTGGTTTTAAAAGTTGCGGAATTCTCTATTGTATTAGATTTTTGAAAAACATCCGAGCCGGGATCGGTTTTGGGGCCGCAATGCCGCGTACCGTAAAACCACTACCGAAAACCGTGAAAAGTCTGCTTTGTTAGGCTAAAAATTTGACGTCTGAGATCCCTGACCTGACTCAATATTCCTAGCATTTTCATTTGCATCGAAACTGATGGCCAAAATGACATCATTTTTTTGGAAACGCGAACCTGTCGGCGGGAAATGTAACCTGGCCGAATTGAGTGTAATTTTACTATTGGTTCTAGTTTTCGCCGTTGATTCGCGTCAGTTTTTCTGTGAATAAGGCGCTAATTTTGTCGAAAAAAACTGACCTCGCAAAATCAAAGTACTGAGGGTGCACTGAATTTGCTTTAACCGAAAGTGAACCTTGAGGTGGGTGAAACGTAAAGGGCGTACTGGTCGTTTTTGCGTCAACGAAAAAGTGCGCGGAAAAAGAGCTTTCCCAAAGTGAACAATACTATATATACTAGGTTTTGCCCGTTGCAGAAGCAACTGACGGGTTTAAACACTATGCGATTTGACGTGTGAACGTGGATGAAGCGAGGAAGAGTGTGTGTTAAATTAAATAAATGAAGAAACCTGAGGTTACAGTGACCTTGCAACGCATGCCGGGTACCCGTTGTATATAATGTTATGTAGTGCAGCGCTTGCATTAAAATGTAATTTCCCAGGAATTGGAATGGAACCATTACAGTTAAGTTGACCCCGAGGTTACAGTGACCTTGCAACGCATGCCGTGTACCCGTTGTATATTATGTTATAAATTGCAGGCGCTTGCATTAAAATTTTATTTCCCGGGAATCGGGATGAAACCATTACAGTAAAGTTGACCTCTAGGTTACAGTGACCTTGCAACGCATGCCGGGTACCCGTTGTATATAATGTTATATAGTGCAGGCGCTTGCATTATAATGTAGTTTCCGGGGACTTGGGATGGAACCATTAGAGTTTAGTTGACCCTGAGGTTAAAGTGGCCTTGGAACGCATGCCGGGTACCCGTAGTATATAATGTTACATAGTGCAGGCGCTTGCATTATAATGTAGTTTCCCAGGACTTCGGATGGAAACATTACAGTTTTATTGACCCCGAGGTTAAAGCGGCCTTGCAACGCATGCCGGGTACCCGTTGTATGTAATTTTATAAAGTGCATAATTTTATAATGTTGTTTCCCGGGACTTGGTAGGGAACCATTACGGTTTAGTTGACCCCGAAGTTAAAGTGGCCTCGCAACGCACGCCGGGTACCCGCTGTATATAATTAATTTATTTACGCACAAATAGTCCATTAACAATAACAATCGGTTGCACGGTTTAGCAGTGCAAAATTTCATTATGCCGGAGCTCACTATTGTAGTTGTATTGTATTTCATTTTGCAAGTGTAAGTACTAAGTAGGTACTTTGTTGTAATATTTCACCAAAACGACGCCATTATGCTGTTGAGCATAAAATAATTTTCACTATAAATAAATTCATTCAATATCATGTTTTGATTTTTAAATGAATAAAGTCCCTGGAAGTAAGTACCTACCTAGAACACGCGTAATTATTTTTTTTATTTAACAATGTCCAAATAGAACACACTTATAAAAAAAATATATAATTAATAAAAAAAATTTGTCAATTCTTAAAATTTTTCTAGTAAATTTTCAGTTCTAGAAAGTTCCGTTCGAGTTCTGTAATTATTTCAGTTTTGTGATGTAACTGGTCTGTAATGATAAAACAATAGAATTTGAGTAGAACCATCACAGAACGTGAAAATTAACTTATAAAACGTTCAATTATTCTGTATCATCGAAACAACCTTACCTTAGTATTTATTGCATTAAAACCTAATTCGTTGTGTAGGTACCCATTCAGGTAGGTACCTGCGCATTTCCTTAGATTCCGGCAATCTTAGCTTTTTTCATCATATTTGCAATACTACCGAAATAAGTAGGTACCTACCCCGAATGAAAAACGTGTTAATTTGAACTGGCCAGCAAATATTTAAACTTCCGATGGAATCTGTGAGCGCGTATTTTGATGATTTTTTTTCGGAAAATTTCGAGTTTTGTCAGCTTTTCCTGACGTATTTTATATGAGAATCATATGTTTTATTGGTGTTAAAAGTTGCGGAATCTATCCGGCTATCGTATTTTCAAAAAACATCTAGCCCGGAATCGGTTTTTCGGCGGTAATGTCGTTTTCCGAAAAACAACGACCGAAACCGCCGAGAGTTCCGTTTTGTTAGGCTAAAAATTTGACATCTGAGATCCTGACCTATGTCAATAGTCCTATATAGCATTTTCCTTTGTGAAATTAGCGGGTTTTTTCGTCATTTTTTTTTTTCAAACGCCGTCTGTCGGCGGGAAATATAATCGAGTGATTCGAGTAGAGCTTCTAGTTTTCGCCGCCGATTCGTATCGGAGAATAAATCCCTGTATATATTTTTTTTGTCGAAAAAAAAAAACTTCCAGCTTCCATGTCTGAATTTGCTTCGACCGAAAGTGAACCTTGAGGTGGGTGAAACGCAAAGGGCGTACTGGTCGTTTTTGCGTCAACAAAAAAGTGCGCGGAAAAAGAGCTCTCCCAAAGTGAACAATACTATATATACTAGCTTTTGCCCGTTGCAGAGGCAACTAACGGGTTAAAACACTATGCGATTTGACGTGTGAACGTGGATGAAGCGAGGAGGAGTGTGTGTTAAATTAAATATCGATCGGTTAAATATCAAATTTTCATCGCAATCGGTTAAATGGTGTAGCAGTAGCAATGCATAATTTCATGATGCCAGAGCTCACTTTTATACAGAAAAACCATCGCCGGCATGCGCACATCAAATCCCAAAGTTTCATCGCAATCGGATAAACGGTTTAGCAATGCATAATTTCATGAAGCCAGAGCTCACCATTTTATACAGAAAGAGTCGAAGGGATGCGCACACCAAGTCCCCAAAGTTTCATCGCAATCGAAGAAGAACTAACACAGAACGTGAAAATTAACTTTAAAAAAGTGTGCTTTAGACCACACGACTGAAGTAAAACTTCATCTAACTAATGCCGGGTACCCGTTATATATATACATTTAAGTTGAACCCGAGGTTACATTGATATTGCAACGCATGCCGGGTAGCCGTTGTATGTAATATAATATAGTGCAGGCGCTTGCATTATAATGTAGTTTCCCGGGACTTGGGATGGATCCATTACAGTTTAATTGACCCCGAGGTTAAAGTGGGCTTGCAACGCATGCCGGGGACCCGTTGTATATAATGTTATATAGTGCAGGCGATTGCATTATGATGTAGTTTCCCTGGACTTGGAATGGAACCATTACAGTTAAGATGACCCCGAGGTTACAGTGATTTGCAACGCATGCCGGGTACCCGTTGTATATAAAGTTATATAGTTTCAGGCGCTTGCATTATAATGTAGTTTTCCGGGGCTTGGGATGGAACCATAACAGTTTAATTGACCCCGAGGTTAGAGTAGCCTTGCAACGCATGCCGGGTACCCGTTGTATATAATGTTATATAGTGAAGACGCTTGCATTATAATGTAGTTTCCCGGGACTTGGGATGGAACCATAACAGTTTAATTGACCCCGAGGTTAAAGTGACCTTGCAACGCATGCCGGGTACCCGTTGTATATAATGTTATATAGTGCAGGCGATTGCATTATGATGTAGTTTCCCTGGACTTGGAATGGAACCATTACAGTTATGATGACCCCGAGGTTACAGTGACTTTGCAACGCATGCCGGGTACCCGTTGTATATAAAGTTATATAGTTTCAGGCGCTTGCATTATAATGTAGTTTTCCGGGGCTTGGGATGGAACCATAACAGTTTAATTGACCCCGAGGTTAGAGTGGCCTTGCAACGCATGCCGGGTACCCGTTGTATATAATGTTATATAGAGCAAGCGCTTGCATTATAATGTAGTTTCCCGGGACTTGCGATGGAACTATTACAGTTAAATTGACCCCGAGGTTACAGTGGACTTGCAACGCATGCCAGGTACGCGTTGTATTGCATTATAACCGAATTAATTGTGTAGCTACATACTTAAAAATTTCCGTCAATCTTTTTGCTTTTTTCATAAAATTTGCAATACCTACTACAAATAAATTTATTCAATATCATGTTTTGATTTTTAAAGGAAAAAAGCCCCTGCTAGTAAGTACCTACCTAGAACACACGTTATATATTTTTTATTATTATTTAACAATGTCCAAATAGAACCATGCTTCATTCATAAATAATCAATACATTTCAAAATAAATAAAATAATAAGCCTGGGTCATTTAAAAAAAAAATTACAATTCTTCAAATTTTTCTAGTAAATTTTCTGTTTTGGAAAGTTTTGTAATTATTTCAGATTTGTGATGTAACTGGCCTATAATGATAAAAAACAGAACTTGAATAGAACCAACACAGAACCTGAAAATTAAATTTAAAAAAAAGTTGAATTGTTCAATATCATCGAAACAACCTTATTGCATTTAAACCTAATACATTGTGTAGCTACCTATTCGCGTAGGTACCTGCGCATTTCCTTAAAAAATCCTGCAATCTTTTTGCTTTTTCATCATATTTGCAATACTACCGAAATAAGTACCTACTCAGCAATGAATTACATTTGAATTTACCTGGCCAGTAAAATTTACACTTCTGAAGAAATGTCTAAGCACGTGTTTTGGTGATTTTTTTTGGAAAACTTCGAGTTTTGGCATCTTCTCCTGAACATTTTTACATGGGATGGGCATGTATAATTGGTGTTAAAAGTTGCGGAATCTTTCCGGCTATCAATTTTTTTTAAAACATCTAACCCGGAATCGGTTTTTCAGCGGCAATGACGTTTTCGGCAAAACGACGACCGAAACCGCTGAGAGTTCCGTTTTGTTAGGCTAAATATTTGACATCTAAGATCCTGACCTGACTCAATATTCCCGTATAAAGGAAAAATGGTATTGAAACAAACGCCTTTTTTGACACTTTTTTTTTTTGAAACGCTATCTGTCGGCGGGAAATAGAACCTAGCCGAATTGAGTGATTTAATTAGAAGTTCTAGTGTTCGCCGCTGATTCGTATCAGAGAATAAATCTCTATATATATTTTATTTTGTCGAAAAAAAAAACCTCCCCATTTCGTGTCTTAATTTTCGTGACTGAATTTTTGTCCTCAAGCGAAAGCGAACCTTAAGGTGGTTGAAACGCAAGGGCAGAGAAATCGATTTTCGCATCATCAAGGAGAACCCAAGTCGTCGATAAAACTGTGCATTAATATATATATATTTACTCACTGTTTGATGCTCCTATTTTCTGTAATAATCTTTTTATTTTGGTTAACTATTATTATACTCACTTGTATTTACAGAATTTACACTAACTACAAATGCTCGAGCTCTGTCAAAATAATGTTTTTGTATCTCTCAAAAACCATTACTACTGTTTTATTTACATATTTTTTAATCATACTTTTGCATTTTTCACATGTTACTGTATTTAATTATTGTTTTTTATCACACCTATCAATGCAAACCTACTTATGGTACCAAAGTATTATCGCCAAAAGCACTTACCTAGCTATTATCCACTCCATTGTTATAATATGCTTTATGATTGATAATTATGTAAACATTTCCTTCGCTTGTTTTTTATCGGAACATACCTACATTTTCGAGAAGATTTTACGAACTCAAATTAATGTACTCCCACTATTATTCTTATTATTATTATTAATTACATCGCATGTTATTTGTTGTTGTTTTATGAATCACACCACCAAAAGCAATATGTATAAAAATGTAATTTTCTGTCTTCAATCAAGCCAATATATTTTTAACATTTATATGCTCAAAACTGTATTCTTACTTTCTTGTATCAGCATAATTATTATAATAATTGCCTATCTAACTTCTAATTATTCCTACCATATTTCACCTTTTTTGGCCAAATCTCAAGCCTTTTTAATATTCCTTAAGAAAATGGTAGATCACTCCATACATATTTTTTCACTCGCATGTTTTTATAAATTCAACACCATTCATAATGTTTATACCGAAAACAATGTATTCATACTTTATGTAATGGTTCACTCTGGTATTAACATACTTATTCTCACAAAATATAATGTCATATCGTATTATTCGACATTCTTACTGTATAAACCAATAATAACATTTTTATTAACACAAATATTCCTCACTAGCAATAATATCTTCAGTCGCTTCTCTACTCTAGGTTTACTGACAACATTTACAACATTTATCTCAATAATAAATAAAACTTGGAAAGAAATCTACTGCAAATGCAAAACTGAAATTTACTCAAGCTCCGTTCTAATTACATCTTTGCACATTCCAAAAATCATTACAACTTTTTATTATATTATAACGTACTTATTGCACTCATATCTTTCCCGCATAATCACTTACCATGTTCTTATCTATTTATCAAACTTACCTATTGTGAGAGAGGTTTTAGGGTGGCACACCTGTTTCCGGCCATACAAGAGCGAGACAGGTGATCCCGCATATAAAAGGAGATGCAGGCCTCTCCTCACTCTCTTTTTCCAACCGCCAACACGTTAGTTAGGACGTATTTATAGCCATTACTTATAATAAATATCCATATCGCCAATACGCGCATTATTTATAAATAACCTCGCCTACACTCGAGTCTGTATTTAACAGTGGCGCAGCCTACGGTACACGATTCTGCACAATACGGCAGAAATATCGCGAAAAGAATCGACGCGCAAAAAAATTTGGCACAAAAATTTGGCAAAAATACGCGGTAACATTATTATTTCGGGTCGGTAAGAAAGGCCGGACCGAAATTATTCCAACACTTCACTGCAAGGAGTGAAGTGCAAGAAGACACGGGAGCCAGCCAGCTTTTCGGAAGGGGGAAGCACGGGAGGTCCAGCGTCAATCGGCATCTCTGAGGGTCAAGGATCGGAGATCCAGGTCGCAGGAGTGATCTGGGGTAGCCATCGGTGTTACTGTGTGACGGGTCTGGAAGGAGCCATCAATTCACAGGGTCAAGGAGCAGTTTCCGGAGCAGGGTCCAGGGAGCAGACGGCAGAAGAAGAAGCCTCATTGGGAAGTTTTTGTTTTTTCTGTTTTCTTTCTCTCTATTTGGGTACCTTCTGGGCATTGGGAACATGGAGTCTCGAGGATTGGAGTCCTTCAGTTTGCGTGACGGGAACTGGGAGAACTTCAAGGTCCGCCTCGGACAATTTCTCCTCGTGAATGATGAAAAGTTTGCATCGGATGATAAAAAAAGGGCTATTTTCCTGAATGCATTGAAAGATGATTGTTTTTCCTTATTGGTTAATTTGTGCATTCCTAAAAAGGTAACAGATATTAAGTTAGAAGATTTGATATCTAAACTTGATGAGTATTGTTGTTCAACGAAATGTTTTTTTGAAGAGAGATCTAAGTTTTACAGTGCTAAACAAAGAAATGACGAATCAATCCGTGAGTTTGCAGTGCGGTTAAAGTCTCTTTCTACTAATTGCAAATTTGGGAATAGTTTATCAGTAAATTTAAGGGATTTCTTTGTTTTGGGTTGTAAACCAGGAAAGGTAAGGGAAAAATTATTTCTCGAGGGTGAATTACACTCGTTCGAAAAATGTTTACAAGTCGCCGAGTGCATTGACCTCGTAGCTTCAACTCAAGCGCAGTCCCGAGTTGATAATACGGTTTACGCTAATGTACAGCTCAAGGCCGGTCGACTCTCTTTTAATAATTCGCGTGTGAAAGACAGAGACGTGAAGCGTTTCGGGCATAGCAACAGGGCACGGTCACAGTCGCCAGCGAACGCTGTGAAACAAAATTGTACCGTTTGTGGTCACAATAATCACATCGCGACGGAATGTAGATATAAAAATTATTTATGTAAAATTTGCAGTACGAAGGGTCATCTCGCAAAACAGTGCAAGCGTTCCTCTACACGTAAGAGTGTGAATACTTTGTTGTCGGACACAAAGTTGGGTGAAGTTAATAGTGTCGAACCATTTTTTATTGAAGTTTCACTAGACGGGATCAAGAGTAAATTCATGGTAGATTCTGGAGCATCTTGTTGCGTAATTTCCAAGGAGTGTTATTTCAGTAAATTCAGTAGAATCAAGCTAGTGCACGAAGACATTAGTCTACGGGGTTTTGACAATACGCTCGTGAAAGTGGTAGGTACAATTACGCCACAAGTGGAATTTAACGGTCAGTGTCACAATTTGAAATTTGTTGTTGTCACAAGTGCTTCGTTATCGATAGTGGGGCGTGATTTTATGAATCTTTTTAACGTCGGGATTAACGGAATCGTAAACAGTATAAAACAGAATACTTTGAAGCAGCGATTAGTAAAAAAATTCCCGGAAGTTTTTACGGATAAACTAGGAAAATTTAATAAGTACGAAGTGAATTTAACTTTGAAAGAGACCGCTATTCCGATATTTCGTAATCACAGAGTTATGCCGTTCGCTTTGAAAGAAAAAGTCGAAAGGGAGTTAGATAGTTTACTGTCAGACGGTATTATAGAACAAGTCCAGTTTAGTGAGTTTGCAAGTCCAATTGTTCCAGTAATTAAGAAAAACGGTAGTATTAGATTATGTGGTGATTATAAATCGACAGTGAATAATCAGTTATTAGTTGACAAATATCCACTACCTAGGATAGAGGAGCTATTAACGAAAGTAAATGGTGGGAAAGTTTTTGCAAAAATCGATCTTAAATCGGCGTATAGTCAATTTGTTTTAAAAAAGGAGTGTAGGCGTTTTACAACAATCAATACCCATTTAGGATTGTTTCAGTATAAGCGGTTAGTGTACGGGTTATCTCCCGCGCCAGCTATATTTGCAAAGGCAATGGCAAATTGTTTGTCAGGATTACAGAACATGACGTTTTATTTGGATGATATTATCGTGATAGGGGAAGACGAAGACGATTTAGAGAAAAACGTATGTGTCGTGTTAGAAAGGTTGAAACATTGTAATCTAACAGTGAATAGTGACAAGTGTGAATTCAATTTAAAAGTTATTGAGTTTTTAGGTTATAAAATAAGTGAACAAGGGATTCAACCGTGTGAACGGAATAAAGAAGCCATTTTAAATGCACCAGCACCTAGTGATTTAAATAATTTAAGAAGTTTATTAGGTATGATTAGTTATTATCGTAATTTTATTCCAAATATGGCAAATATATTGTCACCATTATACGAATTACTTAAAAAAGATGTTAAGTTTCAATGGGGTACGGAACAAGAAAATAGTTTTGCGATAATTAAAAGAATATTAACTTCGGATAGGATTTTAACGCATTTTGACGAAAATATACCTGTGAAACTTGTCACAGATGGTAGTTTTAATGGGGTAGCAGCAACATTACTTCATAGGTTTCAAAATGGCGTAGAAAGACCGATTGGGTTCGCAAGCAGAACTTTAACTAAAGCGGAAAAGAATTATTCTATTCTAGATATTGAAGCAACAGCAATTATTTTTGGAATTAAGAAGTTTTATCAATATTTGTACGGCAGAGAATTTATTTTAGCTGTGGATAATCAGCCGTTAGTGAGAATTTTAGGTGAAAATAAAGAAGTACCTAAGATTGCCGCGTCAAGGTTACAGAGATATGCTATTATGTTAGGTTCGTTTAATTTTAAAATTGAATATGTAAAATCGAAAAATAATTGTTCAGACTTTCTGAGCAGGTGTCCGATTGAAAAGGTTAGCTGTGAAGATGAGATAGAGTCTGATTACATTAATTATTTCGAGAATAATGGGTTTAATTTGTCTTTAGACGTGATAAAAAGCGAAACCGAAAAGGATGATGTGTTAGGTCAAGTAAAAAATTTTCTTATCGAAGGTTGGCCAGCATCAGTAAAAAAGGCACAAAGTGGTAACTTTATTAGAATTTTTTGGGAAAAAAGGTTAGAATTGTCTTTGATAAATGGGTGTGTTTTATATCAACATAGGGTTGTTGTACCTGAGTCTTTAAGACAAGAGGTTTTAAAGATGTTACATAGATCTCATTTAGGGGTTTTTAAGACTAAAGGTATTGCAAAAAGCTTTGTCTGGTGGCCAAAAATTAATCAAGATTTGGAGAAAATAACGGAAAATTGTAGAGATTGTTTAGAAATTAAACCAGAATCACAAAAGAGTTCTTTAGCAGTGTGGCCATATGAACCTGAAGTATGGTTCAGGGTACATATTGATCATGGTAGTTTGTATAACAAAAATTTTTTAGTGGTGGTAGACTCTTCTTCAAAGTGGATTGAGTGTCTGGAAGTAAACAGTCTGTCTTCAAAAGAAAATATCGAAATACTTCATAGATTATTTTCGCAATTTGGTTTTCCTGCAACTTTAGTTAGTGATAATGGTACGTGTTTTTGTTCTGAGGATTTTGAAAATTTTTGTAAGAAAAATGGGATAGAACATATCACTAGTCCAGTCAATCACCCTAGTAGCAACGGGCAAGCTGAAGCTACAGTAAAGACTTGTAAAAATTTCCTTAAAAAAATTTGTAAACATAATGGATTTCCTTCAGATTATAAAGAAAAGTTAGGTAACTTTTTAGCAGACTATAGGAATACAGTTCACGCAACAACAGGATGTGAGCCATCTGTATTATTAATGGGTAGAAAAATTAGAACAGTATTTGACTCTCTGATTCCAAGGAAAATTGAGGATAGAACGGGTAGTTCAGGTTCTACTCGACGAAACAAAGTAATAAAAAAGGTTACTCAGAGCCAAAACAATCAGAAAAGACAATATAAGGGTAGAGTTAAATCAGGTTTTAATATAGGTCAGAAAGTAATGACTAGAGATTTCAGATCTCAGGGTAATAGGTTATGGGTCCCTGGGGTTATTGTGGATAAAAAAGGTAGTAAAATATATTTCATAAAAATTAACAAGTCTAATATGGTGTGGAAAAGACATTTAGACCAGCTAAAGGAATTACATGTTTCATGGCAGGAGGAAGATAACCAGGAATTCGCGTCTGACACGTTGGAATTGTCGACGGACGAATTAGATCTCTCCGGTATGTTACGTAATAGAAGTGTCTCTAATTCTGTTTCTCCATGTTTCAGGTCTGACCCATGGCAAGGAAGGCTTCGGCCCAGGTGACAGCACTTCGCAGTCGAAATGGACAGAAATGGACAGAAGGGATACAGAAAGAACAAAAACAAATGTTTTGTTAATTTTAAATGTAATGTGTTAATTTTAAATGTGAAATATGAAATATAAAATATATTGTATGAAATATGTAGCTATAGGTATCACTTATGTAGCCAGGATTCTCCCGTTTAAGTAGGGGAGGATGTGAGAGAGGTTTTAGGGTGGCACACCTGTTTCCGGCCATACAAGAGCGAGACAGGTGATCCCGCATATAAAAGGAGATGCAGGCCTCTCCTCACTCTCTTTTTCCAACCGCCAACACGTTAGTTAGGACGTATTTATAGCCATTACTTATAATAAATATCCATATCGCCAATACGCGCATTATTTATAAATAACCTCGCCTACACTCGAGTCTGTATTTAACACCTATACTCTATCGACCTGCTCGTTCTAAAATTAACTTTTGCTTAAATATTCATTTTTCTGTTTTTTTTTTGTTTTTGTTTTTTACAAATAGAAAACCATGGATTTAGAAATGAATGATATCAATGTACAAATAGAAAATCATGGTAATATAATTACCTCTGAAACTAATGTTGCATCAACTTGTATAGATACACTAAAGCCATATACACAATTAAAATTATTCTCTACAAATATTCGCAGCATAGATAAGAACTTCAACAGTCTACTAGTAACGCTTGCTGATTTGAATAATATATTTGACATAATAATTTTAACAGAATGTTGGATCAAATCAAATTATACTCACAAAAAAATTACAGGATTTACTGTTTTCAATACATTGAATAACAAGACACAGTCAGATGGAGTAATCGTCTATGTAAAATCCGATCTCTACCCGACCATCTCTGAATTATCCGTCGACAATGCCAACTGCCTTAAAATTAAAATAAACCAGACCACCATTCTTGCACTATACAGGTCACCTAAACAACAAAATGTTTCAGCCTTCCTTAAATCTTTAGACGTGGCATTATTGAACTGTAGAACAAATGAAGAACTAATGGTAATCGGCGACATTAACATAGATTTACTTAAGCCCATGTCAACACAAACACTCGACTATAAAAACCTAATGACTCAATACGGGCTTGTTTCTTATATTAATGTCCCAACTAGAGTAACCGACATGACCAAATCATGTATTGACCACATATTCCTAAGAACAAAAAAAAATTCTAAAGGAATTGTTTATCAATCAACTATAACTGATCACTTCTCAATAGTAATTGGCCTCATGAATAAAAAATCCACTCCCATTACCTCATGTGAAAATACATTAAAGACTACGATCAATTTTGAGGAACTAACCTCCAAAATTAAATTAGAAAATTGGCTCTCTGTTGTAAATTCTTCAGATGTAGATGTTGCATTTAATAAATTTTCTGAAATACTATTGAAACATATTCAGGCTGTTACCGTTGAATCTCCTTTGAACAACTCAAAAAATAAAAAAACTAAAACCATGGATAACAGATGGTTTAATTTTTTGTATTAAAAAACGGGACAAACTCCACAAAAACTTAATTAACAATCCAAATACACAAGCCCAAACATTTTATAAAAAATACAGAAATATTTGTAACAATCTCATCAGAATCACTAAAGAAAACTACTATAAACATAAATTGTCCAGAGCCGGTAATAATAATAAAAAAATTTGGCAAATTATTAAAGAAATATCTGACACTGACCATTCAACACCAACAATCAATAAATTAAACATCAACGGACTAGACACTTCACTAAAAGTCGACCCTGACACTGTGACCAATCACATAAATGAATATTTTTGTAATATTGGAAAAAACTTAGCATCACAAATTTTAAATAAAACATCTACCGATGAAAATGCTCTTGCCAACAATATAAATAACTCTGCTTGTGAAACAAACAATTCATTCACACTCAACCCCACCAACTCTGCTGAAATTTCACAAACTATAAAACAACTAAAGCCCTCCCATTCATGTAATCATGATAAAATATCCTCAAATATACTCAAAATTATTGAACCTTTTATAAATCTACCACTGGAGCATATCATTAACCTCAGTCTCGAAAAAGGTATATTTCCGTACAAACTCAAACTTGCTTTGGTCCAACCAATTTTTAAGTCTGGAACTCCTACTGAGATATCAAACTATAGACCTATCTCCATTTTATCATCACTCTCCAAAATCATAGAAAAAATCGTAAAAAAAAGACTTACTGACTATCTTACAAAATACAATATTCTCTCGCCTAACCAGCATGGGTTCAGAGAAGGGCTCAGCACAGATTCAGCTATTCTAGAATTAACATCACACATAACAGAAGCCCTAGACAAAGGTGATAAATGTCTGGCAATATTTCTAGACTTAGCTAAGGCATTTGATACAGTCTCTCGTCGAATCCTCCTAGCTAAGCTTCAGAAAATTGGAATAAAGAATAAGGCATTTGATTGGTTCAAATCTTACCTAACAGACAGAAAGCAATTTGTTAAGTTACCATCATACAAATCGTCTCAACCTATCAGAATCAATTTTGGTGTACCACAGGGCAGTGTACTCGGTCCAATACTTTTTCTCATATACATTAATGATTTATGTAGATTAGAAATTGATGGCAACATAATCACCTTTGCCGATGATACTGCCCTGATACTAAAAAGTAAAACATGGGTAGAAACTTTTCATAAAGCGGAACTAATTTTGCAAAATGTTAAACAATGGCTGGATGATAATTTACTAACGCTAAACATAACCAAAACAAAATACCTAACATTCAGTACAAATAATCCAAGTCAACCCTCAAGTAATCATGTATTAAAAATACATTCTTGTAGTAATATATCCAGCTGTTTATGCAATCCATTGGAAAGAGTAGACTCCATCAGATACTTAGGCGTAATAATCGATAACAAACTGCGATGGGAAGAACATGTAATTAACGTCACAAGCCGTATAAGGAAACTGGCTTATATCTTTAGATCATTGCGCAATATACTACAAAAAAATACAATGAGAACAGTATATTTTTCCCTGTGTCAGTCAATCTTATCGTACGGTATAATTATCTGGGGAGGATGCTCCAAAACTGTATTAGATCCATTAATAAAAGCCCAAAAATTAATAATACGGACTATTTACAGAGTTCATTATATACACCCCACGAAAGACCTATTTAAAGACTTCAAAGTTCTTAATTTAAAATCCATATATGTAAAAAATATTACCTCTTATTTTAAATTCAAATTTACAAAAAAAAAAATTATAAATTCAAAATACAACACAAGATATTCAAACCTATCGAATTATATTATTCCAACAACAAAAACTTCAATGGCCCAGTCCCAGTTCAACTTTCTTGCACCTAAAATTTTTAATAATTTATCATTTGAAATAAAGTCTAAAGACAAATATCTCACTTTCAAAAAGGCGCTTACTGACCTTCTGATGAGTGACAATGACAGTGTTTATAACCTGTTTCACATACTAAAATAGTTATTATTTATTAATAGTTAAAAGAAAACAAAACGTAAGATATAATAATGTTTTATTACTAATGTTTTTGGGTTATTTGTCATTCAATTTATTCAAAATTAAAAACGGTTTTTGCAAATGCAAAATGATTTTAATGCAAAACGGAAATTTTCTAACCTTCGGAACATCTCCGATATGAGAGGTTAAACTTCCATATTCATCGGCTAATTATTATATTTAATGTCATATTTTATGTTTTTACCCCGCTTATAGCTCAACTTGACATAATTTTTCTTATAAAAGTAATGCTTTATAATATTATGATGTCTTAATTTAAAATCACTTCATTAATATGTTAAAAAATAGAATTATACCAACGCATATTAGTCGAACAGGCTAAGCCTTTTGTAATCTTTTTTGTTTCCATTTTTTATATTATCTTGTATTTGTATGTTTTTTTAATAACTGTTACAATGAATCAAAACTTTTCAATAATAGAAAGAGTATATGCCTGAATTATTTATTGTACATATTTACATTGTATTCATTTATCTATTTATAAAATAAGAAATATATATAGCAATAAGCTGCACATCTCACTAGGGCATTCCTGTATCGAGATGTGCAGTTTTACAACAAAGTTTTACAATAATGTAGTTTTACAATAATGTAATTTTAAAAAAAAGATAAGAAAGAAACATACACATAAACTTAATAAAAATATTATAATAAACCTACAAAAGCAGCATGAGTACAGTTATTCAAACATTAATAAATAATTATATTCTGTCACCATGTTAGAAAATAACACCTCTTTTATTAACATATATCTCAATACTATTTGGAAAGATACTTACTGCAAATACTCAAGCTCCATTTTAATTACACCTTCATACATTTAAAAAAAAAAAAAAAATTACAACTGTGTGTAAATGTGTTGGTACTGTGT